>JAWNLC010000831.1:2945000-3472500 GCA_035041535.1 Drosophila cognata
GGTAGTCAAAAATAGATAGTTGATAATCGATAATTATCGATACATGAATTCTGTTTATCCAACTTTATGTATAGACATAGAAATAAATAGGACAAGATCCGATTTTATAACTAATTTGCTACATAATTCCCCAAAATGAAATCTATTTTGTTTTCTTTTTCTTTCTGGCATTATAACTGTGATATGCAGATATATATCATATATACTTACAGATTCGATTGAAGCGATTGAGTGATTGATTGACTGTTGATTGTAGCTGATTGAAGACAGATGCTTTGGTCTTGGCTATGGGTTGGTCAAACGGCGATTGACAAGTTGACAGATGACTTTCAGTTTCCAGTTTCCAGTTTATAATATAATTGGTTATTCTAACGATGCGGCATCGGTTGAGTCCAGTGATTATCTGGGATGAAACCAAGAGCACCTTGTGTGTAAGTAGAATGAAGATGACTTCCCCTCACTCAAATATCGATCACTATCCGCTGCTGCTGCTTGATATTCGGTATATATGCGGGATATATTCGGGACTTTAAGCCACAAATAATTTGGAATCGCTTTGGTTCGGATTTTGTTTTAAATACTTTTTTGGGACTTTTATTTTGAAAAATTTGTTGTTGTTGAGAGTAGAAAAAATTAAAAACTGAAACTGACGAGCTGTGAAATATTTTATGCCCGAGATTGATGAAAACTATCAAAATAACAGCTCGGCAAATGCTGCCTGAGTTGCTCAACTAGCAAACTGGCAACTAACAGCAGCCAGTGTTGGTTAACGGCATGGAGCCCGGCCAGGGAGCCCGCTCGGCCAGCGGTCGAAATCTTTAATTTGATTGATTTTACGCACAACAAATAAAGTATGGAATCCGGAAATTCTTTCGGGCATTATTTTTTTCTTATGTGTCTTTTTGTTGGTGTATTTTTTTTTTTGGAGGGCTTATTGATTTTTGTGTAGGTGACAAAGACGGTGCCACAGCATTGGAGTCGCAACGGGCAAGCGGGCAATGTGTATGAAAATGGGAAATGGAAATGAGAAAGAGAGCGATGCTCTGTCGCGGCGCCAGTGTGCGCTGGGTGCGCGAGCGAGACAGCAGTAGATGCGTGAGAGTGCGTAAGACATTGTCGGTGGTAGCAGAGACGTCGACGTCGACGTTGGCGCTGACGCTGACGTTGACGCCGCTGCTAAAGAAAACTGGAAAATTCTTGCTTACAATTACAAATAGAAATTGTTTAATTCGATTTCGTATTGGGTATTCGGTTACTCGGTATCAGTATCAGTATCAGTATCAGTATCGTTATCGGAATCCAAATTGGTATCGGTTATCGATTGGCGATATGGGTCGTTCGGAGTGGCACTTTTTAACTGGACTTTTGTTGTTTGCCGTTAGTGGGACTATTTTACACTTCTCACACTTTTTCACCAGACATAAAAAAAAAAACAACGACGGCAACGGCGAGCGATTGGCGATAGGCGATAGGCGACGATAGTGTCCAGATTACGTTTCGTTTCTTTCTTTTTTTATTTATATATATATATATGTATATTTTAATTTATTACTTTTTTTTCTTTTCTTTTTGACTTGGTTTCGAATTCGAGAGCTGAGAGTCCAATGAACGAACGAACGAACGCGCGGCACGGCGACGAGTAAACTGGCAACAACGCTAGAATGTTTCAATGAAAATGTCTATGGAAAATCCTCACAGCAGCAGCAGCAGCAGCAGCCGCAGCAGTCGCTGTAGCAGCGAAGCAGCTGCCGCTGGCAGAGACACGCTGCTGTTGCCGACGCCGTCGCATTTTTCCTATCCAGAAAACAGTGAAAGTAATGCGTGTGTTGCTGTTGTTGCTGTTGTTGTTGTGTTGTTATTGCGGCGGCGTCAAATCAAAATGGCCGACATGTGTATGTGTGCGTGCGTGTGTGTGCGTATCTGTCTGTGCCTGTGTGTGTAAGCGGCGTCTATCCGACAATTTATCCGTTCGTTTGCTTTGCCACGAACAATTCAAAGCCGAAATCGGAGTCGGAGCCGGAGCCGGAGTCGGGCGAGCAGCCGTTGCTCTCACTTATTGTTGTTGTTGTTGTTGTTGTTGCTACTGACGGATTAGGCCACAGTGCCTGCCAACAGTCTGCAGACTAACGTGCTAGCAACTAACCAGCATGCTTCAAATATGTCTTATAAATGCATTTTATATATGCAAATCCGTTTATCTATATAGATATATATTTATATCGATATATATCGTTGTGTTATCGATACAAAACTTGATCTAACGCGATCATGAATAGCTACATATATATATATATATATTGCACATATATACAAATATTGTCATCATAGTTTATATTCCCAGTTCGCTAGCTGTGGGTAAATTGGAAGAGCGGAGGAGGAGGGGAAGACATTTACGGTGAATACTTGTGGCACCCGCTGTTTCAGCTGTGTTGACCTGTGCTCCTCCATTGAAGAAGAAATGAAAACACCGCCGCATCGAGGTTCCACACGGATAACCGAATATTTTCCATGTGAATGGTTTAGTATTTGCTGGCTGCGCTGCCAGCAGCGACGTTGTCGTTGACATTGACGTTGCCATCGATGTCGACGTCGACGCCGCCGCCGCTGTTGCCGTCACTATCCCGCTGACTCTTACGGAGAGCGTCAGAGCGTCGCGGCAGAGGGTGAGAGTGTTTGTCGCAAACGGCAAAAAAAAAAGAAAGAAAAACGAAAAAAAAAAAAAAAAACGTAAACGAAAAAAGAATAAAAACAAGATAAAAACGAAATTCAACTCGAGGAAAATGAAAATGCGAGGAAAACTCACGCTGACGTTGGTTACAAGGGTGGCAAAGCCAAAGGCGACGGCGACGTTGGCGTTGACGCCAGCAGCGTCTCTCTGTTGACTGCCGCCGCTGCTGACAGAAAATATGGAAAATTCAGCTGCCTGTTATATATGCGCACGTGTGTGCGTGTGTGTGTGTGTGTGTGTGTGTGTGAGTGTGTATGCTTGGTTATATGACTGCCTTTGTGCGTATGTACGTGTGTGTGCGTGTGTGTATGTGTGTGTGTATGTGTGTGTTTGCCTTTGCCTCTGCCTTTGACAGCGACTCAAGCAAAGACAGCAAAGACAGCCAAGACAGTTACAGACATTTACAGTTGCTTTGCGTCACAAGGGTTCAATTTTAGAATTCGTCAAAACACTCAAAGCTGCTTTGAGTTTCACCGGAAAGACTCCCGTGGAGATTGAGTGGATTAACCTGTCCTTGCGTTTGACATCCGCCCACTGGCATACAGTTCCACCTCGTTGCATGCCCCTTGTTGTTTTCACAAAAGTGCAACCAACCTGATTATGCCTTTAACGCGCAAACAGCAGCAGCCACATTCATAACGTGACTGCGTTTTCTCTGGCAACGCCAATGCCAGACTGATTGACTTCGAAAGCAATTTTCGATCTGTCAATTTTACAATTTCCTCGCTTTCTTTGAAGCCCCAACGTGGCTCAAATGTGTACAAAGGATTCTTTTTGTTTCTGTGGGTTTTCGTAAGCAAATTACATTTTCCAGATAAGATTAACCTTGCTAAGATTTTGATTGACAGTCTCAGTCAAAATCTTCTCGATTAAATAAATCGAATTGAGTTTTCTTTGAGTTTTCAACTGTGCAAACTCTGCTCAATCTAATGAAATTATCGCCTCAACTTGTAAAGCACTAATTCAAGGCATATTCCGCCATGTTGTGCCCAAAAACTTTGGCTGTGACCTTGCAACAATTTGGTCGCCTTATTCACTTTTCTATTTCATTTACAAATGCCCTGCTAAATCCGATGCGCACCCCGAAATTTGGCACTAGATGTGTTGTGTTTTTTGTTACCAACTCGCACACACACACACACACACACACACACACACACACACACACACAGAAAGTGAAAGAGAGACGCACACACACAAATACACACACATAGAAAATTGTAGACATTCCCTGCCCAAATTGTGCGTTTTGAACACGTCCCGTTTCGAAATTTCGTTCGCGACTTGCTTAGTTTTTTTTCAACCCTAGGAACGGGCACATTGACGAGACTAATGCGTATGCTTGGAATGCTACAGCCGGCGTTTCCACGTGCCAGGCCTGGTCTGGCCCGGGCCCGTTACCCCATCATCAGGGGTACATCCCACCAAAAGCAGCGGCAAAGCAGCAACCAAACAACAATCCACCACCCACCCCCGGTTTGGCTTGGCAGCACAGTGCGTAGTTGGATTCAAATTCAAAGGGAAAACACCGAATCCGCATCCGCATCGAGTGCACTGCGATTATAGAGCAATCGTGAAGGCCAAGTTAGTTTAACGACTTGCGTTAAAAGGGGTGCAGCCCCACACGCACACAGTGAGAGAGAGAGAGAGAGAGAGAGAGAGAGAGAGTGGGAGAGGGAGGGAGAGAGTGGTGGCTATTCGGTCTAGCCACCACCCGAAATGTGAAGCAAGTTGAGGCCGCGTCGAGTGTCCCGTTACGCGCTATTTGCAGTGCCTGTTGTTTGCCATCTCCGTCGCACTCTGGCCAGGATCAGAGCGGCTGCAGATGATAAACGGCTCTGGCTCTTCATGCACACTCCCCCCGTACGCATATTTGTTAGCTATTCCCTTCCACCCTGCTGCCCACAACACACACACACACACACACACACACACACCCCATCCCAGCACTCCATCTCGGGGTCTACGTTGACGCATTGTTGTGCAAGCATTTTATTTTTGGATTTTGTTTTTTTTTTTATTTTTTTTTTAACATTATTATTTTATTAGATTGCAACCCTTATGACGCAACGACAACTGTGTGTGTCATTTGTGCCCATGTCCCAAACTGAGTGTCCCGTCGTGGCGTCTACCCAGCCGTAGCCGTGGCATAAGAATATGTTTGCGACAGCCAACGTGACTTGGACACCCACAGCTTGAAGCTGAGGCTGACGAAAGTGCTGCCCATGAAGCAGCTCCACATTCGCAAGATGCACCAGCCACATGTTGCACACCAATGAAGCAATGCTATCTAACGAACATATTCCTCAAATTATATTATCGTCTGCTGAACTCAATTTGTGTAAAGAAAACTTTTCCCAAATCTTTGAAATAAACTTTTGAACTTCGTTTTCAACGCTTAAATAAGACAAGGAAAAGCTGCTAAATTTTCCATGCCGCAGCTAACATTTTCTTGTAGATCGGCGTACTCCAGCTGACTTCGGCACACCCATGTGAATTATATGCTGACCGATTCTTCAGAATATAGCCAAATTGGCAACGCCTGAAGTAGAAAAGGCTTTCACACAAAATCCCAAATTTCGTCAATTGTTTTGGCAACTAGAAATTTGGATTTTTTTGGTTCGTTTTTGTTACATTTGCTATATTTATAATATTTAGATTTATTATATTTTTTATATTTATTTACATTTATTTACATTTATTTATATTTATTTTATTTATTTTACATTTATTTTTTTTTTGGTGGTTGATGTTAAGTGAAAACAAATTTAAGTTTTCTAAGAACTGCTTTCCATTGAATCTTAAGCTCATTCGCATAATCAAAATGGTCAACGCTGATCAACATTTAATGATGGAATGCAATCAGTTTCTTCAGATCCTTTGATCCTTGGAATAGTGCCATTGATCGCTGGATGGGCAATGGTGAGTGACCTCGATGTGTGTGTGTTTCCATAAGCTGTGTTTAAGGCCTGTCGAATGCCACACGGCTGATTGGACGATGACTATCTCACGCAGCCAGTTGTTAGATGCGCAGCGGCCAGTTGCAGTTGCAGTTGCAGTTGCCAGTGAAAGGTGCCAAAAAGAAAGCGTGTTGCATGCAATATGCACAAGTTTTTTTTTTTTGTTGTATTCCTTCCCCTATCCAGTCACTTTGGAGCTGATACACTGCGCTCAATTCAAATGCTATAATGACGTAGGGGTAGTCTGCGTTTGGGTCTCCGTTTGTTCCGGGTGGAGAAAGGGGCCGGAGAAAGAGAGAGACAGGGAGACAGACAGACAGAGAGACAGAGAGAGTGGCAATCGGCAAATGTTAGCTTACTTATCAACGTCATCGGCTGTCTGCGACGTCAGCTGCACCTGCGCACCACGCACACCACACACACACCACACACACACACACCACACACACACACACACCACACACACACACACACACACACCACACACACACACACCACGCACACCACTCGAGCCTTCGAATTGTGTTGGTTTTTTTGCTTTTGATACTCTGATACCGAAGTTAGAAGAGCATTTTGCTCCCTTG
Organism: Drosophila cognata; assembly: GCA_035041535.1. NCBI lineage: Eukaryota > Metazoa > Arthropoda > Insecta > Diptera > Drosophilidae > Drosophila > Drosophila cognata. The sequence continues at coordinate 2,951,273 of JAWNLC010000831.1, forward strand.
AATAAAGTATTTTTTATTTCTTAATTCTCCGAATTATTTTCTATTATTAAGAAATCCTTTTCCAAAACATTGAAATGCATATCCCTATTTTAGCTGTTATCTATTAGCTGTTGGCTATTTAATATTTAGCCGTTGTCGTAATTAGAGGCACCCAGCTCAGTAGGACGAATCGCCCGAAAATATAATATATAATATAATATATAAAATCGTAAGTTTTTCCAAATTAAATGATTTACATTAATAAACTAACTAAAATATTTTCATGTCTGCATTTTTCAATATAAAATATAAGTAACAAAATCGCCATAAAAAAAATACTCTGAAAATTTGACATATTTTTGCAGAGCTGAACGCTGAAATGAAGAAATGAGAAACTGGTTTTTCATGTGCTGCAACAGAGAGTCTGCAGAATTGAGCGGATAGCTGGCAGTTACACTTGCCGCAGAGCATGCCACAGTCTGTGGCATCCAACAGCCTCTCACTTGCCTTGCTGGTGTGGGCAGGGAACCCTTTAGCTGTTAACGGCTAACGGTAATGCGGCTCATTTTCAACTGCTATTTATTTTCGATTCCCTTTTATGATCGACGCAAGGAGCGGCGGCAGCAGCGGCAGGGGCAGCAGAAGGGGGCGGATGGGGCGGGGACAACAGCAGCAGAGTCATTGCTGCTTGCACACAGTGCACAAAGAAAGAAACAGCGAGAGGGCGAGAGAGAGAGAGAGAGAGCAAGAGAAAGAGAGAGAGAGAGAGAGAGAGAGAGAGGATTTAAAATTTGGTATTGTTTCAAATTAAAATTCATTCTGTCTTAACTCTTCAGTAGCCCTGGCTACTAAAGTCCTTAAATAGGTCATTACTAGATTTATCTGCCCTGGAATGGGCAACGGACGCCGGATCCGGATTCAATTGATCAAATGGACAACTCATCTATCCAGTCGATGAACTAGTAAAAAGATTCCATTTTCTTTGTTCGCCGAACCAGCCTCTTCTCCCATTTAACTTGCCATTTCAAGGTGTCGATTCAAATCAAACTAATCTGATTTTTGCAGGATTCGATTAGTCCTTTTTATTATATTTTTGTTACCTGTTTGAAAGGCCCACTCCAATAGGTCATTAGCCCACATCAGTTAAGCCCCTAAATCGTCAAATCAGCCTATCTTCGAGTATCTTCTCCTCCTTCTCCTCCCTCTGCTATTCCCGATCTGTTGACTTTATTGCAGGATGTTTTTGAAGAGACGCTCTGTTGCAGGAGCATATTCCTTGATATTTAACAAATGCATCAAATATTTTCGCGCCTTACCAAGAATGTGTGGCGAAAAGACTTCCGGCGGGGTAAATGGTTTCCATGGCGAAGTACAGGCTCAGGATACTCACCGGTCTATTGCCAGGACACTGTAGACAGAGAAGCCACCAAATTAGGTATTTATAGTAGCGATGTATGAAGGTTTTGTGGTAGCGAGCAGGAATCCTCAATGCACATCCTAGCAGAATGCGTCGCCTTAATTAGGAAAAGAGGCAGCATCCTAGGGAAGCATGTCATGACAAGGACATAGAAACCCTCAACCCAAGGAGCTGGGGTTGATGGAGGAGCTGTAGACTCAGAAGGGGGCACAATAGACATTATGGGTCGCAGTGCTGGTTCCCCAATTATAATAATAATAAAAAGAGAAAAATCTCTTTATCAAGTCAGCAAATGCAGTAAACTTAAACTGGCTAAAATACACATCCAAACTGCCACCTAATAAAGAGTTTTACGCTTCAACATGATAAGCAGACCATAACTGGATTTTCGTAATCTTCGGAGTCCATACGATACATCATAGAGGTCCATAAGAGAACAGACCCATCGAATGGGTCATTAAACATTCAACACACAAACAATTGCCAAAAGTCTCGGATTTCGGAACGTGTCTTCTGCGACATAAGCATATAATATATACATATATATGTATATTTGTATATATATATATATATATATATATATATGTGTGTGTAACAGTTTCTTGTGAAACATAAATACGCAAATGTGAAATACGCAGTTGAAACAGAAGACGTAAAAATAAAATTTGAAGAATTTCGAACTTGGGACTAAAGTTCAGATTTCAGCAGATTAACTCTGGTCTTCAAGGACTGTTCTGAGTGTTATTTGTTAAGTTTGTTTCGCTTTTTTCAACTCTCATTTAAATTTAACTTATTTAATTTGCGGTGATTTAGATGAATGCCTGATTAGATTATGCCTGGGGTGGTAAATGGGGAAATGGGTAAATGGCAGGCAATGTTGGAATTCAATTAAATGTAATTGATAGAAAATAAATTAAACAACGCAGGGAAGTTAATTGAAACTCACCTTTTAGTTTGGGTCAAATATATGACTTGAGCCACACCTACAGAGGCGTCTGCTGCTGCTGCTGCTGCTGCTGCTGATGCAATTTGATCCCTTGCCCCAGTTCCACAAATTATCATACCAACAAAAAGTTGCAGCCAAAGGCGAGAAAAAACAAACAGTGCAAAGGAGGCGACCAGCAAAGTATAATAAAAGGAAAATAAAACCAAGACCAGTGAGCAGGGAGTAGGGAGCAGGGTGTAGGGAGCGGGGAGTAGGGAGGAGGTGAGGGGGATTGCATTTTGCCAAAGTGCATGCACGCGTGCCGGCAGCGACGCAAGCGTAGACGTTGGCAACGTGCGTCAACCCTTGAATGACTGCAACTTGGCATCGCCAATGGCAACGGCAACGGCAACGGCAACGGCAACGCGTTGCAGCCTCCTTGAACGCGTGCCTCATTCCAATTTATGCAGGACGATGTGCAATCTGATCTTTACCGCTGCACTCTCTGCCCTCTCCTCTTGTTCGTTGTTGCCTCTTTTTTATTTTATTTCATTTTATTTATATATAGTTTTTTTTTTTCTGCATGCGGCACTTAATCAGCGCTTAATGTGTTGTGATTGCATAATCGGGTCAGGGGCAGGCAAAGGAGGAGGACCGAATGATGGACAGAGGACAGAGGACAGAGGACAGAGGAGAGAGTCGAGAGTAGTAGGGGATTGGCCAGCATCTGCCCTTTGGCTGCACTTTAGTTGAATGCCACGCTCTGCATCAGCTGCAAGTGGAAGTGCAGCCGAAGTCATTAAAGTAATTATTGGTCGCCGACTTGCATCTAGTTACAAAATTGTGCAGGTATTGACAGCCAGGTAGTTGGGGCATATAGGGGCGTTGCTGGGGCCGTGGCAAGCTGCTGTTTTCGCTTCAACAAAAAAACAACCGTCATAATTATTGTGCACACACTGGGTAATAAAGCAATCGCGCAAGCAAACAAAATGCTCGTCAAAACAGAGAACAAAAAACAAGCCGACAACCGCTTAGCAAAAAAATGCTAAATAAAACAATAAAAAAGTACAAAAAAAAAAAAAATATGTAAATATATGTATAAATAAGTAAAACTATATCAATTTGTATAAAGTACAAAGTAAGCTTAACTATCCTGCCACATGCACCGCATAAATTACGTATCATTTTCAGATCTGATGCAATTCAATTTGCAACAAATAATAATATTTCAACTTCGAGTCAAAGGTTAATAATTGTTCTTAATATATTATGCTTAATATTAATTAGTTTATTCATATTATTACTTACTCTTATCATTTATTTATTTATTTATTTATTTGTTGTCAACTGAGGTCAGTCGCCACAAAAAATACAAAAAGTAAGAAATTTCATTTCATTTCATTTTAAAATTATAAATCAATTTTCAAATAAGGAATATTTATATGATTTCTGGGGGTATTTAAATGCAAAATGGTCCAACATTTGTTGCATGAATTGGGGCAAACCCACCAACAAAAAAAAACCCAATCATACCAAAGATAAATAGTAAGAATTAGTTAAGCACCAGCTGTGCATGCGAAAAGGTTATTCCCGAGATAGGACATTTAAAATGGAGTTTTTAATTATAGAATTGGAGGACTCGGAACTGATTACATGGTATAGTTTGTTATTATCATTGCAGAGTACCCGAAACGGTTCAAGCAAGGAATAATTAGTAGTACAGCGATTAAGGGAAAGTGGGCAGAAATATCGAGAAGGTCTAAGGGGAACAGAAAAATGTATGTGGCTGAATCGATTTCGCCTTTAAGTAATTTAACAACAAACATAACTCCCAGCATAACACGACGGTTAGTTAGGGAGGGAAGGTGTATGGAGGAAGTACACCCCAGTCAAAGTGACGCAGAGCGACAAGTAAGAAGCTCTTCTGTACAGATTCCAATCTACTTCGATGAATATGATATTGTGGAGAGCACACCCAAGATCCATATTCCAGAATTGGACGTACAAGAGATGTGAAAAGTATCTTGTTCAATTCTTATTATAGTTTTTCAAACAAAATTGGTTTTCCTTACAAATATTGCTTTCTCAATGAGTACTTATTTGCAGCTAGAAATTACAGTGGATATATATATATATATATATACTATATACAGACTTTCAGCTAAGCAGAGATTTGGATAAGTCAGTTCGTAACTTCAACTGTGGAGTATGTTTTCTTAGAAACTGCCACAATCTAAATTTTATATATATATATATGTATATATATTATTTGTCACGAAAGAAACGGATCGGAACCAAAACAGACGACTCGACTGTTGCTGCTGATTATATATATATATAATATATATATATAATATATATATATATATATTGTTTCTTCTTCAAATTAGAAACTGGAGCACAACTTCATGATAACATTTGTTAGCCATTTTTCGAAATAAGAAAATAAATAAAAGTATCTAAAGAATTAAAAAATAAAAAAATAAGAAATAAATAAAATGATCTAAAGAATTAAAAAATAAAAAAACTTTCATGCACAAAATGTAAAAATGAATTTTAGTTAAATGAAATAATTAATTATTAAGTTGTAATTTAGCAGAAAGCACTTTTAGTCAAACGTTTTGCCAACTTTTGTGCGAGTTGAGGGAAGGAATGCAGAATTGTGGAATTTGGATAGGTAGAGTTGCCCACTCCACTTTTGAACGCCCCATCGGGTGTTAATGCGAGTTAATTAACGCTGTGAATAGGGAATCAATTTGAGGATCTTTTAATTGGCCAAACCACTGACAACTGCTGGCCGCATGAAGAGGTGGATTGGCTGGGCGCCTGGATTGCCAGCCAGCCAGCCAGCCAGCGAGCCATCCAGCCAGCCAGCCAGCCAGCCATCCATCCAGCCAGCCAGCCAGCCAGCCAGCCATCCAGCCAGCCAGCCAGCGAGCCAGCGAGCCAGCCAGCCAGCCATCCAGCCAGCCAGCGAGCCAGGACATCTGCTGGCCACCCAAGTGCTGATTAACGCCTGGAGCATTAACGAGCATTTAGTTGGGCAAAATACCAACAAAAGAAAAAGTTGAATGAGCCCTAATGGGGAGGGGGGCATTAAAGGATCGCCGGCACCGTCTGAAGCTGGTAACGGCAACTCGACAGCGACAGGACATTTGTCCTGCGCCGCATTGCATTGCATTGCGTTGCGTTGCGTTGCGTTGCATGTCTGGCGGTAATAAAAAATTCATATCTAAAATGCATAACAATGAGACGCGAATAAGAAACTTAAACGAGAACAAAAAGCGAGCGACACGCTAAACTTAGACAGCGTTAGGAGCAGCAACAACAAGCAGCAGCAACAGCAGCAGCAACAGCAGCAGCAACAGCAGCAACAACAAGCAGCAGCAGCAGCAGCAGGACCCGAAGCACGAGCACCAGTTAATGGGAGCAGCAACAGACTGTGTGCACCCACAAGCAAGGGGGTAGGCTCCTGTGTGTATATGTATACAAGACATACGTACATACACACACATACACACTCGTAGTGCTCGTGTGTGCACCTTTTCTTTTCTTTTTTTTTTTTTTTTTTGGAAATTAAGCTGGAATTTTGAGTGGACCCCGACTTGGCACGCGCGCTGTCCACGCCATCGTTGCCGTTGATCCTTGCACTGCTTATCCTTAATTTCGTTTACTTTCTGCTCCTCGGCTGTCGTCCCGTTTGCCGTTGGAGTTCGAGTTGTTGTCGTTCCTTTGCATTTGCCTGGACAGGTGCAAACTCTTTTTTTTTTTTTGTTTTTTTTTTTGGTTTTAGTTGTTGTTCTGTGTGTGTGTTTTTTTGGCCCGCCAGTGCCTTGACTCACGTCCCTCTCTCTCTCTCTCTCACACTCTCTGTGTGAGTGTGTCTATCTCTTTCGGCCGGCCAGTCACTGGCCTGGCATTAATTCGTTTCTTTATTTTTCGGTAATTACCGAAAATGTTCCAAGTGACCGAGCGACTCCTCTCCTTCCCACTCACGTCGACACCGTCACCGCCACCGTCACCGCCACCGTCACCGCCACCACCAGCAGCGCCAGCGCCAGTTTGCACTTCGTGCTCTGATCCTGCGACAGCCGGATTATGGGACGGGCCGCCAGCGTCAGAGGACAAAGCTGATCCTTAGCGCTTGATTACGATTTCACGTACCCATTCCCGTTCCCATTTCGACTGATCGCATATTCGCTACCCCTACAGCCGTGCGATCATTGACTCTTGTCAGGCAATGCCGCCTCTGTCTGTCTCTCTGTCTGTCTGTCTGCCCGTCTGCCTGTCTGTGGTCTAAGGATACCGACACCGAACGGCGAGAACTGAGCACATTGCACATTTGGGACAGCAAATTCAACTCAATTACTTACATGCCACATGATAGCTATAGCTTCGATGCAACTTTACGTTGTTTGAACTAATTACTTGCTCACTTATGTTCCACAAATCATGAGCAGATCATGACTTGATTTCCAAAGTGGCCTTATACCTTAACACACATCTGTGTATAAATATTGATGCATGCATTCATGTATTTAACTTTGCTACACCTACCAAATACATTCATTATATATATACATTCATGCATGCCAAATTCGAAACATTTTTGCTTAATTTGAAAAATGAATATTTAGTTGAGTGACATTTGTTGTTGCTGGTTTTGCTGTGTGCGAGCCACAAAATAATGGCGACAAAAATTGCGCTTGCAAATTTTAATCATTTTATTTGCACAAAGCAGCAACAACAACAATGGGAGTGGCACGCGTTTTGCTCTTTCTCCCACAATGTGTCTCTGTGTGTGTGTGTGTGTGTGTGTGTGTGGGCAGCAGATGCGCAACAAATTTAAATGCTAAAAAATAAAATACAAACACACAAAGAAGCCAAACGAAATTCATTAAGCTTCGCAACAACAGCGAAAACGCCAAACGAAACGTGCAAAAGAAGAGAAGCCGAAAGAGAAAGACAACAGAGACGACAGATAACGCAAATGTTTTACTTCTCTTGCGCTCTCACTGCACAGATTGGCGCTCTGACATTGGCGCCTACTACTAATCTACTACTTTTTTTCTGTTTGTGGCCGTAAAGCAACAAAGCACAGTAACTGTCATAGCATTAGCAACGGCCATTTTGTGGCAGTGCCAACGAACAAAAACAATGTCCAATCGGCAAACGCAACGACGCCATTTACAACAACAAAAATGACAACAACAACAACAACAACATCATCGAGAAAGCCAAAGTGCAATTTTCAAGCACAGCACAAAGCAAAAGCAAACACAAAAGCAACGGCAAAAGCACGTGCATTGCTCGCCTCTCTATCGCACCGTCTGTGTTTGTTTGAGAGAGCGTGACTGACAGAGAGAGAGAGATAGTCTTGGATTGTGGGTGTGGAAGTGGGAGCGTGTGTGAGAGTGCAGCTTAACGACCCTTTGGTTGGCTGACGCCTAAATTGGCATTGCTCATATATACATATTTGTATACACACATGAATGTTTGCATGTGTCTGTGTGTGTGTGTGTGTGTGTGTGTGTATGCAAGCATGCAGGCAAATGAAAGCATGTGCTTGTGTAGGAGGAGGGTGGGGGGGCTTGGCACATTTTGTTCTTTCTTTTTGCTTAAACGAAATTCAAATTCGAGTAACAAGAATTTTACTGACCGTTAATTACAACAAGATTGACTCGTTTTCGATTCTTGAGCGCCCAATTTTTTTGGGCAGCTGAAAAGCTGGACTAACTTGAAAAAAAACAATAAAAATAAGATTCTTGGCTAATTATGAATAACAAAAGCGCCAGCCAGTAGCGGTCATCTTAACGCCACAGCTGGCCCAAAAAAAAAAAACAAACTCACAAAACTCACATTCAAATCTAATTCGCGTTCCATTGTCCATTGTTGAAGATCTTCGTTATGTGGCAGCTGCCAGGACTGAGCTGGACTGGGCTTGGGATGCTGTGCGGCCGGCGGTTCACACCCCGGACTGGGACTAGTTGCTGATCAGTTGACCAGTTGACCAGCTGACCAGTTTGCTGCATGTCCTGTGTCCTATTGGCAGCTGTGGCACCAAAACTAGAAGCTAGCTTTTTGTTATGCGTCCTTTTGTTTAGCCTGACGACCGACCATTCATATGCATATGTGCTGCATACATGGGTGTATTGCCGCATATCACATTTCCGACACTGAAAGTGGCTTTTAAGGATCAGCAAAACATTTTCGCAGCATATTTTACGCATTTTGTTTATTTTGTCTTAACTAGTTTTGAGCTGTTTCTGCTGTTGGCTGTCGCAATCTGATCTTCGACTGGGTTCGTTAAATTGGTGTATGTCCATGCTATTTCGCTGGTGTGCTTTTTTCTTAACGTTCGTTAATTGGCTCAGCTTTTCATTCGTTCCGAAAGCAAGCAGTGCAAAAGCTGCAGTTAAGTACTGCAATAAAGGAAGCTTTTAAGTACAGTGGAACTCATTGATAAAGTACAAATGCAAATGTTACATTAGAGCAAACAATAGAAAAACGCGGGCTCCTATATCTCTTCTTCTTTTTTTTTATCTCGTGCGGTTGAAAGACTGTTTGTCATGATTTTATGATTTTCTTTTATTTTTAAAGTCACATACCATTCAGATACAGAGAGAAAAACAATGTGTTTTATTTGCCTTACATAAACATGTATTTTGTTTTTTACTTGGATTAACTTAATACGCTTATGAACAAATATTTAATTTCTAATTTTTCCTTATTTTTAGCGAGCAATGAATGCGTTTTCAATTACAAATTGGTGTTTAAAATAAAATAGAAACAAAGCAAACAAATAAAAACGCATATATACATTTTATATATATTTTTTCATTTGCTTTTTACAAATTTCGCATAATGAAGTTTTTGCCTAGTCACTTTTGCCGCTGTTGCCAACTATTTGATCCTCACGCATTTGTTTATAATTATACAATATATTATGTGACGATTCCAATCAAATCATGTCAATTGCATTTTTACATTCTTTTATACATATATAACATATGTTCGAGTGTTTGTTATTAACTCACTTGATTTGACTATTTTAAAACGGTGAATGTGCATCGCTGTGTGTGCGTCATAATGATAATCTAAATGCTCATAATTAAATCATAGGCACTTGAAGATAAGCGCACCCAAAAGTAATTAAAACACAAAGAGTCAGGCCCCAGGCGAGTCACCGGGTCGGGTCTAAATCAGAATCAGAATCAGAATTGGTATGCAAATATTGAGTAATTGGGAGTAAAGCACGTTATGAGCAACGAAAATATAATAAATACAATCCGATGGCAACAACTGTTGCTGTTTAGAGCCAAATAAAACTAAAGTAAACGGAACGTTAACTGGCACAGTAATTGTGCTGGTTCCAGTTTTTATTTCCATTTTTATTTGTAGCGATTCGTTCACTTCAAGTCTGTTGCATAAAATCGGCTACGAATAATATATGCACAGCATTATAATGCAGCGAATCTGATTCGAGTGGATTATATCGAATGCGTTCAATGTCGTTCGTGTACAGTACAATTATAGTTAATATTATTTCAAATTATATTCAAATCAAATCATATATACAGATGTAAAGTTTATGCAGTGGCTCACAGCTCAATGCAATTGCCTGCCATAAACATATAAATTATACATTACTTCAAAATTCCAAAGTCTGATTGTAGGTACATATATTAACCACCAAAATTAATATATGACGCCAGTAAACTGGAGTTTCCGGGTAGTTTCTGGGCTGATTCTGCCACACTCATCCCGCAGAGCATTTTTGAGATCCTCTTTGCTGGATATGTTGTGCTTCCGGATGTTATTTTCCAGCAGAGCCCGCAAATTCTCAATAACATTTAAATCTGGAGACTGGGCCAGTGGAATTATCATGTGGGGGCAGTTCACGATGAGCCAGGACTGTACTGTCTTGGCCTTATGCTTGGGATCGTTGTTCTGGTAGAACCGGAAAACACGTCGGATTCCTAGCTTCTCAGCACTTTGGAGTAAATTTTCCTTTAGTATGTTGAGGTAGAAATGCTTGTCCATTGTTGTTTCAATAAACACCAAATTCCCGACGTCGGGAATACCATACCATGACACTTCCTCCGCCATGCTTGACTGTTGCTTTTACGTGTTTCGGATTCGGCTCAGTGTTGGACTGTCGCCACACATAATGCCGTCCGTCCGAGCCAAAAATGTTGAATTTGGACTCATCTGCAAATATTACTGTATTGCAGAACGCAAAATCCTTCTCCAAGTGGGTTTTTGGCGAACGTCATCCTAGTCCCTTTGTTTTTTGAGCTTCTAAAGGGCTTTTTCCGTGGTACTCGGGCATTGAAGCCATGTTTCCCCCATTTCATCCTGCACTTTGATTGATTCATTTTTGGAGTCGATAGCTTGGGATTTTCCTTTATTTTCCAGATGATCCTCCGCTCCTCCTCTTCGGTGAAAATCTTGTTTGCCATTCCGCCCTTGTATAATTAGTTTATGACAGGCAATTACATTTTTTACTTGAGACTGGTCGAATTGAGCTGTGAGCCACTGTATGTTGACTGTTTTCTTAATTTCCTCTGCCACACAGATACAAAATGGTCAGATCTATGACGAGGATACGCTGCTGCGCGCCTTGTTGGCGGCAATGTCGCCGCACGTGTTTGTGCCACAATATTGGCGTTTTGAGCGGCACTGTGCCATCTTCTTCACGGATGACTTTGAGGTGGCCGAGCCAATAATTCAGCTGGGCCGTCATGCACATTAATGAGGAGTTCAAGACGAAGATGAAGGTCGTCATGGCAAAGAGGTATAACGTACAGACCAAGGCCCTCGATCTGTCGCGCTTGCACACCGATGTGGATCTGAAGCCCATATTTTGCCCGCTATTCCGGGTGAATGTCATGTCCACCGCACTGGATATCATATGCGAGAACATTCCTGATTTGGATTCATCAATCTCAACGATGATCACCGTGGAATGAAGAAGCGTCTGCCTCATCTGAATTTGAATATTTTGGCGATAACAAGGTGTGTGTGTGTGTGTGTGTGTGTGTGTGTGTGTGTGTGTGTGTGTGTGTGTGTGTGTGTGTGTGTGTGTGAAATATCTCAGACAATCTCCAAATTTCAAATGTTAAACTGTCTCTTTGCTTGATTTTAGCTTCCCGCTTTGGCGCATTTGTTGGTCTTTCGCATTTGCCAATTGTCGAGCTGGTCTACTATAGTGTGATCTGTTGTTGTACTTGTATATATATAAATATATAATATATTTATGTGTATGTGTATGTGTATGTATAAATTGTATGGAAACAAATTAAGCTAGTGTCTTATAAACAAATGATGATTCTGCGATCCAGTTGACAATGGCGCGCCTCATTGCAGGGGCGTACTAAGCTTTTCGTACAGGAGGGGTGCAGGGGCGAAACAAAAAGGGAGCGACCCCAGTTGTAATTTCTTCAGAAATTTGAAATTATTAAATGTAGGTGTTTAAGGTTGGTAAAGTTGAGATGTCGAATGCGCATTTGCCACCTTCCCTGCAACACCCTCCTCCCCTCTTCCCCTGTGTGCTCCCTAACTTAATAATATGTTTGTGTGTGTGTTTTTTTGATATTAGGATTATGGTGTTGGTGTTGTTCTTGTTGTTGTTGTTGGGCTCTTTATTTTATAAAGGCCTCTGGTGGTATTTTGTTTTCCTTGAAGAGTTTCTCAAACACAAATGCGGCATGGTTGAAATCCCAATTTGTCTCCTCCAAGCATCTAAAAAAATAAATATGTATATATATAGTTTCTCTCTCTCTCTCTATCTCTCTCTCTCTCTATTTCATTGTCACTTACTTGCGGCTCCAATCCAGATTCATTTGGCTCTGCGCACTCATGGCCTGCACCATTTGCATTTTTGTGGCATCATTGTGTGGAGCTGTGTTGGCCGCAGTCACCGTCGCCGCTGCAATTGGGCTGGTGATGGTGGCAAGCGGCGGTGGCAAAAGGGCGACCGGCGGTGGCAACAGGGCAACAGCGCCGGATCCGCCCGGATGCAGACGCGCTTGAATTGAGTTCTCGTTGAGGGCAGAGCTAATTGGGGCTAAGCTGGCGGCACCGGGCGCAGCCTGGTGCTGTGATCGCTTAAATTCGCGCGTCTGCTCCGTCGATGCGCTGGTTATGAAAATCGCCTCATTCCGAATGCAGAAGCCTGTATTCTGTGGCACGACGACAAATGTGCGCACAAAGTGACGCAGCTCGTACGGCTGCATGTCGATGGGCGTGTTGCTGCCAGCATCGCTGGTCAACTCCTTGAACAGGCCCGTCACCGTGAACACCATCATTTGCGGCTGTCCAAAAATATTATTATTATTGAAGTTGGAATTAAGAGTTCGTTGCTTGTCTGCTTGTCTTACATTGTAGATGTTCAGATCGACGGTAAAAGTGCGCCGCTCGTGCAACGTGCGCGGCCATTCATCCAATGTGGAGACGCAGGCTAAGCGGCCACTCTTCAATAGTTGCGTACGCAATTGACGTGTGCGCACATCGTCCCGGTCGGTGTTCATCATGCGTCGCAGATTGCGATTAAATTTCCAGAAGCTGCTCAATCTGCAACACAAATCAAGATCAAGATTAGTCAGAATCGAGGCTGAATGAATGCTGCTGCTGCTGCTGCGGCTGCTGCTACTTACCTGCCCGCCTGGCTGAGCGAGGGCATTGACATGGAGAGGAGTGCATTCTCGTGGTATGCATCCAGCAGTGGCTGGCGATTGTTCGAATCGAATATGATGAAGTACTGGTCCAAGAACTGGCGGACAACCTCAGCGCCGGCGCTGTCGCACAAGTAGGATGCCTTTGCCGGTGCCAACGAGACCGATTCACTTAAATCGAAATGCACCTGGGGCAGCAATACTTCCCCATCCTGAATTGAAGATTACATTTAGATGGAACTCGTGGCCAATCGCTTACAAATTACAGCGTTTATTTACTCAAACCAAATTAATTAATTCAAAAATGATATCGAATGCGTTTTTTTTTTTCAGAATTTCCAGAATTTCTGAGTCAAACTGCATATTTTTATATATATGTATTTATAAAGATTATTTTGTGCATTTTTGAGCTGAGAAGAAACGCTGAATCAAAGGTTGATGTTCGAACTTACCAGTTTCATTAGTTTGGGAAATTTACGTCGTACTTCGCTGTAAATGGTTTGGCGTTTGGAAAGCGTCCACATTTTGTTGATTGACATACGCAATAGTGGTAAAAGCATGCAACATATGACAAAGTGTACATATGTACATATGTACATATGTATGTATGTATGTATGGATAGATACATTAGTTAAAAAAGTGTCTTCAATCATTAACAGAATCGTGCATAGAGGAATGTCGCTTTGCTGTGCGCTGTGTCATTTCCAGTTGTGCACTGCAGTATTGAAAACAATTTTCCGCTGACTCGCACATGTTTTACACAATGTTTCCTAACTTGATTGCTGATTGATTGATTGATTGATTGATTGGTAGACGATATAAGCATCGTATATGGTTTTTGGGGCAGTTGAGCAAGCAGATGCACTTGATTCATAATTGGCGCATATTATCAAAGCTAGCGACCAGGGCTGGGAAACATACGACGACATTTTCAAGCAAGCCAAACTTTTAAGCAGCACTTTTATTTGATTTTATTTATTTATTTACTTTTTCTAATATTATTTATTATTATTATTTATTTTTGTTTATTTTTATTCTCTTTTTTTTTTGTTTTTTATAGTTTTTTTTTTTTTTAATAAGCCCAAACGCGTCGCACAAAAGCCGTTTGTTTCTTTGTTCGATTTGTGATTGAGTTTTCATGAGTCACGTTGATCGCAGGCAGCATCCACAGGCCAGACACGCAGCCCAATTGCCATTCAACGTGCAAATGTTGCACATGGCTGGGGGGCGTGGCAAGCAAACGCAACCGGTTGATTTGATTATGACACGGCCGCCTTCGCCGCGCATGCGCAGTAAGTTGTTGTCGTCGCAGCCGTCCTTGGCAGCAGTCTGTCTGTCCGTCAGTGCGTCCGTCAGTATTTTGGCATGCTTGGCTCGCGCGCATATTTTAACGTAGTGCAACCGCTGACAAGGACGCCGCCGACACCGCAAGTTAAGCAACAGCAAACACAACAGCGCGTGTGCACAATGCTGCGCGATGCGCGCGTGCGTCCATGCGTCTGTGCGTCTATGCGTGCGTTGCTGCGCCTGCCCCCTCAATTCGTAGTTGCTTGTTGCAGCGCAGCTGCATGTCTGCCTGCATTGTGGAAATGCCAACGCGCGATTAAGTCTGTGTGTGTGTGTGTGTGTGTGTGTGTGTGTGTATCAATCGTCATCAATCATAGTGCTGCCATATCGTTCAACTGTCTGTCAGTCAGTCAGTCAGTCAGTCAGTGTTGTGGCGTCAGCTTTTCAAGTGCGACTTGTTTGTATTTTGCTTGTTTTTTTTCAAAATATATTTTTTTCCCAAAATTTCTTTTTTCATTTATTTCTTTTTTTCTATTGAAAGAAAATTATTATTATTATTATTATTACTTTTTTTGTTTCTGTTTTTCTGTTTTGGAGCCACCGTTAAAAGTTTGGCCTATTTAAGGCGATTTGCAACAGTTTTCAAATAATTTTCCCAAGCCAGCAAATGCATTTGCTTACTCAAAGTGCATTGGAATTTGAGCAGCGAAGGCGGAGCAGGCGGACAAGTTGAATTCAAATGCAAAATTGATTTAGCGACAATCCGCACAGCAAAAGAGAATCAGAAATAGGGATTAGATAAGAACAAGGATTCTGTCGATCGGACACGGCATCCTCAACAGTTTATTCCAGTTCCCACGATGATATTTCGGTGACTTCGTGCTGCACGATTAAAGAAACTGGTACAATATCAGATCAAACCATAGTATACCTGATAAAATTCTGCGAATCCTTGTAGCGCGAACGGCATGGATTATTGCGCAAGACCAGCTCGACGATTGGCAAATTGCGAAAGACCAACAAGTGCGCCAAAGCTGGAAGCTGAAATCAAGCAAAGAGACAGTTTAACATTTGAAATTTGGAGATTATCTGAGATATTTCCAGACACACACACACACACACACACATACCTTGTTATCGCCTAGATAAAGTATTTTCAGGTGAGGCAGTCGCTTCTCGACGCCTTTGAATGATTCCACGGTGGTCATGTTGTTGTCATTAAGATTGATGGCCTCGAGATCAGGAATGTTCTCGCATATGATATCCAGAGCGGTGGACATGACATTCACCCGGAATAGCGGGCAAAATATGGGCTTCAGATCCACATCGGTGTGGAAGCGCGACAGATCGAGGGCTTTGGTCTGTACGTTATACCTCTTTGCCATGACGACCTTCATCTTCGTCTTGAACTCCTCATTAATGGTGACCAGTGGAATACCGCTGCGTACGCGCGGCATCAGACGAAATCCATCCGGCAGCTGTGCATGACGGCCCAGCTGAATTATTCGCTCGGCCACCTCAAAGTCATCCGTGAAGAAGATGGCACAGTGCCGCTCAAAACGCCAATATTGTGGCACAAACACGTGCGGCGACATTGCCGCCAACAAGGCGCGCTGCAGCGTATCCTCGTCATAGATCTGACCATTTTGTATCTGTGTGGCAGAGGAAATTAAGAAAACAGTCAACATACAGTGGCTCACAGCTCAATTCGACCAGTCTCAAGTAAAAAATGTAATTGCCTGTCAAAAACTAATTATACAAGGGCAGAATGGCAAACAAGATTTTCACCGAAGAGGAGGAGCGGAGGATCATCTGGAAAATAAAGGAAAATCCCAAGCTATCGACTCCAAAAATGAATCAATCAAAGTGCAGGATGAAATGGGGGAAACATGGCTTCAATGCCCGAGTACCACGGAAAAAGCCCTTTAGAAGCGCAAAAAACAAAGGGACTAGGATGACGTTCAAGCATAAGGCCAAGACAGTACAGTCCTGGCTCATCGGGAACTGCCCCACATGATAATTCCACTGGCCCAGTCTCCAGATTTAAATGTTATTGAGAATTTGCGGGCTCTGCTGGAAAATAACATCCGGAAGCACAACATATCCAGCAAAGAGGATCTCAAAAATGCTCTGCGGGATGAGTGGAGCAGAATCAGCCCATAAACTATCCGGAAACTCCAGTTTACTGGCGTCATATATTAATTTTGGTGGTTAATATATGTACCTACAATCAGACTTTGGAATTTTGAAGTAATGTATAATTTATATGTTTATGGCAGGCAATTGCATTGAGCTGTGAGCCACTGCATAAACTTTACATCTGTATATATGATTTGATTTGAATATAATTTGAAATAATATTAACTATAATTGTACTGTACACGAACGACATTGAACGCATTCGATATAATCCACTCGAATCAGATTCGCTGCATTATAATGCTGTGCATATATTATTCGTAGCCGATTTTATGCAACAGACTTGAAGTGAACGAATCGCTACAAATAAAAATGGAAATAAAAACTGGAACCAGCACAATTACTGTGCCAGTTAACGTTCCGTTTACTTTAGTTTTATTTGGCTCTAAACAGCAACAGTTGTTGCCATCGGATTGTATTTATTATATTTTCGTTGCTCATAACGTGCTTTACTCCCAATTACTCAATATTTGCATACCAATTCTGATTCTGATTCTGATTTAGACCCGACCCGGTGACTCGCCTGGGGCCTGACTCTTTGTGTTTTAATTACTTTTGGGTGCGCTTATCTTCAAGTGCCTATGATTTAATTATGAGCATTTAGATTATCATTATGACGCACACACAGACATGCACATCCACATTCACATTCGCATCCACATCCACACCCACACCCACACAGACACATTAGTTTGCTTTATGCTCGTAATTGCTTTTTCCTCTCCTTATGAAGAGCTCTACTCATAAAATTCCATTGCCAATGCCAAATATACCCGAAAAATTTGGCCTGCATTGTTATTGCTGTAGTGGATATCTGAAGAGTCCATAATATATATATATATATATATACATATATAATTATGTGTAAATACAGTATTCGCTCAGTAATCAGGAACTATTGTCAATCGATGAGCCATTTTTCTTGCTTTCTGTAGCAAATTTCTCAAGGTGTCAAATTGAAATGGATTTTTTTAAAGTTATAATTTCGCAGTTTGTACAAGAATATTATTAATATATTAATTAATATAATTATATCTAATAGGAAATAACAAAATTCAATGCAAAAAAGTTGTTGTATCTAATTATTTTGATGAATTGAACAAGAAAAAGTTTGGAGCTTTATATTTTCGGTAGGGTCCTTAATTATTGATACAGCTTATGTATATATATATATATATATATATAGCATGCATGCTCACATTCAGTCCATTGATATATCCTATCCATAGTGCTCATTAGAGAAACAAAAACAAAAAAACAGTCTATGCTCACTCACAGAGCCCCATTCACTTTCGAGTTTGCTGCGCATTAATGCGATAAATTACTAAGTATATATATTATGGAGCATTAGTGATTGTTTATCAACACTCATTATGGTATTTGGGCGACAGTAGCGACATTGAAGCCATGCTGAACGGGGGTCTTAAAATCCTTAGAGCGCTTACCGATGGCTTCTATTGTGGCTTGCTTGAAGTGCTCGATAAGAGCCACATGAATTTGTTAAGGTACTCATTGAATAAGTGAGTCAATTAGGATCTTGGACGGAATCCAATTTAACAATGTTATCTAGCATATTAAATATTTGTACTAATTTTAGTAATGTTAGCTGTGCCACCTGTCTACGCCTCGAAATCAGCACAGATATTGACTGTTTGCAGTTGTTGGCAGCGGCAATGAGACTATTTGCTAAAAAAAAAAAAAAAAATGAAGACATGACTCCCATGGGCTATTTATTTTGAGCTCCAACTGTGACTACGATTGAGAGAGGGTGTGTGGGTTGGGCTGAGCAGGCGTGTGGTGGGTGTCTGTGCGAGTGAATGAGTGGTTTAGTGGTTTAGTACGTTAAATATGTAGGTATGTATTTAAATGTGTAAATGTATTTAATAAGTATATAAGTATATAAATCACGCTTTTGTGCACAACAATGAGAAGTACAAGCGAACTGAGAAACATTTATTTCTAGAATTGATATGACTGATGACGCCGACGCGTCAGCAGCGGCAGCAACAGCAGCAGCAGCGACTACAACAACAACAAATTCCACATTATAAAGGCAGTATCAGCGAAGTCAGCTGCGACGACTACGGCGGCAGCGGCAGCGGCGACGACTGGGCTGACTAACAAGCGCGCACCGCCAAAAGCAACGCCATTCGCCAGCCAACAGCCGTGCGAGGTTAGAGCAACAACACAGTAGACCCAACCACCCCCACAAAGCACAAAACGATTACCCCGATTACGATTAAAAAACAAAAAACAAAAAAACAAAAAAACAAATACCTTCCACATACCATATCCCTTGCACCAAAACTAGCCACAAAGGTAAGCCAGGCAAGATGGGCAGCTGTTGCTCAAAGGATTTGGATGATAAGCGCTCCTGGAGTCCCGATGAAACCAAAAATGGCGTAAGTAGTACAATTTAAAACATTACAAATTACGCGAACTAATCAAACGATCTTGCCTATCTATATCTTTATATATACACACATATGCATATGTATGTGCATCTGTGTAGAGCACCACATCGACCATCATAGCACAGCCCATAGATAATGTGGGCAGTACAGGTGTGTTTACGCTAACCCGCAACACATCAACAACGACAGCAGCAACAACAACAACGGCGAAACAACAACAACAACAAGAGCAACAGCAGCACACAACAAATAATGCTAATTCTGATCCTGATGCCAAGGAGTAGCCTTACTTAACTTAACATACCTCCCAAAGTTGTTTCTTTTTAGTTTGTTTTTTTTTTTTATTATTTTTTTTTTACAATTCAACATTTGTTTACCTACCAAGTACATGCGTACATATGTATGAATGTACATATATGAATGTGCATATTGAAGTTTGTGTTCCATGTAT
This sequence comes from Drosophila cognata, assembly GCA_035041535.1. NCBI lineage: Eukaryota > Metazoa > Arthropoda > Insecta > Diptera > Drosophilidae > Drosophila > Drosophila cognata. The sequence goes on from JAWNLC010000831.1 coordinate 2,970,622, forward strand.
AAATTATACTTCGTTGTACTTTAACAGAAAACATTTGTGACATGTGTGTTTGCTTAGAAAGAGAAAGAACCAGTGCGTGTACGCTTATACATGTATGTATAATAAGTTTGCGTGTGTGTGCTCTGTGTGTGTGAATATGTTTTTTTAACAATGAATAATCCATCTTTGTTGCGTAGCCAAGCCATTGTCGAGTTCTGTTATTCATTCAAACTTTACTCAAAAAAACATGCCCAAACGAAAGTAAAACTTAAAAATAAACGATTAACCGAATGCGATTCACTCACTCAACTGATTGTTCATACAAATAAACAAACGAGATCCATAAATTGCCGGCGCGATAAGAAGCCTAACCCTGCCAACCCACCCACCCAACCCCTCCACTCCCTCATCATACCCCAATTACCACCCAACCGAAAGCAGCTGCACACGCATTGCTTGGCGATGACATCAGGGCCCTCGATGCAAAGAGAAGTCAAGAAATTAGCGAAAAACACAAACACACACACACACACAGATACAGACACACACAGGTAGAGAAAGATAATGATAAAGAGAGTGTAGAATGAACATGCCTCATTCTGGATAGCTACATGACTCAGTTTCCTATGCGCATATTTTCCCATTGGGATTTACTCCAATTGACAAAAACAGTAAAAACCAAAACAGAAAAGAAAAGAAAGAAAAAAATGACTAAGAAACAGTCGGCAAGATTTGTAACTTTTTGTAATATGCAAGTGTGTATTACGATTATTAATAATTACACAAACAATAACAATAACAATAACAATAACAATGCTAATGCTTAAGACATGTGACAGCCACATTCTTATATACATATATACACATTTACATATTTACATATTTCATTCGCCCATTTACATTTAATTACGATATAACAATGTGATGCAAAGCATGTTTTGTGTTGTGTGTTGTGTGTTTTCCTGTTGTGCATTTTGTTGTGCAAGCAATTAGTAAACAAGTCATAAGAATGTATGATGGAAAATATTCAATTTATAATCGTTTGCATATCATTATAATCTAATCTAATAGAGGAATAGATGAGGCTTCCCATTTAACCGCAATAACCAAATGACAACATTTGTTTCTCAATGGAGTAATGAAAGCCACTTCTTAAACAAAATGTAACACCGCCAGCTATAAATATATATAATATAAATAGCTTCAAATTAGTGTTTGATATGCAATTTAAATTGAGGATGCACGATGCATATGTGTAGGGTTGCCAACTGATCGCAAAACTGACTGGCATAACACGCACGGCGTAGTGTATCCGATCGAATTCGATGAGTCCAATTAAGATCAGCCCAAATGCATGCAACACATATTAAATAACGATTCAACACCAAAAAAAAAGGTGCTGCCTAAAATGTAATGAGAACAAGCGAAGAAGTTGCGGTCCCACGTAACCGACTGCATAATACCCTGACACAAGTTGTGGAAAATCTGTTGCTATTGACTGAAATTGTCTCGATATGCGAAATGAACAAAATATTTGCGGAAATCTTCACACACACTATTAGGTCTGTGGGCTGGGCATGGAAATGTGGCTTCTATTTCTTGGGAGAACTGTTGGATCAAGCCAAATAATGACAACTCGAGTCCTGAAATATTGTAGACAGACTCCTCGCTCTCTTAGAGCACGCAGCTCAGCTAAGAGCGAATGCTCGATCAGATATTATAGTCAGTTTTGAGTCGAGTTGACATCTCAGAGTATCGTACGTATATATAGTGTATATATATAGTGATAAAAGCCAATTAAAGATTAGATTAAACACAAAATGATTACTTATGTCTCTATATGTGCATGAGTACGGAAAACTTTGTGAGTCTAGTTGCTTTAAGAATTTGCCAACCTTTCTATGTATGGTTGAAAGAATATATATATATATATATATATATAGACATATGTATAAATATGTACACACACTAAATATGTACCTAAGTGCACAACACAGTATAGAACACAAATTGTATTATTAAATCAAGCAGCAAAATAAAACCAAATCAAACCAAACCAAACCAAACCGAACGACGCAGAAAAAGCAATTAAAAATAATGCAAAACGAGGCAACGACATACAAGCATATATATGTACAAATACATATACATATAGATACGTAGATAAAAAATATTTAACATCAACAAAGAACGACCCTAGAGTCAAACGAGGAACACAAAAGACACAAAAGACACAAACCGAGTCAGCGACGACGCGACGGGGATCGCGGATTGCGAATGGGGTGCCGACGGAAGTAGATTGTGGGGTTGTGCTGGGCTGGGTGAAATAGAAATTAGAGCACACTGCCACCCCCGCCCATCGTTAGGGTGGCCCCAACACGATCAGCAAAATCAGACGGCAGCAAAGAAAAGATATGCGCTTTCAGTATAAACGCGAGCCTCCGACCAGCAGCAACGTGCGCCAACCATTCCAGAGACCGAAATAGAAATCCAAACCAAACCAAATATCAGAGAGAGAAAGCGAGAGCGAGAGAACGAGAGAGAGAGCAATCATGAAGTATGCTGGATGCTTGGCCCTTGTGCTCATCATTGCGTTGAGTGGCCTTTGTACGGCTCTGCCCATGGCCAACGAGGAGGAGCTGGTGGCGCTAACCTCTGTGGAGCAGGTGCGAATGGATGAGTTGCCGCACATATTGAAAATCGCGCCCAGACATTCGGTGCCATTGGTGGAGGAAGAGGGACGTGGCGACTTTGATACCATTGTCGAGGAGTTGCGTTCCAGTGGTGTGCGCACATCCGAACAGAAGCCATTGAATACGCTGCGCTACAAGGAGCTCGCTCGTCTCCTGGCTCTTTGGCAGATGGCTCAAGGTCGCAACTACTACGTTGCCAACGAAAATCGTGCGCCGCCTGCTCATGATGACGATTCGAATGACGACGACAACAACGACGAAAAGACCAGTTCGTAGAAGCAATCGAATCAACCAGAATTTTGATTTTTGTTTGGTTTGTTTTGATTTGTCGACTCTGTAGAACTTTATTACTAGGTAGATCCCTAGGGATCCATTAAATTAAATAAAGCAATAATAAGAAAATTAAATCCAAGTCAATTTAATGAAAACAAAACAATTGAACACTGGTCGAGTGTGCCGACTAGGAGATACCCTGTGCTTCGCACCACATTCAAATGTGCGCATATGCCAAAGATTGACTATTTTATCTTGGAACATATACTGGTATGTACCAGGACAAAGTGTACAAATTGAAGTGTTACATCCACTAGGAGGCTAGGATATATAAGCGATAAAGTCACATTTCTCACAATTTAAGGCAAAACTCAGGAATCTTGAGAGGTAACTTGCTGGAAGATTACTGGCAAACTCCTCCAACATGGATGTAACCATCGCAATTTTCAAGCAAACTTGTTGGATAGATTACTAGGAAGCTTCTTCAAAGATAAGTATTTCTTATTCACAGCCACCCTGTTGTGAGGCACCAGTTATCAGATGATATGACTTGTTGGTATTTCGCAGCTTGATAAGCCCGATTCCAATGTTCTCTCTTGAGTTGTGCTATACTATAATGAGCTTAAAATTGTTGCTATAAATTTTTTATTTAGTCATGTGTTCACCGCACTTATAGCAAGAGGATATACAATTATGTAAGAATTAAGTCTTAAAAAAAAAAAACAATTTGATCTGTGTTTGTTTTCCGAGTGTCTACATTCTAATTAAGTTCACTAGCTTTTAAAATCTCAATTTTCAACGAGCTTGAATAAATCGATATTTATCGATGTTAGCAAAAAAAAAGAATACAGAATACAGACGGAAATGTAAGCATACTAATGGCACCCAGTGTATAGTTTCATGAGGCCGATCGATGCTTTCCCGGCGCTACCACAGTATCCTGCCCATTGAGATACGGCGCAGTGGGTTCAAGATCTGCAGTGGGCTCAAAATCTGCAGTGGGCTCAAAATCTGCATTGTTGCTGTTACTGCGACTTCTGTTGCTGCCGCTGGTGCTAGTGGTGGTAACGACAACGAGGGGCATTTGGCGGCGCTGCAGTCGCTTGGCAATGGGCGGCACAAAGAGATCATGCTTGATCAGCGTACGTTCGGCATCCTGATAGATTTGCCTGTTGTCATCCCATTTGAGGGCCTCAAAGCACCAGGAGAGCAGCCAGCCGCCGAAGAAGGCAATGACAAAGCCAAGTGCTGCATACCACATGTAGCTAATGCGATACAGATAAAAGTAATCCGTATCCGGGTCCGGATCCGTCTCTCGCATGCCAGAGGCGCGCGGAGCCGTGAATTGTGCGTCTGCTCGAAGCAGTATATCTCGAGCGTAGCTGCGTTCAATGGGGCAGCCAGCAGTGGACATGTCCAGGCTTATTAATGGTGGCTTCGGTGTCCCAAAACCGATCCAAAAGGAGATGCCTAGCGAAATGAGTAGACCAGCTATGGCGCCCTTTTGGTTTGCCTTCTTCACATACATGCCCAGCGTGAACAGGCCCAACAATGGACCGCCAATGATGCCAAAGATCGAAAGCGCAGCCTGCAGCAGTCCGCCAATGGAGCCAGCCAAGAAAGCCATGCCAATGCAAAGCGCACCATAGAAAACGGATAACAGCTTGGAGTACCACATTGTCCGGCGATCATCCAGCGTTCGCCCAGATGTGTAGCTCACAATCGGCTTCACATAATCCTCCAGAGTGACAGCAGCGAGCGAACTGATGGCGGTGCTGATGGTGGACAGGCTGCCGCAAAATATCCCCGATATGAAGAGGCCAGCCAAGCCCGAATATTCACCCATGGTGTCCACCACAAACAGCGGCATAATCTGATCCCGCGAACTGACGCGCCCTTCCAGCAACGGATCACAGTTACGATAATACCAATAGATGCAAATGCCCGAAAAGCAGGTGCTTAAGCTCAGCAGGCACAATATGGGCAGACACCACCAGAGAGCGGCACGTGCCGATCGCAGATTGCGTACGGCAAGCATACGTTGCACTTGAGCTTGATTCACACCGTAGATGGCCAGGTAGGTGGCGCTGCCGCCCAGCACCTGGGTGAACCATGTGTGTCGTGTCGTTGGATCAGCGCTAAAGTTGCTGAAATCGATGCGTCCATTGTCCACCGCATTCTGCCAAACATCATCAAAGCCGCCTGCCTTGATGCCCGTACAGATGATAACACTGAATATGGCCACAAACATGAGTATCGACTGGTATATGTCCGTCATCATGACCGCCTTCATGCCACCCAATGTTGAATAGAACGTGCAGACAACGCCAACAATTATCACCGAGAAGACCTGATTCAGGCCAGTGACAGCCTCCAGTGCCAATGCCGGCGCAAACACAACAATGCCCATGTACAGTATCATTTGCGTCGAGAAGGCAAGCGAGGCGGCCAGTCGGGTGGCATAGCCAAATCGCAGCTCCAGATACTCGTACACGCTGGCCGTTTTCAGGCGAAAGAAGACCGGCAGAATGAGATAGGCGGCAATGGGCGTCGACACAATATAGGACACATTGATGATGACAAACATGGTGCCATATTGATAGATCTCCATTGACACACCCAGTATGGTAACGGATGACATGAAGCTGGCCATTAAACTGAATGCCACCGGCGTTATGCCCATGGATCGACTGGCTAGAAAATATTCCGTTGTGTTGCTCTGCTTGTTCTCCGCAAAGCGATAGTAGACTCCGATTAATATTGAGATGAGAAGGACGACTGCCAGAATGGCATAGTCCCATGCACCCAGAGTAGCCATTCTACAGTCTCTCAGTCACTCACTTTCTAATCGATGATCAAATTAGATGTATTATGACGCATACGTAACGCAAAGACAGTTAAAATTCCTTGCCTTTAATCGACAGAAAGCTAATATTTGCCTGTTGATAACTGACTGCGATAGTGCACAACAATATGAAATACATGGAGCAGCTGCCGGCAAGCACCCAAATTTGCTCTTGAGATTATGGTCGAGCGCGCGTGTGACTTTAACGTTTGCCGGCCGTCAATGAAGTGGGCTAAAATAAATCCAAAACTACTCTGCTCTTGCGATTGTACGGGAACCGCACTGCGTTTACCTTTTTATAGCTTCTGAAAGATAGCAGCGTAGCTGGCACCAATACTCAGTACCAGTACCAGTACCAGTCCCAGTGGCAGTGCCTGCACCAGCACTTGGACAAGGGACGCACGCTGTGCACCGACTTTGCCATCGATGCGAAGAGGCGCGAACAGCGAAACTACTAACAACTGTTTTCAAATTCTTCATCAACTGCTTATCATGCACATAATAATTTGTAGACAGCAATATAACACACTAGACATTTGCATATATTTATACATGCGTATATCTTTATGAATCTTTATACTTGAATGGCAATATTCGTTGACTGTTTACTTCACAAATCTTACGTTTCAAATAATTAACGGCTGCCAGCCAACGACCCCAAGGCAGGCACTTAATGTTTCGTGATAACAGCTCTTATAGCCCTGCATAATAAGTTTATACAATCACACGTAGATAGCCAGATTAAACTCTAGGTTATACTATAGCAGTTTATGCACTTGTATTTGGATTTCAAAGTATATACATATGTATATATGAGATGAAAAACGCTGCAGAAAATGGTGTATGTAAATCAATTTTATTGGCTTGGAGGTAATCAGCAATATGATCAGCAAACCATTTTCCAATTTCGGTCAAGTATTATCGGTATTATGGAGTAAAAATAAATAAGGAAATTGCTATCAATGACCAGAGGTGAAATGGTTGTGATCTCTATACCATGATCTAACACTCGCGATAAATATCAACAATGCAAAAAAAATAAAAGAAAATATCAGATGTGGCCTATTCTAAGCAAATTGAGCTCGTCAACGTAATCACATTACTATGAAAATTGAAATTAAAATGACCATGGAACCAGCGGAAAAAGTCAGCAATTTTAACTGCGGTGCAAAATCAGAAACATTCAGGATTCGCCGACACGAGAGAAAACAACATTTTCTAACAGACTGGATGGGGATAAAATTATTAGGCCCGCGCTAATTTAATTTTATATTATAGCCGGGTTTTGTTACTAATGGGAACATTCTATTCATACAACATTTACATACATTTATGAGCGCTTTGAGGCTTCAAATGGTGTAGATAAAGACGCACTTACCGTCACTTGATACCAGCCAGCGGAATTGGGAACCAGCTTGCCAAATTTGCCTCGTGGAATGGGTGAGCCGCGACGTCGTGAACTGGGCCGATCCTGTAAGCACATGGTGAAAATTTGTTAACATACAAGTTGCGTAGATATGTTGGCAAGGTATGCGGAACCTGGTTAAGCACACCAACCTTGACTGTGGTTGTCATTTCGCTCATGTCGTCATCCTCATCCCAACGACGCACATCCTGAAGACGCAACTTAACATCACTTTTGTGCGGAAACTGTGATGTCTTGAAGCTGACGCGACGTTTGTTCCGATCCTTGACACGCTGATGATCGTCGTCTGCAACGCAATAAAATAGTTATTAGGACCTTGACAGGCCAACCAAAATGATGCCACACAGTTAACATACGGTCGTAGTCTTTCAGCGCGGAGAAACGTGAACCACCTCCGCCGCCATTGCCACCGCCATTGCCTCCGCCATTGCCAACATTGTTGTTGTAACGCTGACCGCCGCCTCCACCACGCTTAGGCATTGCTCTCAGGAAGTCAACGATATAAATAGTATAGCGCACACTCGCAATAACAATAAACAAGATATTTACAGTGCCAATAACGCTAATGGCACAAACTCTGTGTTTAATATGCTCACAAATGGACGCAAGCTATTGCACAGTAAAATTTTGAAGAAGCGCGAATTTGCAACGCAATTTCACGAAATTCTCTACAGTATATGTATTTGTGTGCTCGACCAGATGACAGACGTCACGTCAATGAAATGGTAGAGTCGTTTTTCAGCACTATGCTTACAGTGTTCGCAAATGTGTTTAGTGCTGCGCAATCACAATTTTACTGCGAACAATGTGGCAACGCTGCCAGCCAACAAAGTTATAAGCAGCATTCGAGTCGCACCATTATTTTTGATAGATTTTGAACATTCAAATCGGCATTATAGACAAGACCAGACGAGAATAGGCAGCGTACCACATGACCATGTCCCCGAAATCGAATCGAAAGTGCCGCTTCCATGTAAATGTAAGCGATACGGAAGAGAAGCTAGTGCAAAGTCTAAGTGATGTACTAAATCGTTGCTCGAGTCAAGCTCTCGAAAATGCGGAAACATTTCGTGTTGGCCTTTCAGGTGCGTATTTTTCATAGGTGTTTGTAAATATTGTGTTGTGCATGTGAGTGTGTGTGTGATAAGCTCAACTTAAGGTGACCTTGCGCCGCACACATTCTCAGTCGCATTCGCATAGTGTTTCATTGTAAAAGGGCACCCAATCTTGCGATCAACAGGTGGTTCGCTCGTGCAGCTCTTGACCCGTGCTTTGGTTTCAAGTGGACTGGACACAAAATGCTGGCAGTTTTTTTTTTGCGACGAACGTTATGTGGCACACGATCACAATGAATCAACTTACTGGGCGTACAAAACTCAAATGCTAACTAAACTACCAAAAATTTTGGATAGCCAATTTATTAAGGCCGATACTTTCGTGTCGTTGGATAAGTGTGCCAGTGATTATGCGGAACGTATTGTGAATGAATTCGGTACAAGTTGTCCAGTATTTGATTTGCTGCTCTTGGGCATGGGACCGGACGGACATACATGCTCCTTATTTCCGGAACAACCGGCTGCTTTGGCGGAAACCAAACGACTAATCATTCCAATTCAGGATTCCCCAAAACCACCACCAGAACGTATAACATTTACGCTGCCACTGATCAATAATGCCAAAGATGTCGTTTTTGTTGTAACGGGCGCCAGTAAATCTGATGTTGTAAAGGTAAAAGAGCATCTGTGTTGGTTAAATTAGTTACTCAAATTGTTTATTTGTATTGCAGCGCGTATTTGCAGACATGGACAAAAAATTTCCTTCTGCATGGGTGGAGCCGACGCATGGACAATTGACATTGATTGCAGACAGTGCCGCAGGAGAAACGTTTCTTGGTCAAACATGTCATTCTGCACATTAAACTAACTAACTATTGTAAATAAGTTGTAAGCAATAAAGATATCTGGTGCTGTTTGCGTGGGCATTTTGAAAATTGCGCTCAGCTTGTCTTTTGCAGCACTAATCATGCACACGACGTTGCCATTTAATTTCGTTTAATGTCAAAACACAAAAAAAATGTTGCCAGACCGCTGCAAGGTTCCCATTCAAGCAAAGATATAAAAAATAAAAAAAAACCAAACATTTACAAACAGCCACAAAACGCAATGCCGCGGAAATAATTGAAAAAATATCATTAAAAAAATACATACTCCAACGTTCGTGCAATGCCAGACACTTATGGTCAGTTCGATGCCGATCGCGTCTGTCGTGTTTGCCTGCGCGAAGTGGGCGATTTTTACTTTATCTACGATGAAGCACCAGTGGAGCAGGGTGCGAACATCGCTCAGATACTCAATGAATGCACACGGTATACATGTGAGCGTTACGACAAGATGCCGCATCACATGTGTGACACCTGCATCAAGGCCGCCTGCCAGGCGTATCGCTTCAAGCGGGACGCTGAAAAGGCATATCGCTCGCTTGTGGACATACTGGGCCGCACACCCGTTAGCAAGCCGAACAGTAGCGATATGTGCACCCAGACCGAACAGCTTCCCATGCTGCCGTGCGGCATCTGCAACGATAAGTTCTTAAGCATTATTGAAGTGCGTCTGCATCGGAATCGCCAGCACAAGAACATGTCGGAGCTCAAGTGCAAACTGTGCGACGAACAGTTCCAGCAATTGCGCCAGTTGCTTAACCATCTCGTGGAGCGACATGATCCCAAGTCGGCCACATCGTTTTTGCGTCGCCGTCGCGAATGTCGGGACTGCCAACGCGTCTTCTCGCGACGCGATCATTTGCTCCGTCATATGCAGGCTGTGCACAATGTGGAGGGCCGGGGCCGGGGTCGGCGCCGGACGCTGGCCGCGGAGCAGGAGGTGCAATCTGAAACGTGGCCGCCTATCGACGAGGCAACCATGCACAGCGCCGACGAATTGGTTTCGGCTGCCGTCTTATTTAATGATCCAGCTGCGTGCTCCGATGACGAGAACGACAACGATAATAACGAGATGGGCTATCAATGCCATACGAATCCCATATCAAGCAACGAGGACACTGAAGATGGAGAGATCCATGCGGAAGCTAAGCAATCCCTGTGGCTGCACATCAAGCCAGAGCCGGAGGCGGACCTCGATCCATATCCGGAGTCATTTGTGGCACCTGCAAATCGCGTGATGCGCCGCAAAAAAACAAATCTAGAACGTGCCCAGACTGGCACAGAGGACGAGAATCAAGGCCTGAACAACCAGAAAAATGTTACCAGTGTTTTGACAGCAGAGGTTAAAGGTAAGCTTTTCAAGTTGCAGTACTCAATTCTTTTCTGCAAAACTCCTTGACTTGGTTCGCTTGCAAAAAAAAAGAAGCCGATTTAACCTAAGCGAAACTTAACACTAAATAAGTGCTTCAAACATTTAATGAACTGTGGTTCTGCTTTTTTTTATACATTTTCTCCTAGTGCTTAACAATCTGTAAATCATTTTCTTTTGGTTTTCCGCCAATTGCACCAAAAAGATATAGTAAAATCGATATGAGTAACTAGCTGGCTGGTTTTTTCTACAAATTGAAATTTTTTAAGTTTACCACCAATCTTCCGCACATTGAAGTGCATTTCCGAAATTGAATATTCAACTTTTTATTGTACAGTTCTCGACCTTATCCTTGTGGGTGGAATTCTTAAGACTCCGTCATAGTTGCTTATCAGTCGGTCGGTTAGCGCACACCATTTTATATATAGCGATGTAAATAAGGGATAGTGTATGACTAATGGTCGCATTAAATTATCCCAAGCAGAGGAGCCACTGGTCACCGGCAGCGAGCAAGAGTTACCGATTAAGCTGGAACGCCAGCGGTCTGATAGCGTCAATGAGGATGGTGAGTATGAGATAGACGCCGCATCAGCCAACATTTATCACAGCGCAGATGAGGAGGACGGCGAAGAAGAGTTTGTCAATGACGAGAGTGACATTGATGAATACGACGACGAAGATGAGGATGAACCGGATGCCGAGCAAAAGCCGCAATCGGAGGACAAGGCCAAGCAGACCCAAGTGAAAACTGTGCGCGATTATCTGCAGAAGCCGACAGCTGGCAAGCAGCGACGTCGTCGCCGCAAAAAGCAAAATGATCCGGCGGCACCGAATCCGGAGAACCGATGCGATGTCTGCATGCGCACATTTTCCCGCCACTGTCATTTGTTGCGCCACAAATTGTCGCATTTGGAAAAGAAGCCGCACAGCTGTCCGCACTGTCCCAAGGCGTTTGCGCGCAGCGATCATTTGAAGGCGCACGTGCAGAGTCTGCATGGCAACAAGGAGCACAAGTGCGTGCTGTGCGAGGCAGCGTTTTCCCGCCTCGATGCCCTCGAACGGCACAAGATGAGCAAGCACAACGGCGAGGGCCTGGACGCCAGCAGCGAGCTCAAACTTCAGATGAGCGAGCATACGTGCGAGTACTGCTCCAAGCGATTCTCAAGCAAGACCTACTTGCGCAAGCACACGCTGCTCCACACGGACTTCCTTTACGCGTGCAAGAGCTGCGACGAGACATTCAAGGAGCGCCAGCAGCTGCGCAGCCACGAAAAGACGCACACTGGTCAACGCAATTTCCTCTGCTGCATTTGCGGCGACAGTTTTGCGCGCAACGATTATCTGCGTGTCCACATGCGGCGACACAATGGCGAAAAGCCATACAAGTGCCGTTATTGCGTCAAGGCCTTTCCACGCGCCACGGATCTCAAGGTACATGAGCGGTACGTGATCAAACCAACTACGAAATTTGATGTTAAGATTATCACTTGAACTTTACAGTATTTATCGTGCATTGTATTTTAGATATCACACCGGTACAAAGCCTAACCTGTGCAATACTTGCGGCAAGAGTTTCCATCGCGCATACAATCTGACCATACACATGCGCACCCATACTGGCGAGCGTCCATACAAGTGTGACCAGTGCCCGAAGAGCTTCAGCCAGAGCAACGACTTGAAGGCGCACATACGACGGCATACCGGGGAGCGCTACAAGTGCCCGCATTGCGATGCCTACTTTCTGCAGCTTTACCATATGCGCAACCATTGCCTCAGTGTCCATAACAAGCATATTGAGACGAAAACTGGTCGGCTACAGCGCACTGGTCTGTTGGACGAGTCTAATCACACGCATCTTACCACTGTGGTCATGCCCGCAACACGTTCGCATCCATCAACGGCAGATCCGTCAGCGATAGTTAGCACACAATTGCCCGCATCGTCGACAGCGCCTGCGACAATTGCAACGCCAATTATGCATTCCCCGGTGACATACAATATAGCATCACCAGCATCAGGGTCGGTGCCAGTGCCGGAAGTCGCCGGATTTGTGGGTGTAGCGAACAATGCAAGGGCGACGTCAACGGCAACGACAGCGACATCCTTTGGGGCACTTAATATACCTCCCGTGATTATGGGTAAGCGTCCTTGCATAGTCCATGTGCCACATGCCATCTAATGCTGTCTCTGTCTTTTTTTCTACATCTCTTTCAGCGCACTTAATGTACAATCATAGCAGCAACAGTCAGCAGAACAATGCCAGCGGCAACGAGACCGGAAAATAACCGAGACTACACTATGAAATATGCAAGCAAATCTTCAATATGCTATTCCAACATAATCTTAAGTTCTCCTTGTATATAGTAGGACGGTACGAAAAAATGCGCTATGGTCCCAAAGTCGATATTTTGGCATATGCGCAAATAGTTGATAGGACAGAATTTACAAAAAAATAATAATAATAATAATCTGCATTTTTACAAAATTTATTTTGCCCTTGTTTTTGCAATTTGGTGTAAATTCTTAGTTTACTTTGAGTGTAGAAAATACATTGAAGTGCACACAGCAAATAATTATAGAAACGTGTTAAATTCGTATGTGTGCGGTTGGTTGCAACTTTAGGGTAAAGTTAAGAAGTGCTATTGCATTTGCGGCAACTAACATATTATAATATCAGATAACTAAATGTGCAAGCTATTGTGATTAAGGATTTATTAACACAATTTTGTCGTTGTGCTCATTTTTAAGAAATACTGTTTTTTCTCAATTGCGCTGGAATGTCAGGTTTACGGTTTTTGTTGCCTAGACGATGAGTTTAGTTTACATACATTTTAAATATTAAATTACAAAACTTGGGCAAGTCACGTTTTAATTAGTTAAGACTAATAGCTACAATTTTCAATTATAGATTTTCTCATTTTTTAATTAATTGGCCTGGGCGGTAAAGGTGGACCATATCAAATAAAATGGTGCAATTTAGTTTTTATATTTTATGCCAAATAAAAAACAATGACTTTGGGGCCATAAGGCAGTAATGACCATGCTTCTGCGAGTGAAAATTAATTAAGATCGACATAAATAACATGATTTACTGCTAGGCTAAGCGATCTGTATTGTATGGACAACATTTTTGAACCAGTGAAATAATATTGCCAATGTTTTACACACCGGCAGTTTTAAGTTAGAATATATAAAATAATTTTTATTATTTTTATGCGTTCTACCCATTAAAATTGGTATTGTAAAATTGTGCAACAAAACTATATATATGTTTTACAATAGCTTAAACTGCCAAGTCGATCATATGTCTTAAACAGAGATTGTGAGAATTTATGAAAATCAAATCAAGTTCATTTTATTCAATCGAATTCCGATAGATTTGAAAGCTATAGTAAATTCAGCATACCTTGACATATTATTGATTTACTGCAGAAATTTCAGCAGTATCGGCTGGAAAACCCATAATCTGCATGTGTGAGAAGCGAGCAGCATGACAATGCACCTGATTACGCCCGCCACTACTCGAGATTTTGCAACAGTAGCAAGAAAATTTTTTTTTTTTAATGGTTTTTACTTTGAACTTGTGACTAGAAGAATGAAAACTTCGTTGTAATTGCGGATGTCAAACAAAATATTGCACTAAACTATCTTTTTAATAGACTCAATATATTTTAACAGCTGGGTACAGAGTATCTCCTAGTTGGGCACTACCGACTAGAGTATTCACACAAGTTAGTGTTTAACTATTGCATTCGCACAAATTTTAGTAGAATATTTGTATATTCTTGCAGAGAATATTATTATTTTGTCGTTAAGTTCTTGAGCAGCTTACGACCAGTCTACGACCATCTATCTGCCTGTTTTAAAGGTCATCTCTCATCTTGAAAGCAATCTAAATTTTAACATAACCGTAATTTTGTAAGGAGTCGTTTGAGTCATAATTAATTGGATGGGATCGACTTCATGTTTAATAACGTGTTTGTTTACCAATAAATAAACATTGGACTTCCATCTGGTATAGGAACAACTTTCGGTCTTTTACATTTATTATCAATTTCCGTTGTTCGAAAATTAAATTAGTATAAGTTATAGACAACAACTTGAGAGTATGTTTGCTTATATTTCTTGTTTTATAAGAGGTCAAATTAGTATACATATATCTTAAATAGATAGCTTAAATCCGTAAATCTTGATGCTTATATTCTTGACAGAAGTGTAAGCTAAGTCTACAAGATTTTGTATAAGATCAATTTATTATAAATGTATAAATGTTGGTATATCACAAAGTCTCCTTGGTATACGTTGAATAAACAAACTTAGGTATAAAATAGGCATTTGTTTGCTTGGGATTCTTATGTTTCAACGTTGCCCCAAACGATTGGTGTTTATATACATATAACTAAATAATTGTAAAAATAATCTCAATAGATCTGAGTTAATTTCGTTGTTCGAGCACCATATATATTGAAATGTTCACTTGTCAGTTCCTGAATTGTTTTTTGTTTCTTCCAAGAAAAATTTCAAATTGCAATTATATTCACGGAAAACAAAATCTTATCAGGACGCTTTCGGTAAATTTAGGCGCAATTTAACGATGGCACCTAAAAGTGCGATCTCCTGAAATATATTGAGGTTAATTTGGAAACGATACTCAGATTTTTCAACCATGAAATGAACTTATTTTTATTCTTGAGTGACTTTATAATAATAAAAAAAATTATAGAAACATGCAAAAATACTGCAATTATGTATTGACTGTAAATAAATTT
This sequence comes from Drosophila cognata, assembly GCA_035041535.1. Lineage (NCBI taxonomy): Eukaryota > Metazoa > Arthropoda > Insecta > Diptera > Drosophilidae > Drosophila > Drosophila cognata. The sequence goes on from JAWNLC010000831.1 coordinate 2,985,915, forward strand.
TTTTTTTTTCAAAATGGTACGCGTTTTATTTGTTACTTAAGGTATAATTACACAAATTTCCTTATGATTTTGTTTTCATTATTTGAAAATTAATAAATTTAACTATATTCATATTAAATTCAATTGAAACATAATGTGGAAATCCAAAGGGAAAATAAAAGTGTAAATAGTCAGTACATATAAAATGTGGGAGTCAACATATCCGTATTTTGCTGGAGGCGATGGAGTCATAATCAGCCGGGTCAGACCACTATATTCACATTCCTATTATGTGCCATGGACTTGAATTCAATTTACAACAGTTCGATAACAGTTGGTCGATAAGTGCATCAGTGTTTGATGAAAATGAGTTCAAATCATTGAAAAAAAAGAAACTACAGTCTCATGAAATGAATTGATGTTGCTTCGTCAAATTTTTGTGTCGCAGCAACTAATTTATCAGATTATTATTTATATGAAATTACGCTAACATTTTTTAATTGAACTTAACTACATTATCGATAACTGTGCTGTTAACAGCTGTTCGACAAATGTTATTACATTGAGCGCATGCTCTCGATCTCTCCCCTCTCTCTCGCTCTTTCTATTTTGATGCGAGAACATATCGTGTTAATGTTGTTGTTATTGTTTTAGATAGTTGTATGCAAACAGTCGCAGGCTTATCGACTGCGTTGCATTATATGTGCAACACACTTAAAAATTTAATTAATTTTAGTGCACAAAAAAAAAGTGAAGAGCTAGCGATTGGCCAGTTTATCAGTCTGAACTCTTAAACGATTGATTTATACTGATGTTCGGGCAACATTTGCTCCATGCGTGCCAGTGAGGGTATGCGTGTGGCGGTGTGATGAGCTTCAAACAACAAAGCTTTTTTGTTTTCATTCGCCTTATTTTGACTCGCAAAACGCTTGAAACTTTTGCTGTGAACAGACGGCGGAATTTGTTGTGCAGTGCGCGTTTTGTTGTTTTTGTTGTTATTTCGAATCGAAATTATTATAAAATTAAATTTATTCTAATTTGAATAGAGAGTGAAATAAAATTAAATAGCAAAATTATTGAGCAATATATAATGGACTAGTGTGTCTTTTAGCAGATTGCTGAAATTGCTTATATTTTATTATATTGAACAAAGCAAAAACTATTCCTAAGCATAACAAGTGCCTTTCATGCATGCTATGTAAGTAAACAGTTCTTAAATTCATTGTTAAATAATGGGCCCCCTTTGAGTAATTATTGCACACTCGACAGCAAGGTGTGCGGAAAGAGGGACCCACACACACACGGATACACATGTGAGACCGAGAGCGTTGCTCTCGTCCTGTATTTAGTCATTGCTTGTTTTCTGTTATAAATCAATTGGCCTAGTGGCACTGCCTAATAACAGTCGGTACAGGGAATCGCCAAGTCGAGCTGCCTCACTCGACTAGAGCACTATTGCGAGCTTGTATATGGAAATAGTGCCCCCACCCCCCTCCCACATGTTTAATTAGAATAGCAAATTCCACGAAATTTGTATTTGCCGTTACACACCAGTTAGTATAAATGCCTTTAAATTCTGGCGTGTTTCAGTGAGATTCTCTGATTTCCCAGCTTATCAAAGTCATTTCACAGAACATTTTGTTTTGTAATCTATAGATCATTAAGATTGTACCCATATCTTGTTGGAGGTCTAGGTAAATAGCTTGAGTAGAGGTCATTTTTTTTTTTTTAATTATCGGCCTTTCTGTTTATGTTTATGGAAATGTTTATGCTTGGCTGACGGCTTTTAAATCCGTCTTAATGATCAATGCAAATCTTTATGCAATATATGCAAGCTCTCATTTCATTGTTATACATTAATTTTTTATGAAATACATACATCTGATAATCGTTCGATAGTTATGCGAACAGAGCTCATGTGCAATGTGTGTTACTATCATTGCGATCAACAATTGACGCGATTTACGTCACAGGCAAATTGATTCTCTAGATTATTTCGTATTTTTCACTTTCCTCTGTAAACGTGACACATTCGGATTGTGATATGAATCAAATTAACGTATCTGCCCAAAACACTGATTATACACATGGAACATTTAATACTACGTGTGCAATATATTCTTTAACCACTTTGAAGTGGTTATAAATAGAGCAACGTATTAGAATGGTTTTATTCACAATCAACCTTATCTTGTGGCAGAGAGTCTCGAGACTCTTCAGTCGGGTCGACTCGCAAATACAGTTACATGGCCAAAGTATTCCTCTTACAAACAAGTCTTGTATACATATATGTATTCCGGCTTGCTGATGATGTAATCCGTTGCAAGACTTGTAAACAAGTAGAAATATACACATATGCACAAGACAAGAAAAATAAAGTTTTATAATGCGTTGACGAAATAATCCCTTAAAATGAAACGTAAATTCAAGAATTCTAGACTACACTTACAACCACAAAATTATCCTGGAAACTTCAAATTGTGTCTCACTTAAATTTGCTACAGAAATACTTTAGATCTACATTTAAAGTTTAAGAAAGATACGATAATCATGGCAAAAGATATTCTTTGAAGATATATTATGGAGTTCTTACAGGTCAGCTTAAAGCACAAAAAACATTTAGGGATGCAATACAATTAATGTATTCTTGACATAGAGTTGTATATATATATATATGTTTAACACAATTTGTAAATGAAAACTGAATATCTTTGCTACAATATGCGGATATAAAAATAAAACACAGTTATAAAAGAGTAGCTAATATGCTCTTGGAAAGGGTATTATCCAAATATATATGACCAATGTCTGCCAATATGGCATATGGCGGGTGGATGGTGCAAAAGCAAAAGCACACGGCCTTCTTCGAGAAAGCAGCCAAAGAAGTCAAGTGTACTAGAAAGAAGGGGAAGGGATAGAGGCAGGGGCGGTGTACGGTGTACGGGCTTTTGTAAAGTTTTATTAATCGTGACGTTGATCTGCACTCTACGCGACTTGTGAGCTGTGAGCGTAAAGTGTAATCTAATTGCCGTTTGTGTATTTAATAGACAGCTGAACGCTTCAATCACTGTATTTGTTCTTGAAAACCCACTTCAGGTGGGAGCTGCGGGATTCGGTGTGGAGATATTTTATCTAATCTCAGCGAATAAATGATTTATATCAAATTGCCACATCTGAATAACATTCATATGTATTCATTTTATAGCCTTCTCTGCCTCATAAAACTTGTTTATAATCGGACCCAGACGTGATCCGAGAGATGTCTTCGACGGGCACGGAAAGCACAAAGCTGGGGGATGTGGGCCTTATTGAGGTGCAGCTGGATAGTTTAGACTCGAGTCACAATTTTGTCACACAAAATGGTACGACGACACCCAGGACCAAGCCGGATCCACTGCAACTGGAACGGGAGCGGCAGCAGCAAAAGAATGTGTTCAAATCGAAGTTGTTCATAATTGCGGTCAGTTTCTCCGCGATTCTTATGATAGCCATGTGCATTGGCTTCCTGGTGCACTATGAATTTTCTGGCGATGTCACCGACATGCAGAATGTTGACTATTGGCACGTCTCGCTGCCCAAGGAGCAGCAGCAGTGGTATGATCGCGGCATCGATGAACTTAAGCTGGCCCTCAATCGAAATCCAAATCGACGGCGGGCCAAAAATGTGATTCTTTTTGTGGGCGATGGCATGGGTCCCAATACGGTGACGGCGTCACGCATCTACGGATTTAAAGAGGAAGGACTGCTCAGTTGGGAGCGTTTCCCGCACATGGGTCTTCTCAAAACGTATTGTGCCAATAAGCAGGTACCCGACTCCTTCTCGACGGCAACGGCGCTCTTTGGCGGCGTCAAGGTCAACTATGAGACGGGTGGCGTTGATGCCAATGTTCCACTTGGCAATTGCAGTGCCTCCCTCAAGGAGGACCATCACGTCCAGAACATATTCAACTGGGCTCAGGTGGATGGCATGCGCACTGGATTTGTGACCACAACGCGGGTGACTCATGCCACTCCCGCTGCCCTCTACGCCCATGTCGCCGATCGGCGTTGGGAGTGCGAGGCAACCATGCCCCCAGAGGCACAGCAGCAGGGTTGCCTGGACATTGCCCGGCAGCTGGTGGAACAGAACACAGGACGTCAAATCAATGTGAGTAGAATAAATGGCAGCTGAACTTAAATACGTACATAAGTAAGAAGATAAGATATCAGTTTATAATTATTATTATAATTTATTATATTATAATTTCTTTGGTTTTTTTATTTTTGCTTAAGTAGCTTTGCATTTGCACAATTTAATCAAATATTCGGAAAATTAGTTTTCAAGTATTCCACTTGAAACATTTTCTTTAATAAGTAGATCTTTGTAGAAAAAATTCTCCATTTTTTCAAGAGTATTTTATGGAAAATTCAAAATTTTTCCAAAGTTTTTAAGTTGTTCAAATTCTTTGATGGCAAAAAATTAAAGTGTTATTTTGTTTGAGACTTGTGTAAAATAAAATAAGTACATTTTAAGGTTATCATGGGCGGCGGTCGTCAAATGCTGGTCTCGAATGTCAGCGGCACAGAGAATGATCCGCTGGACATGTGGGCGGGTCAGTCCGTTGACGGCCGCAATCTCATCAGGAAATGGGCACAGATAAAGGAGGAACAGGGAGTGCCGCATGCTGTCGTCCAGAATAATGCGGAACTGAGGAATCTTGATGTGGAAAATGTTGACTATGTGATGGGCATCTTCGCCAATGGCCACCTCAAATACGATCACGAGCGGGACTCCAGCGACAACGGAATGCCCTCGTTAACCAATATGACCCTTAAGGCGCTGGAGGTGCTGGGCAACAACGATAAGGGCTACCTTCTTGTGGTCGAGGCGGGAATGATTGATCAGGCCCATCATCGGGGCAATGCCCGCAAGGCTCTCAACGAGGTCTTAGCCCTCAATGAGGCCGTCCAAGCGGCGCAAGCTTATCTCATAGAAAAGTAAGTGATGATTCTATAACAATATAAGAATAGCTATAACGATGCTTAACAGGGACCAGCTGGACGAGACGCTGTTTATTGTGACCGCTGATCATTCGCACAGTCTGACTATCAATGGGCATCCGGAGCGTGGCGCTGATATATTGGGACTTGCCGGCAATTCCAAGACAGAGCAGACGCCATACACAACTCTCACGTATGGAACCAGTTACAATGGATTTCAAGTAAATGCGGAAAATCTGCAGCGACAGAATCCAGCGTTGAGCGATACCACAGACTGGGAATACACGCAGCAGGCGGCGATCAATACCGACGAGAATCTGCACGGTGGCTCGGATGTGACGATACATGCTCGTGGTACATACATACGACGTCACAACAATCGCAACAAAATATCATAATTAATATGTACATTTTTTTTTGCAGGTGCAATGTCGTATTTGTTCCACGGTGTGCATGAGCAGAGCTATGTGGCGCATGTTATTTCCTATGCGCTGCGTATTGGGCGCTTCCGTGATAGCACAATCGCCGAATCCCTGGCGGAGCTGATGCCTTTGTAGCTTTAAATTTAGCATATTGCTTTACCTTTTTTTCCTATATATATATATAACATGTGATAAGTTGTTTTGTTTTCTAGTGCCAAGCGCAAATAAATGCATATAAATAAATGTTGTTAAAATTTCAAAAGCTCGCGCGCTTTCTATTTTTATTTATTTGTTCCTAATGTTGCCACTGGGTGCATAGAGCTGCCAGACTACGCTCTTCTGCTGTATTACAAAACAAACCAGACAGAGATAACCTTTGCAAAGTGGTTTAAGTTTTGATCAGCCCGCAAAATGTATGGTTAAAAGAGGATATTGTCTTGGCATGCAAATTCATAGCCTTCCGACGGGCACATATTCACGCAAGCCTACAAATATAGGTTTCAGTGGCTGTATGCATTCGCAACTAAGTATCGATATCATTTTAAAATGAGTAAGCAATTGCAATGTTTGCATTCTGTCGATATGGCAAACGTATCGATAGTCAAACACATCACTGCAAAGCAGAAAGTTGGAAGTTCCTTCACACAAGCTGCAATTATATACAAAAAATAACCATTGATTTTAATAAACAGTTTAATATTAGCCGCGTTTTCACCGACGTTTGGTGCTGAGTTATTTTTTTTTTCCTTTTGTGTTTCAAGTGGTCTCGAAATTTTCATTGCTTGTTCTTTAATTATTGTTAAAGTGTTTGGGTGTTGCGTGTGAAACGATCGCCCTCCCACACAAAAAAATAAAACAAAAATCAAAATTATTGTTTATTGATTAATTGCCGGGTCCGTAGAAACAACGAAATCCAGTAAAAATGGCGTTGAAAGTCTTAGTCGGTCAAAGTAAGTGCAATGACAAATATTCTAATTCGCATTTGATTCCACCACTGTTGTGACTAACAAACACCCACACACACGCACACAGATAGAAGACAAGTTGTGATACACTAATACATATGAGTCTTATTTGGCCCATTTACTACATAGAAATTGGATATATATGCATGTCGTTAGTATCCACTGATATGCACAAAATTTCGTATTTGCATATAGGCTTATCAATGAGCGGCCCCAAAGCCAGCCACATCACACATCGATTTTTCCAAAAAAAAAACATAACATAACGACCCAACAACAACAGCAACAACTTTTGGCACCCACTGTTCAATCCGCCCACTCTGTGTGTATGTGTATGTGTGTGTGTATATGCATGCGGGGGTTACGGTGACCTTTGCCACAGGAGCAAGGCATTTGCAGCGTCAATGGCCCTGGCGTCATATGTATCAGATTCCTTTTTGTTTTTGCTTTTACTTTTGCCTGATTGTGCCGTTCCGTTCCATTCCATTCCGTTCCGGATATCTGGTGTCCTTTCAATTCGCAAAATGCCAATTACTATAAATATAATCATTAATTAACAACGTCGCATGCTAACAAAATCAATCAGGCAACGCTGCTTTTGCTAAATGGCTTATTTTTGCACTTTTTCTCTACTGCTGCTGCTGCTTCTCTTGTTGTTGTTGTTGTTGTTGTTGTTGTTATTATTATTATTATTGTGTTTGTTGGTTTGCTGGAGCTGAGTCATCAGTACCCACAATGAAAGGCTTTGCTTATGAGTAATAGTTTTTTATTATGTTTTTTTTAACACTTATATTTAGATAAATAATGCGCAGTTTTCGTTTAATTTACGACACTAGTGGGTGGTGTGCCGAATCCCTTTGAATGGGTTTGACTGCAAATATAGACACACTTCACTTAACGAATAAACCAAGTCCCAGACTATCATTTATATAATTTCTAAGCTATATTTATATGCAGCTCGTATTCACTCTAATTTATCTACCACTCGTTAATTATTGATTGAATCTGCTTTCATAACTCAATGTTTGCTAGGGAATTTTGAACAATACTACTAGACAGATTTTGAGCTTAAATCACATAAAGAACTGTGTGTTAAAAACATCAATTTCGCGACGAATTCAAACACTAAATTCACAAAAAGTAATCAGAGGCGACAAAAGTTTGTTGCTCCTAAACTAAATCAAATATTTCAAAATTCAGGATCTTTGTTTATGTTTTATAATTAAATTACACTCCAGTTATATCCCATTATTACCCTGTCTTTTATTTTCTTTTAGCTTTAGCATTTATTGTCTTCTTTCACTTTCACAAATTGGATTCAGGTCAATTTTGAAATTAATTCGCATATTGTGCTCCTTATTTATAGAGATTATGGATGAGGTGGTGAAGTACAAGCCGCCGCCACCGAAGAAGACTGGTGCTCCAGCTGCTCCAAAGGCGGCCGGCGCTGGAGGAATTGAATGGCGGGTCCTTGTCGTGGATAAGCTTGGCATGCGTATGGTGTCCGCCTGCACCAAGATGCATGAGATTAGTGCCGAGGGCATTACATGTAAGTTCCTTTAGCTGGCCAAAAGAAATAATTTGATAATAATTCTGAATATGTTTCGCTCTAGTGGTGGAGGACATTAACAAGAAGCGGGAGCCGCTGCCCACAATGGATGCCATATATCTGATAACGCCATCGGACGAGTCTGTCCGCTCCCTGATCCGTGATTTCGAGAATCCGGCGCGTCCCATGTACCGTTATGCGCACGTCTTCTTTACCGAGGGTATGTGCCAGCCGTTTGGCCAAGCTTTAACAATAATACCAATAATTGAAATATATATTGAGTTCCTGATGCGGGTGATTGTATGGCTATTGTAAATGATCATAATGATATATCGTATTATTTAGTGTATTCCAATGCGAGTTAATTATGATTTCTATGATTTTCAATTTTTATGTATGTCGATTATAATTTTTGTTTTTACATTTTTCCCATTCTGAACTTTTCAAAAAACCATCCGCACCTCTGCAAACATGATTCATGAATATTATATATATATATATATATATATAACTTGAATATCCACATATGTGTATATGTATTTGTATGCAATGTAGCGATACCGCCCCGCATATTTGAAATGCTGCAATCGCACAAAGACATTTGTCGACGCTCTGTGCGAACCTGCAAAGAGATCAATATTGCCTTTTTGGCCTATGAAGCTCAGGTATAGTTAGTTAATCACACACACACACACACGTACACGTACACCCAACACATTATTTTGCTACTCGTTGCTGTCACTCGTTCGAATTACTCGTTATTTTTACTACTAATATTCAAATTGTGCTGTGAAACGTTTCGACACGATTTTCATCTTAATGTATCTTGTACCAGCTGGGTGCAACAACAACTGACAACGAATAATATCATTCAATGCTTCCCCATCTATTGTGGGCTTGTCCTGTGAAATCATTTTATTTTCTATTTCACGCTTTTGTTTTGTCCACATTTGCTCATGATTTATCTTCGTTTATTTGTTTTCGTTTATTATTTTGCTTTGTTACTCTTATCCTGAAACTTTTCCAAACGCTCAATAAGTTTACTTTTCAGGGATTTGAATTGTGCATTAGGTACTTCTACTAATATCCTCCAAAGTACATACATAGATAAAAATGATTTGATGAAATAATACGCATACACTCATACTTACATACATGCCATATATACTTTACATATATTGTAGATTATCCAAAAAAATTGAAAAAAAATTCCAAAGCCAAAAAAAAAAGAAGGAAAACGTTAAGCAAAATTTGATTGTGCGTATAATATTATAATTATAGTTTGCCCGGAGGAATTATTTAACGATTTGTGTAAATCGTGCGCTGCAAGAAAGATCAAAACTCTAAAGGAGATTAATATTGCATTTCTACCATATGAATGCCAGGTGCGCTAAACAACAAAAATATTTCGTTATATTAAATGTTAAGCGTTAAAAAAAAACGTGTATAAAATACAAAATACTCTATATACCCCCTCTCTGTCGCTCTCTCTATCTCTGCCTCTCGCTGTATCCCTCTCTTACATTGCTTGGCCAATGCGATAAACTCCAGACAATTACAAGAGCTAGAAACTTATATATATATATATATATATATATATATACATCTAAATCCGAAGCCAAGTCAAAGCCCCCAAGAAAATATTAATTATGCAACACAAAAAAAAACTCGTTTTGGAAACAGCTAACTGTTCAATATATGTTGCTTTTGTCTGATAACAGACTTGGAACATCTGTCTAAGTTTTGTACAATATCTCTCTATCTCTTACACACACACACAATCTCTCTCTCTCTCTCTCTCTCTCTCTCTCTCTCTCTCTCTCTTTCTGTCATTGCTTATACTAATATAAAAATTCATGTGTATAAGTGTTGTACTTGTTGTTGTAAATACTACTGATACCTCAATCAAATGTGGTGGCTGTCCCACATAAGCTTAAATAACTTTCCAACACTGTTTGCTCGCAGTGTCTCAAGTCCCATTTCCGAGGAACGCCTCCAAGCCAAATCTCCTTAAGTTTTGTTACACTTGTTTTGTAGTGTTCAATTTAATGTATGTGAATTGTATACAGAAAAGCAAATCGTCGCCTAACTAACCCAAAACACATCTGATCAATGTGAATATCAATCAATAACAAGAAGAACTAACTCTTCAATCACCCATAATAATAATAATAATAATAATAATTATGATAAGCCATCAAATATATAACTCGACTAAAAGCAAATGCTACTCGCCGACACAGACACAAAATGACTAGGCACGCTTAAGCATTCGCTCGTTTTTATACGATCGTGTAGCTTACTCGTTATTCGTCATGTTGTGAATCGGCGAGTACAACTCCAGGGCTCAAAACAAAACACAAATAGCACCAAAGAAAACAGAAACAGAATATAAATAACAATTAATCATCATATACGTAATCTATATTAATGTAACTGTTGTGAATTGGTTTCGTGTTCGTTCTCTCGTCATTTCAATGTAAATATGTATTGCATTAACTCAAACACTCACACACACACACACCCTCTCACACACACTTGTATACTAATTCATGTGATCACTCTATATATACATATATACATAAATCTCGCTATAAACGCAAGAGGTGATCTCCCGCTAATTTCTCTATCGTTCTGCATGCTGAGCGCAGCATCTCGCTCTCTCTCCTTCTCTAACTCTGTCTCTCTCTCACTCGCTGCATAGCAAGCAAATTATTTTGACTCAAAGTAATTGCTCTGGTTAAACAATCAATTTAATTAGATGTGATTTTAGGCATATTCTTTATCTCTTTAACTAAAATTCAAAGTGGCTAAAACAAATTTAGCACAAAAACTGTCTCGAAAATACGAATTTTAAACTTGAAAGCTTCAAATTCTCTCAATATTTTGCAGTTAATCCGTTCATAAACGGTCAAAATATTTGCTTGCTGTATTGTAGACACACCAACACACAAGCACACACACATACAACCATATTTGTACATATATACATGCATTCATACAAACTGTATACGACCGTAGTTTCAACTCAACGAGAATTGCTTTAACATACATATTCGATAAAAAAAAAAAAAAAAAACATTCAATTCCACATATATCGAAACCAACTAGTTCGTAAATTAATAGAGAAAATCCATGTTTATGGGCCACCACCTCCTGGCTGGCCTTTGGCATTCTACATATGTTCGCCGCAGGTCTTCTCTCTGGACTCGCCGGACACGTTCCAGTGCCTGTATTCGCCGGCATTCGCCTCGATTCGCGGCAAGCACATCGAGCGAATTGCCGAGCAGATCGCCACGTTGTGCGCCACGCTGGGCGAATACCCGAATGTGCGCTACCGAAGCGACTGGGATCGCAACATTGATCTGGCTGCCTCGGTCCAACAGAAGCTGGATGCCTACAAGGCCGATGAGCCAACAATGGGCGAGGGGCCGGAGAAAGCGCGTTCCCAGCTGCTAATTTTGGATCGCGGCTTCGATTGTGTGTCGCCGCTGCTGCACGAGCTCACATTGCAGGCGATGGCCTACGATCTGTTGCCCATTGTGAACGATGTGTACCGCTATACACCCGGTCCCAATCAGCCCGACAAGGAGGTGCTGCTCGATGAGAACGATGATCTATGGGTGGAGCTAAGACACGAACACATTGCCGTCGTTTCCCAACAGGTCACACAGAATCTGAAGAAGTTTACCGATTCCAAGCGCATGAGTTCCAGTAAGTTACAACCTCAATCTCAATCTCAAGCTGAATCTGTTGCTGTTACTGTTACGGTTGCTGTTACGTTCGTGCACGTTTGGATATTCCAGCAGCTGACAAGTCGTCGATGCGTGACCTGTCCCAGATGATCAAGAAGATGCCGCAGTATCAAAAGGAGCTGTCTAAGTATTCAACACATTTGCATCTGGCTGAGGATTGCATGAAATCGTATCAAAACTATGTGGACAAGCTGTGCCGTGTCGAGCAGGATCTGGCCATGGGCACCGATGCTGAGGGCGAAAAGATCAAGGATCATATGCGCAACATTGTGCCCATATTGCTAGATGCTGTAGGCTCGGCTCAATTGCTCAGTTACCTCACCTATAACTCGAACTAATACGCTTCCTTTTCAGACCGTGTCCAATTACGATAAGGTGCGCATTATTTCGCTCTATGTCATGATCAAGAACGGCATCTCCGAAGAGAATCTGACCAAGCTGTTTACCCACGCGCAGCTGTCGGTCAAGGATCAAGACATGGTGCGCAATCTTAGCTATCTTGGTATCAATGTCATTGCCGATGTAAGTACACATATACAAACATATACAAGTCAAACTCAGCTACGAATCCTCAAGCTCAAGCTCAAACCCATTATTATAAATATATATACATATATTTAGTCGCGCAAGAAGATATATTCAGTGCCACGCAAGGAGCGCATAACTGAGAGTACCTATCAGATGTCACGCTGGACACCGGTCATCAAAGACATTATGGAGGATTGCATCGAGGATAAGTTGGATCAGCGTCATTTTCCGTTCCTCGAGGGACGTGCCCAAAATACCAATTATCATGCACCGACTAGCGCTCGCTATGGCCACTGGCACAAGGATAAGGCGCAGACACAGGTGAAGAATGTGCCACGCCTTATTATTTTCATAGTCGGTGGCGTAAGCATGTCGGAAATGCGTTGCGCCTACGAGGTGACCAACTCGGTACGCAACTGGGAGGTCCTTGTTGGCTCCTCCCACGTTCTCTCACCCGAAATCTTTCTCAGCGATTTGGGCAGCCTCTCCAAAGAGGATTAAACACAATACCACATCCACACCCCAAACCACAAACCCAAAAACAAGACACATAAAACCCAAATCAAAACATGCAACTTAAACACACACACTCACACAATACACAACTATGCTTATTTACATCTAGCCAAAACTGTAAGTTTGTTATTCAATATATATATATATATATATATATATATATCGTATATATATATATATATCGTTCGTCAAGCCTTTGGCTACTTCAAATTGATTGTTCAAACGTATATAGAGCACAGGTGATCAATTCCAGTATAGATACAAAGATATGTTTATGTGCACCTCCTAACTAACCAACCCACAAATCGAAATAACAATACACACCCAAGAAAATATATCTACTATATGCATAATTACATATATTATTATATATGCAGTTCAATATGTAATGGAAAAGCGTTTAATTACATCTCCATATGTATAACACCCTATTACCGCACTTTATACCCGATTTGTCTAACGAAACATACAGACGCATATATATATATATATATATATATATATATATATATATACTTGTATATCTATTTTTCAATTATGTAATTATGTGTGTACACGATGTTAATAATTTATGGTAGTTCAATGATATAAACAAAGAAGACAACAAAACCAATTACATACATAAATAATGTATGATTATCCTTACAGCTTCATCTTTGAATAGATCCAATAAGAAAACGATGCAAATAAGAAAAAAGCAACAAAAAAAAAACAAAAAAATGAGGAATATGAAAAGGACGAAGCAAACTGTTTGTTAATTATTGTATATCACAATTGAGATTTAGTCAAATGTAGTTATGCGAAATTCAGTTCTATATAAAAAGAAACTTGTTGTATTAACTGAAACTGTACATTTGCATCTGTGCAGCGTCTGCGGCTTTGTCACCAGACATTGCCATAGAATCTGCGTAGATGCGTTGAAACGGTCTCTATAAAAAAAAAGAAAAAAGTTTTTTTTTTAGAAATCCATATTAATCCCTCATATAACAGAAAAATGTTAATCGTGTTTAGCCGAATCTTTCGATGTATCGAATTCAGTATGTGGTTGAGGTGTATCAATTTATCAAAATGTAATTACAATTACTCCTTTTTCCATTCAAAATCTAGCACCGTTATGTAGAACCATAATTAAAAACAAAAAAAAAAACAAAAAAAATGCACACTTAACTAACTCATCCAATTGGATTCGCTCAGATACAACGCAAAGCGGGTCGCTTTGGTGAAATTTGTGATTCGAATTTTGAGGCGGAAATGAAACCGGAATATTGCATTACGATACATGCTTAAGCAAGAAACAAAATTAATATCTTTGAAAAGCAATATTTAAACATGCAGTTACAAATACAAATCCTTATATACTGCTATATTAAGCTAGGTGTATGTACTAACAGTCTTTCAATTGAAACAGCTTTTGTGCGCCTTCCACAATTCAAGAACTCAACTCAACTACGTGTATTCCAAATCAAATGCAAGAAAACAATTTTTTGATGAAATAATTTAAAGAAAAATTCGAAAAAGCTTTAAGGAACAAAAACCGATTTCCACAATAATTGTAGGGTTAAAGGTAAAGTTCACAAAAATTAACAAAAATTATTATAAAAAGAAAAAGAAAAAATGAGTTAATTTTAGGAATATGATACCAAGGTTATACAAACAACAGAAACCAATATACATACTAATTTTTAGAAATGAATGGCAATGTTAAACCATAAATATTTATACACTATATACAATACATTATATATATATACTACAAATATCAATCAATATACACATACACATGTAATATCTAATACCTATACTTTAATCCTTCGAATGTGTCTAATGCGAACGCATTCTAATTGGCAAAGTAGTGAAAAATTGCATTTACTATAGTACAATACAACCATACTACATACGTGCATACATATATATGTACATACATACTCTCTGATGTACATACGTATGTGTGCGTAAGTGTAATGCAATTTCAAACCAAATGCATTTGTTTTTGGTAGTCTACCAAAATATTTATCATAATTACTTACCACATGTATATCTTAATTATAGTATTATGTGTTACTAGTTTCTTCTTCTCCCTTTTCCTCTATTATCATTTAATACAAAAGCAAAATATTTGTTGTAAAAAAAAAAGAAAATCAAAAAAGTTGCAAATTTATTTAAATACATATATATCGTTATTTTTTTATTTGTTTTGTATTTGTTTTTTATTTATCAAATTTTCACTAAATAATAACAATATGAAATCAAACATGTTCTAAAAACGTAGCTAAGTAAGTTTAAATCAAAACTCTCTTTACAAATATTTAATACTTATATGGAAACAAATATTTACAACTAATTACTATATATATATTTATGTATATGTATTAGACTTAGATGCCGCCTTGCCCGATTCCAGCACACACACACACAGATAACCAAACCCACACCCACACACACGCACACCCCAATTAGTGCGCTTCTAACACACACACACACACACACACTCTAGTGCCTGAACGTCCTGAACTGGAACGAGTCTGAGGCGCATCAAATCGACGAGACAGATAGACAGACAAAAAGAATGAAAGAGAAGGCACTTGCTCACGCACACATGCGCAAGCACAAATGGTTGGCGAACGCACACACACACACGCAGGTGGCGCACAACACACGAACATCAGTCAACCACCCCACCAACCAGGGGGGCGGCGGGGGGCGATTCGCGCCGAACTCTCAGCAACAACAGAGAATCCGGATCACACTGGCGAATTGCCAAACGGCGCTGCGTGCGATGCGTGCGAGCGCTGCTGCGAGTGCGAGCGCGTGCGTGCGTGCGTGAGTGTGCCAGTGCTGGTAATTGTGCGGAATTAGATCGGGCAAGGCGCCGATAATTGTTCGGAATTCACGTTTAAATGTTTATTGCTTGTGAAACAAATAAAACAAATAATGCAAATTATTGAATGTTAGTTAGTCGATGGAGTAAGTAAAGAAGAAGGATCGTAAATTCATTCGTTTAATATTAAATGTCTAGCCTTTAAGCCAGTATTCTATATATACATACATACATACATTTACACACTTAAACTAACACTGGGTCAACAGTCCCCCCCCCAATGTGCAACTGATTTACAGTCCCAACGATATTCCGTTTTGGGATGGTATATCGTTGGAACTACATTCAATTAAATCGCACATTGATATGGGAAGAGACCAGTTTGGATCTTTAATATATGTATTAATATATTTCTAAAATTATCAACAACAGCTAAAATAAAAGTATACAACACATACATACAGATATGTATTCAAGAATTAAGAAAACTAAAAAAGGATCTTTTAAAGATTTCATAATTCTGACCATCTAGCGAAAGAAATAACGTTTTTATGCTAAATAAATTGTCAAGAAATAATTAAATAAATTATTATATTAACATTTAAAGAATTTTTGAAAATTTATATACATTAAAAAAAGACGAAAGCTAAAAAAAATTTATACGGAAACAATTTAATTAAATTCCACTTGAGGAATATTTATACATAAATATGTACTTAAGAATTGCTGTCAATTTCTTAAACTTAAATAACAATTAAAAATTACTTAACTTGTAGCAAGAAAATATAAAGCATTATAAAAATCGAAAACGGGGAACACCCAAAACAAAAATCAAATCACAAGTTTCTGCAGGCGACCGCTTAAAAAAGGCAAATTTACAAATATCGAAACAGTAACAGCAAACGATAAATGCAAGAAGTTAGCAAATACATATTCTATATATTCATATATATAAACCATATAATAATTATATTAGAACACGTTTTGAAATCAATTAACATACACTTATTAACGAAACTGTACCAGGATGTCTGTTGTGGCACCCTGCAATTGAATCCAATTCAACCAACACACAGAACGGAAAGTTTGATAGAGAACAACAATAAGCCGATTAAAACAATGTTAACGTGTGTCCACGATGCAAATTACAGCGTAATTACATAACTTAATTAACAAAGAAATTATAATAGTCGAACAAATAAAAAATACATCTTTGCATTGCAAAGTTTAAGCAAAGCAACTCAATACTGGCATTATCGAAACACAAGCAACGCACCGAAACCAAATTGAGAATCAGCAAATCAGATGAATCCCGGGCGGCGAAGGCGTTTTAACCGCTACAATTCCAGAATACACTTTTATTTCCAATTTTATATTTTACTAGCGCTTAAAAAGAAAAAATTTATAAAATAAATGGAAATAAAAAAAATGTAATTGTTTCATTTTTATTGGGTTTAATCTGCGGTTAAGTTTGGAGACGCCGTTTATTGGAAATGTTGCAAAGGGTCGCCAGTGATTCTGCAACATTTTTACAAACAGCAAATCGAAAATATTAAAGCATACTTTTAAGGCAAACAAAGAAGCTCGTTTCAGAAAATCTAAATGTTAAAGCATACTTTTAGGGCGAATCCGAGGGCAATTGTCCTTATGCTGTCAAAGTCGAATCGTTTTTTTCTACATTATCTAACCACATCAAAAGTTGAAAATACGTCATGCTGAAAAAATATTTTATATCTTCGCCAAAAATGATCCAATTTCCAAATTACTTTCAACATTATGAAGCCATTTTTAATGCTGCATTAAAAGTTCAAATTATGTCATATTGAACAAAATTCGAGAAATTCACGTTTTATTTCTCTAGATAACTCAGATCCGGAATAATTAAAAATGCAGTTGTTACTTAGTCTGTTATATTTTTAAGTTTAATATTTGCAATTGCTTTGCATAACATTGTTTAATGCATGTTCATTTCTTTGCTTAAATTTACATGTAAAATTAATGTGTATAATTGGTTGCATTTGCATATTCATATAAATAATATAAAAATATTAACTTTTATAGATTATAAATATTATTTTTTCCAGATACTTCATGTGTAAGTATTAGCATATATATACTTATATATATATATAAATATAAAGTTGTATATATAAAGGGTACGAAAACACACAATTATTTTGTTATTAATTTATATAGGATATTCCTACAATTTATATACTATGTGTGTCTATATATATTTTGGAAAAATGTGTATTTAAAGCGTTTCACGTATATTATCAATATTATTTATAACAATTGTTGAAATATTTACAATGAACAGAGAATTATTTAATGTGTTCCCTCTCGCTCTCGAGTAAAGTTGAACTTTAACAATATAAATATATATACATACAGATAAATATATATATATATATATATAGGTTTAGCACAGCTGGAAACATAACTGTCCTAAATGTTGTATGACTGTATAACGGTTTAACTGTATGACTGTATGACAGTTGAGGCTGCTTTCTCACTTAAGCTTTAATTACAAAAATAAAATATGTATGTTTGTTTGCATGTTGGCTAGTGTGCAGCCATTGTGTGTGTGTGTGTGTGTGTAAATATATATAAGCTAATTGTATATACATATGTAAATATGTATCTTTACATTAATTGCAACTACTCTACGCCTATGATATGTCTATATGTATTACAAGGGACCAGTCGAAAGTGTTGGGCTACACACTTTAGTGAAGTTAAGGAATCAAAAAAAAAAAATTATATATATGAAAACACTCAAACAAACTCACACACACACACACTCATAAATCATTTACAACTTGCCGATTATGAAAACTATTTATCAACACATACATACATAATAATACATATTGAGTTCAGTAAAAAATAAACACTACTACACCGAATTCGGAATATGCTTTGTAGCTATATATATATATATATATATATATATATATTCCCATCGAACGCTCAGTACTGATCCAACTCGCAGATTAAATTGTTCGACTTCCTCGCACCCGCACTCTCAGTAGGGTCGTCCATTGGTCGTATTGCCGTAGTAGGATGGGCGATCGGGAAGCCTTGGGGGCGCATTCATTCCGGGCCGGCTGTGAGTAGTAAATTGAGAGAAGAGTCAATAAAACAATGCACACAGTTTACTGTTACGTTGAATGCTACGTACTTAAAGCAAATTTGCATGTGAGATGTAAACAGTTAAATACGAGCAAAGAATATATATTATATATAGTAATGAATTAGATAGTGAAGAGTCAACTCACCGGCAGGACAGCAAACTTATGTTAGTTCATTGCTCACATAGAGATCACTTACTGGTTTAAGAGAATGGCGAAAGCGAAACCAACACCAAACGAATTGCAATAACAGAGGAAATGTTAACAGGACGAACCAAAAGTATAGAGAAATGAAGCGAAGCACGCAGCTTAGTTAGCTATTTTTTTTTATATATATCTTTTCTAAATGTCTGAGCTACGTCCAATTGGACTTTATGCGTATAACAGAGAAATGCATAGGCAAATTATCAACAGCAGCCATTAACAGCTCTGTTAGCTGATTACACTTTCAAATATGTCTGTTGCGCATTCCAACTCAATCAATCTCTTGTGTGTGTGTTGTTGGTTGGTTGGGAGAGCACAATGCTGGGCAAAAGCTTAACAGACGTCTTCATGCGTGACAGCATCGCTGTTAGCTAACAGCGCCTGTATACGATTCTATAGTAAAAATAACAGTAAAGCAGCTGTGTTTGCTTAATTTTTTTTTTTTTTAATATTTCTATATATATGTAATATATAATATATATATATATACATATATATATTGTTTTTATTTAACACATTGTAGTTACCCCTCGACTCACATTTTGCATTCTTACTTTCTGCTTTCATTCATATATAATAATGTATTAATGTATTCGGTGACATGCGCTTTGCATCTTAACTTAATACTCTGGGCATTTTATTTATCATAACTTTTCATAACTTTCAATTCAATAAACAGCAATTGATAGTGAACTACACTTATTAGTTGGGATGCTCAAGAGGGTTATCTCCATTTCAAAATTATATATATATATATATATATATATATATATATATATATATATATATAGTTATGTGGTGGTACATAATAGATTTATATATATATGTAGGTATTTATATAGGTGAATGTCTGTATGTATGCATGTATACGAAGTATGTTGTGTCTGTGTGTGTGTGTGTGTGTATGTATGTGTGTGTGTATGAATGTGTGTGTGTATGTATGTGTGTATGTATGTGTGTATGTATGTGTGTATGTATGTGTGTGTGTCTGTGTGCGTACTAGACTTAAACAAACACATAGAGGAGAGCTAAATACTGGTGACAATTGCATGTATAGAATTAACATATACGTATATCTATAGATAATACCGTTATCATAACTTGAGAAGATGATGGAAAAAGTGGTTAATTTGTTAGTTCGAATCGTTTATCGATTTAATTATCGGTTATATGTTTTGCTCTACTCCGGTGTAAGGGAGCGCACGTGTCAACTCGTTTGAGTTATCGATAAGCTTGAAATCGACTAGCGAATCAGTTGCACATCAATAGGCGTGCACTTTTATGCGCATTTACGATTCGATAAATCGATTAAATAGCCAATCGTGACAGCCGTGCACTTCTCCACGGATAACTAACTCATATTTAGTAGGCTATACATATAATATATACACATATACAGATACACATACATGCGCATATGTGTGCATAATATATATGAAAGCAATTTATCGATAAATCACGCGTACTTTAGCTTGCTTTCCTTCTCTTGCGTACAGATGAGCATAGCATTGTACAAAATTACAAATAACTTTAATACCGATTCGTTCGAAAAGCGATCTAATATTCGAATATATATGTATATATATATGTATATATATATTTCAGAAAAATCTCTTGTTAAAATACATATACATTCATTTCTTGTGGTTTCATTTCTATAAAGATTTCGATCGAATCAAAAAAAAACAAAACAAAAAAAAAACAAAAAGCTGCCTGAATACAATCATTGATAACCATCTATTTACTGTTAATTAGCAACATGTACTTAAGACCCGTTAGGCCTTAAATTAAAATAAATATATTTTGTCTATGTATTAAGTGAACCTTGTCTACATATTTTCGATTTATTTAGTTATAGGTAGGATTTGTTTGTGCTTATCTAGTATACATTTACATACATATGAATGCACAGACACATACATATGTGCACACATATGTATAAGTATTAGCTGTAATATTACTCTAAGACACTCTTCCTCTTTCTATACATATACATACATACATACATATATGTATGCACTTGTATTTAAATACCGTTTAGCGCTTTCAGTTTCAAAGTTTTTTCATATTTACTTTGAGTTAATGTCTGCAATTTGCCATATAATTTCTGCAGCATAAACAAATACATATATAAATATGAATATATATATATATATATATATATATAAATATATATACATATAGTTTAAGATGGCATTAAAAACTACACAAAAACACATTAGTAACAATTACAATATTGCATTTAAGCACGATTCGCATTTATGCAAATCTTTATCTAAATAAGATATAGACTATATATGTATGTAAAGGTTAATGTTCTTTTCTTTTTTTTAAATTAATTATTTCGCGGTTTGCTTCATCGAATAATGTAATAAACAACTTTATGGGAGATTTCGATTCTTTTCATAAAAGTTTTCCAATAGCAACGCTTGACGAATATTTTAAGAGTGTGTGTGATGTTTGTATGAGTGTAAAATTGCGTGTTATCGATATGTATACGTTTATCGATAACAATAAAGTAAGAGTACAATTAACAATATTGCTAAATATACAAATCAAAGATATCGAAATAAACATCTATGAATGGCATAATAAAGACTACTTTTTATTTAACTCTTACTTAAGTGTAATCGATAGTTTTAATCGGAATGTTACGAATTCAAAAGCACGAATCTATAAATGAAGGCCGAGGCACTGTAACAAATTGAGCAACAATTCTTTTTCTGCCAATTAAACCAATTCATAACTTAATTAACTGGAAGACACGCAAAAGAACAAAATAATGACGAAAGACAAACGGAAACAATAACAAAAGAAAATGATTTTGCTTTATATATATTATAAATATATATATATATATATATATATATTTTTTTTTTGCGAGATGAAGTAAACTTAATTTTTTTCTACATACACACACAGGACATGAAAGTTAACAAACAACATAACAATTTGATGAAACTGAGAATTTGCATGAGGAGAGAGAATTCGAAGGCGCAGGCGCAAGCGCAGGCACAGACAGACACACACACAGTGCACCTGCTCTCTTGTTCGAATGCTTTTGTGTGCGTGAGGGCGCGCTTGCGTGCGTGCGTTAGTGCGTGCGTGAGTGCGTGTTTCTGGTTTGCTCTTGAAAGAAAGCTCGCTTTGGCTGGCTTTGCTCTCGTTGCTGTTGGTCAGCTCTTTACTTGAACCGTGTGGCAAAGACATTCGAAAGTTCATTGACGGCCGCCTGGCCCACTGCCTGATTCACTTGTCCGCGCATGCTCTCCGGGATGTAGCGATTGGCGCCCGTCTGCTGCATCATTGCACCGCCGACAGCTCCAGTGACGCGACTTGAAAGTTGTAAAAGTATTTTGTACTGTTGTTGGTGTTCCTTGGCAAACAAAAAAAAATTCGCCGAACAAACTAAATAATGTTCATGTACACATAAATATGGCCACTTGGTTATGTGATCAAGCAGTTATGCGAACGCTTGAAACCCCTTTTTATTGATTTGTTAGAAATCGCGCAGCTCCTGGGTCTGTGGTGTGTTTTTGAGTAGGCGTGTGTGTGTATATATATATGTGTGTGTGTGTGGTTGGTTTAAATTTAGTCACAAAATTATAAGAAATAGTCAATAAGAAAACAAAAGCTTAAGCACAGTCGACAATTAACAAATAAATAACAAACAAAATACAATGATTAAAGCATAGTAAATACGTATGTTTCGACAAGTTGTTTATGTATTATGATTAATGATTTACACACACGCAGACACACACTCGCACGGACACACACACACACACACACACACACACACACACAAATACCTACATGCATGCGCACAAAAGCAGAGCTCAGCAGGAAAATCAAAGAGAGAAAAACAAGAATATGAACGAAATCAAAAATAGGCAAATACTCTCTGCAAAACAAAAACAAAGTCCCCAACTTGCCACGCATTCAAACACTGTTTAGCCAATCGTGTGATCAAGGACCTAACGGCAAATTAACGAAGACACGAGCGAAGACGGAATACGATCGCAAAAAAAAAAAAAAACATCTGACCACCCATCCCACCCCACCCATCTGGCAAACTGAAAGAAGACGGAATTCTTATTAGAGAAGAAGCAGCTGCTGCAAACTGGCCACAGTGCCAGCCAAAAATAAGTAAACGCGTGTGTGCGTGTCAGTCTGTTTTGACATATATATATATATATAGAGTTATATATGTATGCCTGTGTTGTAAGCGTATGTGTATGAATATAATTTTCTTGAATTTTCATTTTTATTAAACTATATATTTATTTACTTGGATTTTTTTTTGTATTACGTACACACACTGAACAATTAATTTGTAACTTTTTGCCCATTTAATATTTATAATTAATATAATGTTTTATGTAATGGAATTTAGCTGCTTTAGTTCCCGCTAATGCGTAGTTCATAAATATATATATGTATATGTATATATATATATATATTATCTTTTCTTTTTTTCATTTTTTTTTTTGTTGGTTTAATGCTTTAGTTTTATTTAACGACAACAACAACAACACAAAAAAGGTACTTTAGTTAACTTAAGCATAAATGTCTCTTCATTTCATTTGGTTTCCATATCGCCGCAAATATATTTTTGTTACATATAGGTATGTGTGTGTGTGTGTGTGTGCATTATATATGTATGTAACATTTACATAACACTGTCAAATCAATCGCTCCTCCGTCAACAGGAATTAACTCAAAACTCAAGCTCAGCATCGGCGCGTCGTTCTCAAATATAGTCTCTTAGGGTTTTCTCTTTAATTTTCATTTTTGTTTTGTTTTTGTTAAGCTATAAAAAAAGCTAACAAACTATGAAGAAATATCTAAAGTGTCGAGCGGTTACAGTTCTGATATAATGATCTCATATCGTGTCATACATATGTATATGTATATATATTATATACACATATAAATCAATTTATATATATATATATATATATATCTTTATATAATTTGTTCTGTGCTTTCATCGTAGGTTGCGTGTGATTTCTCATTCTTGAGTATTCCACTTGTCAACAGTATACATATATATAAATATGTATATGTTTATGTATTTGTATATGTATATGTATATGTATATTTATTACTAATAATAATATTAATATCAATATTTATAATAATTATAATCGAACGCATCAGATATTTTGTATATATATATACGAGTATATATTATGTAGTTTTCTTTTCTTTTTGTTTTGTTTTTAGTTTTTGTGTATATTTTGTTAATCATGTAACGCATTTTTGCATAGTTCTAGACGACGTCGTTGTAGTTGTCACACTTTACTGAGCGAGCTTTCGAGTGGGAGACTCTAACAGTTACTAAGAGAGCGAAAGTGAGAGCGTGAGTCTGCACTGGAGTTATTATCATTTGAACCGGTTCGATTGACTGAGATTTATGGTTGGTTTGGTTGAGTTGAATTTGATTTGGTTTGGTTGAGTTGAGTTGGTTAAAGCGAAAGCGATTTTGGTTATTTAGTTAAAGAGAGTAAATGCCTTCTGTGGCCTGTGACTGTGGCTGACAATTTAACGACGTCTGCAGCGGTGTGGATGTGGTTGTGTGACCCGGCGATTTTAAAATATGTACAGTATTTATGCGTTTCCACATATGTGTGTGTGTGCGTTATGATTAATATCAATTGATTTTTTTAGTTTGGGAGTTTGTTGTTGTGTGTTTTATCACAATTAGTGAGGGAAAGAGAGAAAAGAGAGAAGAAACAAACGGTTTTGTTTTGTTATATTCTGTTAAGTTTCTTTTTGCTTTTTACAAATACTTGAGACAATTAAGGGAATCACAAATAAACCAACAAAAAAATATTAAGAAAAAAGAAAAACGATAGAAGAAAAAACTACACATTTTAAGTGCCAATTCTGGTAGCTTGCCCTCAAAAGCCAACATAGAACTAAAGCTCATCAGGTTATGCTAATTAATATATTAGCTATGCAATTTTATTTCAATACTGATCATCGCTGAGAAATGAGCTATTATTATATGATACAACTCGCGATTTTGAGGCCAAGCTACCTTCTAATGAAAGAAAAAAACAAACAAAAGAACAGAAAAAAACATGGAAAAACCCTTGGAGAAATATATACTATATGGGAATCTACGTTATTCCTATTTTAGATCATAGCTAAGCATTGTATTTATTTCCGCTTAATCATCAATAAAAAAAACAACTGTTAAGCTTTTGAACTTTATTCAAATGTATGTATATATATGTATTTATACATATATTATACCTTTCACCAGGGCTTTCCAAAGAAATAAGATAAATAGTAAACTAGTTACAAAACAAAGAAACCCGACCCAAAACAATTACATATGTACACATTAGTATACACATATGTTAGTATATAGTTATAGTTACACATGTGTACTATATATATATATGTATATACATATATATAGACTCTTGTATATATGTGTTTTCGTGTGTTGATCTGTGTGTTTTTTTGGGCTATTTTTGTCTGCATATAAAAAGAGGTCCCAATCGTCGACAACAAAATACAACAAAAACAAATAAAACAAAATTGGATGGAAATCAAAAAGCAGAATAATACGACAAAATACTGAAGAGAGTAGTTTTGTTGTTCAGAGACACATAATTAATAATAAGTATTCGAAAAATTAAAGAAATAAAAGATGTGTACATGGCGAACTAAAGGAAACAGAAGCTGATTTCAAAGCAGACAAATAATATATATACTATATACAACATTTACTATATATATATAAGATGTGTTTGTTGTCACTTACGATGGTAGCAATGGTGGTGGAAGAGCACCGCCTGGCCGACCGCCTGGTAGCGGTGGTGCACCACCTCCTGGGCGGCTGGGTATTGCTGGCGCTGGGCGTCCAGTTGCCGGTGGCAATGGTGGATTGCGTCCACCCAACGAGCCCTGCAACAAAAATCCCGGTGAGTATATATAATGTGCCCAAAATGGATGGATGGTGGATGGATGGATGCACTTAATCATCGATGAGATTTACCTGTGCGGTGGGTGCTGGCTTACGTGGGCCACCGGGGCTGGGTGGCGATAGACCTGGATTCTCCAAGCCACTTGGTAGCCAATCGTTCTTCACGGGTGGTGGCAACGGTGACGATACAGTTGCCATCGAAACGTCACCTGTGCACAAAGAGACAGCCAGATTAGATGGGATTGCAGATGGCTTATAGAGAGACAAGTTTATATTCCATACCAATAATTTGCAAGGAATCCTTGCAGGCGCGATACATGCGCAGCATTTCCTCACGCCTTGTTGCCGACTCGGCGGACTCCTCCATCATTTGTGCCTGTTGCGAAATGGATGCGGTTTATGGATTAGTATAGGAATCAGTTGTAAAAACAATGCATATATTTATATATATATATATACCTGATCACCGGAGGCATAGAGGTGTGCCAACAGCTCTCCATTGATAAAGTCCTTGGCATTGTTGATGATCAGCATCATAATGGCCTTTGGCACCATATCTCGGGTGGTCTTCGTGACAATCTTCATGTAGGAGTCAACCAGATTGCGAATGGTCTCCACCTGGCGCTCCAATTGTGGATCTGTGGAGCTTTCTTCGTTGGCCGACTTTTGTTTGTTGTGGTCGTCATTATTTTATATTTATATTTGGGTATTTCGTTTGTTTGACATTATCGATAAACGATATTCGATTTCATTATGCATTTTTGATTATTGAATTTGAATTTCAGTTTTTCAGTTGATTTAGTTGGTTTTTTTTTGTAGTTCGGTACGTTTAGAGGGGGTAAATGTGATGGGAGGCGGTGGGGGAAAAAACATAGATACAATCAATTAAATGAAAACGTGTTTGTTCAAACATTTTGCACAATCGAATAAAAATGTTAAAGTTTGGTGCAGACGACAAAAGTAAAGCATATTAGTCAATAATTTCAATACAGCTCTCCAGTTTTTTTTTTTTTGTTATTTTGGAAAGGTCATTTGTTAATTTGCATCGAGTAAAATATAATAGATTAGATAATGTAATTTTCCAAAAGTTACCATACAATAAAACGAAAACAAGAACATTTAAATCAAAAAATAATAAAGAGAGCAAACTAATTTCATTGTGCTTATTAGTACAAATAAAATACCAACATACTTAATAAATAATTACTAACATAATAGATAAAGGCTACAAATACAATAATATGGTTTTTAGTAAGAACGATTATATTTCACGTGTTTTAAATGTGTTAGGTTTTAATTTTTCAAAATTTACAATAATAATGTGATCGAGAAGCCAGAAATGTGTATTAACATAAAGTGGTTCCATAGATCATAGAACAGATCAAAAGCCAGCTGATCACGACTAATTAAGTTCACCAACAATGGGATTGTTTGAACCAAGTTAGAATTAGCGAGAATTCGAAAGTGTTAATTATTGGAGATCAGAAAGAGATCTTTTACGTGGGATGAGCGACAGCCCTGTCCTTATCAACTGCTTTACTGTTCGTTTAAAAAGCGTTTGCAAAGAGTAAAAGGCTTGAAATATAATGTATGCTAAATACTTGTATTGCTTTTGGTGCTATTTGTTTTTTGTTATATGTAAGATAAACTTCAAATTGTGAGTAACGAGTAGGAAGTGTGCTATTAATTGCTGGATTCCAACAAAAAAACAAAGGCCAATGTTAATTGGGTTTACGAATACAAATACGAATACGAATACGAGTAATAAGTAAAGTTGAGAACAATTGAACGGAAAAATGAACATACTTTTTGCTGTAATTGGTTGGATATATAGAATATATTTTTCATTTTTTTTTTTGTGTATTTGTATTACATATATTATTGTCATTGTAATTTCGGTTTTTCGTTTTTTTTTTTTTTTTTTTTTTTGTCATTTCGTTTGGTACGTGGACGGGAAAATAGAAGAAAATAATTGATAAAAAATATTGTCAAATTAAAATTATATATATATTTTTATATATTCTTTGTAGATATTCAGGATATGATATATATATATGTATATTTATACTTGTTGCACACACCAGTTGTTAATGTATACGAAATTGATGTAAGCATATAAATTAATCGCAAAACAGAAACACAAAGCTGAGAGTAAATGGGGAAGGGGAAATACATATATTTTTATATATACAAAATGAATTAAGTTCCAATTTTAAAATAGAAGTTATCCCAAAATTTGGTTAGTTGGTGTTAACACAAAATGAGGAAAATTATAAAAATACACAAATGTGATTTTAGTTGCTCAATAAAACCAGTTCCCAATTCAACCCAAAAAAAAAGAAAAGGAAAACGTAGGATTTTCAAAAGGAAACCAAAATATACCAGTTGAAAGATATAGAAATAGGATGGAGAGAGAGAGAGAGAGAGAGAGAGAGAGAGATAGGGCGCGCAGGAGATATGCAAAGTATATGCTAAAAATGATGAAAAGAAACAAACCTCTTGTCCTTCCTGCATATACACGTATTATATAATATAATATACGTATAATATTATTCGCATTTGTATATGTAGTTATATATACATATATAGACATACATATATATGCATGCATACATATACATATACATATATATATATAAGTATATATATATATATATAGGTGGTGGCGCAACATTAAAAAAAAGTAAAGAAACAGTGAATAAGTTATTGCAGTTCCAAAATCATTTCTTTACATCTATTTAAATAACAAGTTTAAAGTTAACTGTATTCTTGCAAATATAATTCATTCAGCATATGAAATAGGAATGTGTCTGTATGTATAGTAATCACATTTATATATATGTACATACACGCACACATATTAACATAATAACATAAGTAATGTACGCGGCTGCTGCTGCTGGATTAAAAGATATGCAACGGGGATATATAGATATATGGAGAGAGACAGATGACTTCTTGGATCATGCTTTTCTGTTACACCCATGAATTAAAAATGTACTATGAGCAACACTGAATACCGTTAAACAGTTTAACAGCACTGAGGATACAAACAGAGTATGATAAAAAGCTGTAAAGATACAACAGCTAACAGAGCTGTAAGTAAAATAGCTGAGCATTTTTAACAGCTGAGCATGATTAACAGCTGAGCATGTTTAACAGCTGCATCAGTTAAAATGCAAATGGGAATGGAAATGGACGTAGAATGAAATGGAATGATTGCATATTGGAATGTGGAGGCAAAGCAAAACGATGAAACTAATCGAGTGTTGGCTCGTTAGCAGTAATATCACATTGGATATGCAACACATTCAAATACATTTTAAATACGTAAGCGTAGAAGCGTATGTATGTATGTACATGACACATATGTAAATTGAGAGCGAGATGGAGAGCGAGAGCGAGAGATAGAGGACAGAGAGATTGGGTTAATTGGGCATTGTCATTGGTCTGTTATCTAATCATGGGCTAACATGATACATAAATACGATTTGGGTAAATACATACATTCATACATACATAAAGACTTAGGCTTAAGCTAATAAGCTAATAAGCTAATAATAGCTCAAATAAATATTTTCAATGATAATGTTTTTGCATGAAGAACTGGGAGTACGCACCTCATCGCCATTCTCCTGGGTCTCCTGCTTCTCGGGATAGACGCCAGCGCGCAGGAATGATGCCTTCCAGGACTCGACATCCTCGACTGTCTCGCACGACAGCTCCAGTTGTTTGTAATCCTAAATGTGTGTGTGTGTGTGTGTGTGTATTGAATGTGTATGGAGTGTGTTTGTTTGTTTGTGTGTGGGTGTTTGTGTGTGTGTGTGTGTGTGTGTGTGTGCAGGAGAAAGAGAAGCGTCCAAGCGCAAAGAGAACAAATGGATAGGTATTTTCGTCAAGCATTTGGTATATGGGTCAACGTATTACGATTACGATTACGATTACGATTACGATTACGAGTACGTGGACGGGTTGTGGCTTTGGTTGGTTCGGTTTATTTTGGTGGGTTTATATTTTTTCTATATTGGTGGTTTAGTTGAGTCAAGTGGTTCGCAGCTGGCGTATATATCTTGGACCAGGAAGTTAGTTAGTGTTCTGTATCGACGGTATATATATATATATTTGGTTTATCGGTATATACATATGTGTATATATATATCGGTTCATCGAAGGAAATGCCGTTAGCTAGCGTTTTGTTTAGTTTTGGTTTTCATGTCATGCTCACAAATCAAACGCTGAAAAGGAGTTTGCATCGATTAATCGTTATCGACAAAATTCGCAATCTCCTTTAGGCCTTTGATTTGACTCCAAATGTTGATAAAAAACATAGTAATTTTTATCTTATACAAAAAAATTAATTAATTGTTCGTATTTCAACTAAATTGTTGAGCCAGTATTTCAACTCAAGAATCAAATTGGGGGACAACTTGAACGCAAAAATTCTTCGAACAAAAGAAACAAAATATGATTTTAAAATTTAAATAATTGAATGTAGTTAACTACAGCAATTAATACTTGTATATTAGTTGTTGTAGAAAATACTGACGGCAAATGTATTTTTTTTTTTGTTTTTTTTTTTTTGCCTAATATTTTTTTTCGTTTCTTTGTTGAAATTTCTTGATCTATTTTAGACTTTTGTTTTCTCTCTTTTTTTTGTGGTTTTGTACTTTGCTTAATTGTTTTTTTTTTTTTTTAGAATTCATTTTTTTGTATGCTAACAAAAATTACTAACCTTATAAACATTACGTCCGTCGGGACTGAATAAAGCAAATGTAACACGTCTAGACATTGACATAAAGCCCTGTTCAATATCGCGCAATTTCAAACCATCCAACGGCAACATGAATTTCTTCTCCTTCTCATCCTCGTCCTTGTACCAGGAGATGCTCTCCGATGTAAGCACAAACCAATAAGGACGCGAGCCGCCTGCGAAACAAATAAAAATTGTGTTGCGTGGTTTTGAACAGAGTACAATCAATATACGATCTCCAAAACGACAAGAGACTACATCATACATCAAGTATGAAATTCTTAATGCCAAATGCGATAAATGATGCTGATGATGGGATGTGGAGTGTGGAATGTGGAATGTGGGTTGTGGGTTGGCGGATGGGAGTCTGTCGGTTTCTTTAGGCAGTATTTGGGATGAGTCGGAATCGAAACAGTCTCAATTTCCATTTTGAATTTGCCGTTTCGTTTCCGAATCAAGTGCAACGTTTTTTTTTCAAGAGTTCAAGCATATATATATATATATATATATAAGAAAGTACAGCACATTAATGTAATTGTTTTTTGTTGGTTTTTTGTTTGTTTTTGTTTGTTGTTGTTTTTGTTAAACAAAGAAATAGATAAATATCATTGAATACGAACCAAGTATGCGTGGCAAAAACCTCAGCAAAGCTTTCAATTTTCCACAGACAAAAGAGTCAAGAAATAAAAAGTACATAGGACCGAAAAGAAAAACACCAATAATAATTCAAAAAGCCAGATGAAAAGAAGAAGAAAAAAATGAACAACACAGAAAAACACATACAATACACATACAAAAAAAAATAAAATAAAAATGGAAAAAATGCAAGAAAAACAATACTCAAGAAATAATACTTAAAAGAAGTGTGCTTGAAAGTGAAATACTTAAGTGTGCTGAATAGATAGCTAGTACAGCTAAAGACTTGAGATTTGTTTATTACGAGAATTAGGTATGTACGTAGTACTCAAGAAAGCACATTCCATGCCACATTCCCATGCCACATGCTCGAGTGTGTGTTTGTGTGTCAGAGAGAGAGAGAGAGAGAGACAAACAGAGAAAGAGAGAGAGAGAGATATTGAGAAGAATGCTTTATATAGACAGACAGACAGCCAACTATACTAGAATATACCATATATGGAAGTGATAATCAAATCTCTCAAATTATCGCATTTACTGGCTTATCGATAAATATCGACATATGTGTTATTCAATAATTAATATTCTGATCGACAGTTTACTTAGCAAGTGCTTGGCATTTATAACTAATACTTGGGTCATATATTCGACATAATTACTTGGATTATCATAGAAGCAATATAAGCAGAACTTTTCGATTACTTTAAAATTTAAGATTTTGGAGAGAAAATGAGGACTAGCATAGAATATTT
Source organism: Drosophila cognata (assembly GCA_035041535.1). Lineage (NCBI taxonomy): Eukaryota > Metazoa > Arthropoda > Insecta > Diptera > Drosophilidae > Drosophila > Drosophila cognata. The sequence continues at coordinate 3,017,846 of JAWNLC010000831.1, forward strand.
CAGTTACTGTACTATAAATATATATATTATTGATATAGTACTCGGGTTAGTTGGTGGGTTAGAAGACAGTGCAATAGAATGTTAATCGTTGAAAAGGTGTTTGTTGCAGTTGTGGTGGTGGTTGTTGTTGTTGTTCTTGTGGCTGCTGTATTTCTGGGTGTTTTATTGGATATTAGATTTGGCGTGTGTGTGTGTGTGTGTGTGTTTGTGTTTTTGGTGCCACAGACGGAGACGGATGCGATCGTCACGGCTGGATATGGGGAACATACCTTTCATGATGCCAAGATTCTGAATGACCATGTGACCCTTGCGGATAACCTGATTGCCCAGCTGTCGGGTCCCGGTCTTGTTTGCATTCTCAGATTTATTCTGAGCGCTATGCAGAAAAAAAAAATACAAATAATATAAAAAGAAAATTGAGTTGGCAGTTGTCTAATTGCGTGTTGGGCTTTCATTTTGGGCTTGGATGGACACATACTTGGCGAAGCCAATGAAATCCTCGTGATTGGTATTCATGTAGGCGAGCTCAAAGTCAATCAGCAGCAGAATTTGCTCCTTGCAGCGCTGTTCGCGCTGGCGCACATGTGTGGTAATGATGCGTTCGGTCTCCTCGCGCAAGCGCGGATAGCGACTCATCTGGGTTGAAGAAACAAAAAGAGTTAATTAAAAATGACAACTTCATAGGTGGATGATGGCCAACCTTATCAGTGCACATGCGCACCACAACGGACAATTCCTGGACGACTAGATCCACACACTTGATGACCGGCTCCTTGAGCAGCGCAATCTGGCGCTTCACAATCGCCTCGAAGGCCATGTCGGGCGTAAAGAGACCCACGCGAATACCGTGAATGTTGCGAATGGCAAACGAGATCTCGCGACGCAGCTCCTTCTCATCGCACGCCATTTTCACAATCTCAAAGCGTAGACTGCACAAAAAGAGGGCACACAATTAATATGATTATCATTCCAAAATATATATATAAATATATATATTTACCGCTCGTGGAATATGCGATTGATCTTGGCGCCGCCGGACAGCTCATTTGTATTGACCAAAGCCGAGCCGCTGCCCTCGATGGTCCGCTCAAAGTCCGACTGCAGTTTCTGTATCATTCTGCACGAAACAAACAAATAAACAAATATATATATATAGTGTATATCAATTAGTTTATATCTATATATAGTATTGGCTTACTGGAGCATGGCCTTTGTCTTGATGCTGGCATCGCCTGGCTGGAAATGCTTAAACTCCTCGACCTCCTTCTCGAGGGTGAGCATTTGCTTTTGGAGCTTGTCGCGCAGACCGGGCAATGTGTCGCGAATGTGATTGGTCAGCTGCTGGTTGAGCACACGCTGCAGATAGGGTGTGCCCAGGCGATCGGCCATATGACGGTACGATGGATGGCTGAGGAAGAATTTACGCTCAGCGGATAACGCCTGGTGTATATCCTTGCGACCCTCGATATCCTTCTGGGATCGATTGACAACACCGATATAGCCGCGACGCAGCGGCAACAGCTTATTCTCGAGAATATCGCGTGCATCGGTGCCCTCGTCCATGAGATCGAGCTTGGTGATGACACCAATGGTACGCACACCCTGCGGATCAACCTCCTTGGCCAGCTTCAGGGCATCCGAATTGGCCAGATCTGTGTTGGCCGGCGTTACGGCCAGAATCAGACAGGTCTCCTTGCGTATAAATTGGAATATCATTTGTTTAATCTGCTGCTCAATATCCACAGGCTGATCACCGATCGCCACTTTCGTCAAACCGGGCAAATCGATAAGCGTCAAATTGAGTACATATGGCGAATAGACTCGCAAATTAATCGGAATGTTTGAGATACCCTTATTGCTACCCGTCACACGATCCGTCTCATCCTCGATCTCCTTGCGTATCTCATCGAAGCTTGAGAACTTTTTACCCTTACAATGCAGAAACTCGCCATATTCTAAGAGCAAACGAATATGTCCACATATTAATATATATATTCATGAATAATAAAGTTGGTCAGACATCACGACTTACCAGTTATGCCATTGATTAGCTGCAAAATCAAAGGTCTCCGCGTCACAATACCCGAGCCACGAGGCAGAAAGTCTCTGTGAACATAATATGAACGGAAAAACAATGAAATATTTGATAGTTGTTAATTGACATGTGAGTGTGGGTGTGTCGGTGTGTCGGTGTCTGCGTGTGAGTGTGAATATTGGTTAATTAGGGTTCCCTTGACAGATTCACAATTGCAATTGATCATGATTGATCACAATTGTAATAAGTTTGTAATAGAACGAGTAATTCACAACTTTTGAAGAGTAATCTCTCCAATTATATTTACTCCTCTTAACCAGTTTACGGTTTGTTGCAAATATCAAAGAAATATGAATTTGAATTATTTTTGCGCTTTGCTTTCAACTTCGCAAGTTAATTGCAAGGTGAAGTCATCAAATCCAATTTAAAAAACAGAAATAGCAGTCTGAAAGTAAGCTGTATTTTTCCTTGATGAGGAACAAAAGCTGCAAATAACAATTGGTTATTTGTCATCAAGTGCAGTTATTTCGTCGAAGAATACAGGCTAGCAAATTAATAGGCTTTTCTCTCTCTCTCTCTCTCTCTCTCACTTATTTAAATTAACAATATTCCAGCGGAGAGTGACCAATAAATGAATGAGTCACCTTACAGGTGTTGATGCTGATAATAATGGAATGATTATTTTACTGTGGCATCTAAATTGCTTTGATTAAATTAGCTTGTGGATTCGGTCATTTCGGAGTTGTGGGAAAGAGCCATTAAAGCAAAACACAATCAAATAAAACACACAATGAGCAGCATGTGCTATTAATTGCATGGGAAAGCCACAAAGGTATATAATTTATATTCATATTTATATATATATATATATAAATATGTATATGTATTTGTTGGGGCTTATTAATATTTTGTGGCTCCACATTTGACCTGTTTTTATTCTTGCAAACAAATCCACCAAAGTCAACAAAGTCCGCCAGTCGGGCACACACAAACAATATTAACAAATAGTAATTACAACAACAATAACAAACAGTAGATAAAATAACCTTATCGATAACGTCAACATTATCAATTGTTGTGACAGAAAATGAGTCATATTCATAAATTATTAGCCTGAGACCACTTAACGAGCCCTGGCCAAAAAGAATAATAATAAGCATCGATAAACACTACTAATATTATGAAAAACATTTTTCAATTCGAGTGGAGGGCTGATTTCATTCCTTATCTAATCAACATAACACAAAAGAAACGCACTATGAAGAATGTCCACAAACTAAAGTTGAATCTCAAATCTTTTGTTTTGTTTTTTTTGTTTTGACTTTAATCCTAAATAAATGCATTTAAATTAAGTTCATTTTAACCACTGTATATAGAATATTCAGATATAGGCACATTCCAAGCATACATTCCAGTGTGTACATACAGCAATCAATTTTCACAAACATCGAATCGTGAAGGCTTGAATAAAATGTAATGTTATCAATTACTATGACGATGACTAACTCCAACTATGGCATGTGTATATGTGTGTGTGTGCATGTGTGTGACGTTTGCATTTTATATGATTAATTACGGGCAAGTTATTGTGATGATATCAACAGCTTATGTTTTACATTTCCCCAAGCCAAGCACTCTCCACCCCACACTCGAATCACTTAGATGATTCAAAATTACTCATAAAATTCATTTGCAAGATCTCTTTGGGTTTTTATAGCTTTTAGCAAACATTTAAGCAAAGAGGTCAAAAAGCGCTACGTTAAACGAAGCAGATGAACATTAAATATACGCACACACACACATGCATGCTAAGATGTTCACTCAGATTTGGAATGCAACAGACGCCGGTTGTATCAGCTTTTAGAGAGAGAGAGAGAGAGAGAGAAAGACGCCTGGATCTTTGGCTCTCTTTGGCTCTCACTCACATACACACACACGCATGCACTCATAAGATCAGCTGCTGCGCATGCTTCTCTCCTCCCGCACACTCAATTGCTTTCGCTGTCGTTTCATGCGTTTTTTCAACTTTTGAATTGATACGATCTTTTTATGTTGTTATTGTTGTGTTGTTGTTGTTGATCTTTCATTTAACAAGCTTGTTCATTTTTTTAAGGCTCTTCCCACTCTCTTATTTTTTTAGTTTTTGAATTGTATGTGTTTGTTTGCTTACTTTGTGTGCTATGTTCGACTCACAGTGGTGGTCAACAAAATCAAACCGCAAATGCAGGCGGAGGCAACAAAATGTTGCTCACAATTTTATTTTTGCTCTATGCGTCCGTTTCTAAATTGAAATGAACATTTACACACACATGGATACGTTATTCCACAAAACGTAAATGTTACCATTACTTTAAACATTATTGTGTTATGTGTGTGTGGGAGAGAGACAGCATCTGATGCAAATACCATGAACTATTGACATTTATGTCAGAGTTTTTACTAATGTCGCTGTTAATGTATATATGACATTGAGCACTCTGTTAATATTTGTGAGCAGCCACTTAAATTGACATGCACTCCATACAATGGCAACATTGATGAGAACAGCAGAAAAAGCTGCTGCAGAAAAATAAGGAAAACTAGGTCATTAACAAACTCATGGTTATGTATGTATATATATATATATATCTATCTATGTACATGCATGTGTATATATATATATGTGTGTGCGGTCAGCGCATGCGAAAACTAACGGCTCAGCAAATGAACTGCGCTTTGCTGAATCTGTTGTTGTTATTGACTGCAACGGGCTTATGTAAGCTAAATGCATGCACATAAGTCGTACCTATGTATATGCATATGTGTACATACATAGAGAGGTACGTATGCACATACACATCGGCAATGCATGGTAAAGGACGTGGAAGAAAAAACCCACGTTTTTTGTCAATACATATAATAGTATGTATGCATGTATTTGTGTGCATGTGTGTGTATACATATTTAGATGTGTGCGTGGGCACAAGGAGCATTAATAGCTAAAGCAGCAGAAAAGCGCACATACACTCACACACACACACGCGTTCATTGTCTGCTTGTGTTTTGCGACTGTAGGTGGAGCCACACAGTAGGCAGAAAAGGATTGTGCTGTGACCCACAGACAGACAGGCGGACCAACAATAGCAACATTACATAATTTTGCAATTTTGCAACTTTGCACAGAACAAACATGCACACACACAAGTACACAGACAGACACAACAACATAGGTTGTGTATGTGTGTGTGGGAGTACGTTCCATTCATTAACAGTTACAACAGTTAAAGAATCAGTAAAGGTGGGGGAGATTGGCGGTGGGCTGCAGAAAAGAAAAAAGCAACTACACAAAAATTTAGGCTAACGCAAGCGTCGACGTCGACGCTGACAGCGATAGAATTGCATAAATGTCAAAGTGAAGTGTAGCGGCGAACAGCGGGACATTAGGGGGATTTGATAGTGAGCGAAGGGGGGTGAAGTGAAATAGTTAGCACAAAAGCGAAAATGTGAAGAAAAAGCATGTGCTCTGCTGCAAAAGGAAATGTCAACGTGCATTGATTTTTTTCCTTTTTTTTATTGTTGGCCGTCTTTTATTCCGCCTCTCATTCTTCGTTGTTTTTTGGGGCGTAAGTATTTATTGTATTTGTTTTTGTGTCGCAGCATTTGAAGAGGGCGGGAGAGCGGGGGACAAAAAGCCGATAGATAAAAAGGAAGCAGAACCGAGCGCAATGAGCGACGCGCAGCCAGAGCCAGAGAGAGAGAGAGATGTGCAAAGTGGAAGGGAAAGAGAAAAGAGGGAGTATTTGTTGAAAATTAGTTTTGTTGCTTTTGTGTCGTTTTATGTCTTTTTTTTGTATTGGAAGTGAGTTTATCGCACTCGAAGAACTTCAAGTAACCCAATCAAAGCCAACATGCTTACTAATGGAATATTGTAGGTACGTAATGTGAATGAGCAATCTTTTTATTTATTTTCATAATGTATGTATGTAGCAGGGGAGATTATTGGTGGCCACCTGCTAGCAGACCCACCCACCCATTGACCGACAGCGATAGCGACCAGCACAAAAAAAATAAAAGAAAGAAAAAAAAACAGGAATGCTGCTTCATTGATTATTCACAAAAATTTAACACACACACACACAGGGATGCACGCATATGTATGCGGACACAGTGAGTGAGAGACCGCGTGCATAGAAGAAGCTCTCTCAGAATTACACACACGCACAGAGAGCTTCCGCGCAAAATATGGATTTTCTTGCTATTATATTTTTGTGTATATATTATTTATTTTATTATTGTGTTCAGAGTTATTATATTATTGTGTTCAGAGTTAGCATTTTGAATAGCTGATGATGACCAGCATACACTTACTTGCCCACGAAATTCTCCAGCACGGAACTCTTGCCAGCCGACTGTCCACCAACGACGGCAATCTGGGGCAAATCCAATTGCATGTGCACCCCAAGCGAGGTGAATGCATCCTGCAGCTTATTGACGATCGGTATTAAATTATCCATGTTGCGAGGAGCTTTTTTTTGTTGTCTTGTTCTGCTGTAATCTTCTTCTTTTTGCTCTCTTGAATAAGATCGCACAAGTTTTGTTTCTGTTGCGTTTGTTAACAGTTAATTGCTGTTAATGTTACTGCGAGCGAGCGAGAGAGAACCCGAAGAACACGGCGCTAAGCTCTGACGCTCACGCCTACGCCTCAGCCTCTATGGCCGTTGTTCAATGTTTGCTGCTGCTGCTGCTTGCTGGCTGCAGCTTTTGTTACGTTTTTAGTTATCAAATTTGATGTGTGATGTGAATGTTTTTTTTCTCTCTTGCTCTCACTTCTTTTACAAATCACGCACGCACACACGCATACACGAACGAACGCTATCTTCTTCCTCTCTCTGCCGACACCAACAAACACTGCCACTTGTGTTTTACTTGTTGTTGTTGTTGCTGCTGCTGCTACTGCTGCTGTTTTTATTGTGTATTTAAAGAAAGAAAAATTAAGTCGCGCGCAAACACCACAATTATGTATATATATATATATATATATATAACAAAAAAAACATTAAGAAAACAAGACACAACAAATATATCAGCAAAAAAAAACAAAAAAATCTTATAAGAATCCAGCCCAGGCACAAAAACACGCACGCACACACACACACAGACACAGACAGAACACGTTAACTCGACGGCATCGATACGCCACAAGCCAGCGCGTAACGTAAGCGTGCCTTTGCTTTTGATTCTGCTGTTCTTCTGTGGCTCTGCCTGTGACTGCGCCTATGCTGCTGCCGATGACGACGACGACGCGTTGGGGCGGGTTTTAATGTTGCTGCGCTCTTGCATATGATTTTTGTGTGTCTGCGCGCAGGGTTGTTCTGTTGTTTATCAAAAACTATACCTCGAATTTTGTCTAACCGATACCGATAAAATGAAAATGTAAAATTTTTACTTTAAATTTCAGACAAATTTATTTCTCAACACACACGTTGGTATTAAGAAAAAAAAAAAAATTTTAAATCTACAAATTGCATGCAAACATACATATATATATATATATATATAGATATATGTACATAGATATGTATATGCATATATTTTATATACACACACACACAGAAAAGAAGTTGCTCGCTTTGAATGGGTTGAAAGAATTGATCGTTCGGTTCGTTTAAGATTTTCGTGTAAAAATATTAATTGGTGTCGTCAACAGTCGACACAACTTCCGAATAGTTTTTCAAGCGACAAATCACTATTTACAAGAAAGTTACGCGTACCGAGCGCTTTACGTCCGCCCCTTTTGGCTTTGTTTTTGCTTCTGAATATTCGATGTCAAATACTTTTTAGTAGCTCTGCATTATCGATAATGACTGGTCATTACCAACCTTCCATTATCGACTGGAAAATATTTTATTTTCCAAATAATAGTTTAACTAAAATATATATTTTGAAAGTTTTAATAATCTTTGAAAACTGCAACTTAATTACAAAAATTTGTAATTTGTACACATTTTAAAATTATTTTATCCGTATTTCCATTGCTAAACTATCGATAATTTTTTTAGCATAGGCGCTAATAGTTTAAATGAACTAATTTTGTTAATCTTCATCAATTTATTTATGTCTCTTTGACCTTTTGAATAAAAGCATATTTATTTGATAATCAAAAAAGAAATGTGAATTTTATTCGGAGAAACACATCGCGTTCCAATTATCGATTTTATTAATGTTATCGCTTACTCATATATCGTATTAGGGAACATCGACTCATGTGGAGCACAACGTTCCAGACAAAGTTAACAGCTCTAATTCACGCAATTGGCAACACTTCTCTTAATACACTAAGGCATTAACAGAAAAAATTACAAAATGATTGTCATTCGCATTCGTGCACTGTTATTGACCCTATTTTCCTGGTTGTGGCATCGTTTCCAGCATTGATATTTCAGTGTTCGAACACAGCAGACGTGTTCTAGTGCATAAAGTGCGGAATTATAAAGTGCAAGAAATATATTCAGTGAAATAAATTATTTAAATTATTGTGTAAAGGTATGTACACACATTAAAACTAATATAATAAGAAATCTAATAATTTAGCATTATTTTGGTGATTGGTGAAAATTTGTGTTGCATTAAATATAGGGAATAGAGGGAACAAAGAAACAACAGTAAATACGCACACACAAGCGAAAAAGAGGTCATGACTTGACAGATATATTTAATTTGATATTTCAGGTAAATTCGACATTGAAAATGCATTTGGCATTAGATGCATCATAAAATTGCGTCAAAATGTTCATAATTGAAAATCGTAGTTGAAAAAGCCATTTTTATTGTCTACGCATTTAAAAATGGCGTCCTACAAAGAACGAGTGCAGTTAATGGATATATACATATATGCATATGTATATATATATATATATGTGTGTGTGTGATTAGAAGAAAAAAAAACCATTAGTCATGGTAGAAAATATAAAAGTGATGAAATTAAATAAATAAAAAGAATATGGAGATAAATATATAGTTATACTACAACTACGTTTATTGTATTTTATAGCTGATAATTAATTTTAGGACGGGGTGGGGACAAACTGTTCAAACTACCAACAAAACTAGGTCAATACGCAGAAAAACTTACTGCGCACTTTCCTTCCAGCTGCATGTATATATGTATGTGTGTGCAAGTCATAAGACAAGGGTTGTCCGCATGTGTGTGCCAGTGTGACCATTTATCTGACATTTAATCGATTTATCAATCACACATTTTCACCATTTTATTTTTTAATTTTGTAGGAACAGGAAATATGCAGATATTTGTAAAGACTTTGACTGGCAAGACCATCACCTTGGAGGTGGAGCCTTCTGATACCATTGAGAATGTGAAGGCCAAGATCCAGGACAAGGAGGGCATTCCTCCAGATCAGCAGCGTCTGATCTTCGCCGGCAAGCAGCTGGAGGATGGACGCACCCTGTCCGACTACAACATTCAGAAAGAGTCCACTCTGCACTTGGTGCTCCGTCTGCGTGGTGGCATGCAGATCTTCGTCAAGACTTTGACTGGCAAGACCATCACCTTGGAGGTGGAGCCTTCTGATACCATTGAGAATGTGAAGGCCAAGATCCAGGACAAGGAGGGCATTCCTCCAGATCAGCAGCGTCTGATCTTCGCCGGCAAACAGCTGGAAGATGGACGCACCTTGTCCGACTACAACATCCAGAAGGAGTCCACTCTCCACTTGGTGCTCCGTCTGCGTGGTGGCATGCAGATCTTCGTCAAGACTTTGACTGGCAAGACCATCACCTTGGAGGTGGAGCCTTCTGATACCATTGAGAATGTGAAGGCCAAGATCCAGGACAAGGAGGGCATTCCTCCAGATCAGCAGCGTCTGATCTTCGCCGGCAAGCAGCTGGAGGATGGACGCACCCTGTCCGACTACAACATTCAGAAAGAGTCCACTCTGCACTTGGTGCTCCGTCTGCGTGGTGGCATGCAGATCTTCGTCAAGACTTTGACTGGCAAGACCATCACCTTGGAGGTGGAGCCTTCTGATACCATTGAGAATGTGAAGGCCAAGATCCAGGACAAGGAGGGCATTCCTCCAGATCAGCAGCGTCTGATCTTCGCCGGCAAACAGCTGGAAGATGGACGCACCTTGTCCGACTACAACATCCAGAAGGAGTCCACTCTCCACTTGGTGCTCCGTCTGCGTGGTGGCATGCAGATCTTCGTCAAGACTTTGACTGGCAAGACCATCACCTTGGAGGTGGAGCCTTCTGATACCATTGAGAATGTGAAGGCTAAGATCCAGGACAAGGAGGGCATTCCTCCAGATCAGCAGCGTCTGATATTCGCCGGCAAGCAGCTGGAGGATGGACGCACCCTTTCTGATTACAACATCCAGAAGGAGTCTACTCTCCACTTGGTGCTCCGTCTGCGTGGTGGCATGCAGATCTTCGTCAAGACTTTGACTGGCAAGACCATCACCTTGGAGGTGGAGCCTTCTGATACCATTGAGAATGTGAAGGCCAAGATCCAGGACAAGGAGGGCATTCCTCCAGATCAGCAGCGTCTGATCTTCGCCGGCAAACAACTGGAAGATGGACGCACCTTGTCCGATTACAACATCCAGAAGGAGTCCACTCTCCACTTGGTGCTCCGTCTGCGTGGTGGCATGCAGATCTTCGTCAAGACTTTGACTGGCAAGACCATCACCTTGGAGGTGGAGCCTTCTGATACCATTGAGAATGTGAAGGCCAAGATCCAGGACAAGGAGGGCATTCCTCCAGATCAGCAGCGTCTGATCTTCGCCGGCAAACAACTGGAAGATGGACGCACCTTGTCCGATTACAACATCCAGAAGGAGTCCACTCTCCACTTGGTGCTCCGTCTGCGTGGTGGCATGCAGATCTTCGTCAAGACTTTGACTGGGAAGACCATCACCTTGGAGGTGGAGCCTTCTGATACCATTGAGAATGTGAAGGCTAAGATCCAGGACAAGGAGGGCATTCCTCCAGATCAGCAGCGTCTGATCTTCGCCGGCAAGCAACTGGAAGATGGACGCACCTTATCCGACTACAACATCCAGAAGGAGTCCACTCTCCACTTGGTGCTCCGTCTGCGTGGAGGTTACTAAATTTGAACACAACAATAATCACTATTTACCTTAAATTCCTATAAACCATAATTAGGAGACAATATGTATTCTGTGTAATTACAGTTCCACTTCAAAATTTTATTGAAACAGATAGACGCCTAAGCTTGTATTTATATGCAGGATTATCATGAAATTTCCAATTAACTCTCAAATAATCACAAGAATGTCTTTAGTGTGCTTTAGTTTGATTAGAGCACGTTTCTGGTCAACCTGAGATGTGGTCATCTTCGTGATTATTCTTGTCTCTTAAAACGCTTACACAGATTTGTACGACGTTTAGAAAGTAAGCTAGTCCTCGAACACTAATGTTTACTTAGAAGAAAAATCAAACTTCCAATAAGGATGTAAAAATCATGATTAGATCTTATAAATATTTAAACATTCAATAAACATAATTTGTCTACGTTCAATAATTTTGTTCGTTTTATTTGCATAGCACTCAAGTGACGAGCAGCTTCAGAGTTGAGGCATTTAGGAATTGTCACAAAGCAGACAATACGTAAAGGCATCTAATCCACTAAAACCTAATTCAAATCTACTACAAATCGTTTTTCTAACGACATTGTTTAGTGGAAATCTTACAAACGGGTATCATTGTCTCGACATGCGAAATTGTTCGTTCGAACAGCCGTGTGCGCACTGTGAGATGACCCCGTTGACACCTATCTTTGCATGTATGAGTGTATGTGTGCCCGTCGAGAAACAAAGGGCTTTGTATGTCGAGACAATGATACCCTGTTTTAGATTTGCACCCGAAGCAGAATAGGGCCCACTATCACACAAAGAACGTAATGCAGGTTTAAGTCGATTTGACGCCTCTTTGTGTTGTCTGCTTATTGGTATTATGCAATTTGTATATTTTTAGTCTTTCAGATAAAGTGGCTATTGCCAAGTACATTTAATTTTGCGTAAGGAACCAAATTCCAGTTTTAAATTTTAAAAATAGCGCTCTCGCTCGAACGGTAAATAATAAGAATTGATAGTTGTCGAGTATCGATAGTATTTCAAGAATGTAGTTCGACTATCGGACAATATTTTCGCTCAGTGTATCTGCGCTTCACATTGAAAAATTGAGCAATTCTAAAGGAGTCAGCTCTCGCACGCCTCGATACCCAAAAGTAGCGATCGCTTCGTCAAATTATTGCAGCCGGAATGCTACTTCGACCACCTGGCTTGAAAAGGGACAAGAAGATTGTTAAGTGCTTCGTTGATTTACCGGTCAGCATTTCCACTTGAGCATACACATACATTCGTACTTGCGCATTCACAAATACGAAATTGCCCACAGTGCCCAGGTGTGTCCCCAATGTAATCAACCAGGGCGTGACAGTGCCTCATTTGACAATGACGAGACACTTCTTTTGTGCTGTAGTGAGAAGTCGGCTTAAGTAAGTATTATAGTTTGATGATTTTATTATGATTACTTTTTGATGTTTCCATAACAGTCACTACAAGGATGGGATAACTAGCATTATTATATAAAATATTAATATTTGAAAAGGACAAATAATGTGTACGGGCATTGCCAGCCCTGGAAACACAAAATGGAAGAAGCAGAGTGTCGTTAGACAAACAGAATTGGCCAAGGCAACCAACAACTCTAACAATAAGAACAATACACAAAGACAAAGTTTATGCTGATGTGAATGTAAATTGCTGCTCCGCTTCTCAAGTCCAACACACACGCATACATGCACGAACACACACACATAAGTAAAGAGATGTGTGTGAGCTGTGCGCGCAGACGCAAAGTGGCTGCAATTGTTTGTGGCCCTCGCTGCTGCTCTCAGCTGTTCTGAGCGTTTTTATGTTTGCGTCTTTCTTATAATATATCCAGATATATTATAATATGTATTTTTCTTCTTATAGAAGGAAAGAGGATGTACAGCAAACATGGGCGTTTTTATGTACACTCATTTATTTAAATGCTGTTGTGCAGGCTAACTGTTAGTCGGGCATTCACGAAAAAGGTGAACATTTGTTATTTTAGTATTTGTATACCTGTTGCTCAGCAACACACACAAACACATATGCAGTGGCAGCGTCTAAAGAGAAAACGCAAAGCAAAACGGGCAACAAGCGAAGCCAAACCAAATAAAAGTTGCTGTGTGTGTATGTTGCGAGTGTGTGTGTGTGTGTGTAAGTGTAAGATTGTCCCGCAACGGGTTTGTTGGCCCTAACATCGACTCTTTGGCTCTTCGACATTTTCACAACGTCACAAGCCAAGAAGCTGCGCAGTCGCACAATTTAAGTTAAGTCTCCCCCCCACCCACATGCACAGAAAACAGCAAAAGAAATAAGCAAAATAAAAAGAAACTACTGAAACTGAGTGAGAAGTGAGCCGAATTACAAGTTGGCTTAAAAAGTGACAGTAAACAGTAACGACAGCCAATAATAACAATAAGAAATATAGAATAAAGCTACTACATTGTCGTCATTATCATCATCATCATCATCATCATCATCATCATCATCTATCAATGACGCCAGCAGCCGTTGAGGATGGGCGAGAAAAATGCGGCAGCGTCTACACTTGGAACTGTGCTGGCGAACTCTATGGCATCGAGTGTGAGCTGTGCGAGGAGCGGCCACTCTGTGCACTCGATGAGTTTGCCGAGCATATGGAGCTGTGGCACTCCGACTGGCAACAGGCACCGGAGGATGAGCTCATGCAGGAGGTCCTCGCAGAACAGTCCAGCAGCCATTGCGAGGTCAATGAACTTAAACAGCAGCTGGTTCAAGAGCTCAACTCGCTCGATGAACAGCAACAGCAGCAGCAACCGCAGCTACAGCTGATGGACGCATTTCAACTGAATGATCAAGTTCAATTCAATGTGGACGTAAGTAGCAGTGCTGAAGATACCCTGTAAAAAAAATAAATGCAATAAAATTTGAACTTAGCAGAGCTGCTACAATATCTAAATTTTAGATATATATATATTAACATATATATATAATATTGTATATATATATATATTATTGTATACATATATAAATATTATATTATATATGATGAAAAAACAATAGTTTTTCATTTATTTTGTTTTATTCAAGCTTTTACTTTTCTTTTTTAATCATAGTTTGTAATTTTTAATAAAATTATTATAAACGTTTACAGTTATGTTAATTTCAGGTTCGATTTGCATTATTTTAATCAAATTGATTCATGATTGGAATATTCTTTTTTTTCATTTTAAAATATATAATATAATAATAAATTAGTGATATTAAAATTCCTAAAATAGTTAATGTTTTAGCTACGGCCCAAAAACTAAAACTTGACATGAAGAAAATATTTTTTGGGTTGCTCCTAAAGATATCATTTTCTTAATCGACTAAAAATCAAATGAATTTAAATAAAACTTAAGCTAAATTCAAGACAATATTTTATTTTTGAATATTCGAACTTTTAGCTATCACTTAATAAGAAGAAAATAATTTCTGATTTGAAGTGATTTTTTATGTATTATTTATTTTTGGGTTTTTCTTTAATTAATTTATTTATTTTTATATTATATATTTTAGAGTTGCCTACTCCATATGGAGACGCCAGCGAAGCTGACGACGGAGCATGTGCAGCAGCTGATTGAGCTATATCGATCGCATCCGCGACTGTGGGACCAATCGCATCCGGAGTTCCGGGACGTGGAGCAGGGTCGCCACTCGTGGCGCCAGATTACGGATGCGTGGAGTGCCCACTGTGGGCGTGGCTTCAGTGTGACCGATGTGCGCATCCGGATCTCAACGCTGTGCCAGCGATTCCTCAAGCAGCGTGAACGCATCGATGCCGAGGGTGATCTCGATGAGGGCGCCAAATTCGTCCACTACGATCAGTTGCGTTTCCTCTGTGAGCAGCAGGCGCTGCTGAAGCGCCAGGAGCACTTTGCCCGCGAGAATCGCAAACTGCTCGAGATCTACGAGCATTATCCAATACTCTGGCACAATGCCCACAAGAGATTGCGTTGCGCCGCAACGGTGAAGAGGCGCCACGAGGCACATCGCGGCCTCCAGCTGGCGTTGCGTATGTGCGGCATTCATCTGTCCGGCCTGGCGATGCAGCGGCGACTCCAGTCGCTGAGGAAACGCTATCGCCTGGAGAAAATACGCTATCTGCACAGTGTCGTCGAGGGCAAACAATCGGAATTTGTGTCCATCTTTGAGCATTATGCTGAAATGGAGTTTCTGCACAAGCACATCGATCCCTATGTCTGTGCTGGCTGTGGCAAGATCTTTGAGAATCTGATCGGTCATCAGGCGCATGTGCAGGATACCTGCGAGGAGCAATCGCTGGCTGCTACCGACTGCAAACAGTTGACCGAATCGGAGGCGACTCTGGGCGAGCTTATGGTGCAGCTGGAGCAGCACGAATTACAGCATCAGCAACAGCAACAGCAGCAGCCGGCCGGAGTAGAAATGGAGCAGCTGCAGTTAGTGGAGCAGCAGGAGCAGGAGCAGGAGCTGGTGGCAGCAGCATCTGCAACTGAGCTAGCCACGCCACTGCTGCATAGTCTAGCGGAACAGAAGGCGGAGCAGGCGCAGATTGAGCAACAACTTCCTGATAAGGAAGATCCGCACGGCAAGGAGTCCTTCTCCGAGGATAGCCTGTCGACGGGTGGACAGCTGCGCATGCGCCTCAGCCTAGAGCTGACCAATAAACTGATTGAGCTCTATCAATCGCATCCAAATCTCTGGGATCCCAATCATCTGGACTATCATGCGAGGAAACAGCGACGCCAGGCCTGGCACAACATTGCCGCCCAGCTGAATACATTTGCCGGCTGTCCGGATCGCTTCAGCTGGCAGATGTTGCATCGCAAGCTCACCGATTATGTCAAGTACTATCGACGCGAACGCCAGCGGGAGGAGCTGGCGGTTGGTGGTGACGGCGAGGGCACCCGTTGGGGCTTCTACGAGGCGTTCAGTTTTATGGACGATGTGGTGCCAATAAATCGTGTGCTGCAAAAATCATTGCAGCAGCGCGACAGCAATCTGAAGATCATCCAAGTCTATCAGAGCTATGAGCAGCTGTGGTGCACCACACATCCGGATTATACGAAACGCAAGCAGCGGATGCGACACCTGGAATCCCTCTGCACCCGGCTGCAGGAGGAGAGCAATCTGCAGATAACCGTTGAGCGTTTGAAGAGTCGCCTGATCGAGTTTCGCTGCCAGTATCGTCAGTGCAAGGAGGCACGCCAGGCGGCGCTCCAGCGCAACAATGCCAGCTGGCAACCGAGCTATGAGTATTATGCGGCGTTGCAGTTTCTCGAACTGCATGTGTCACCCTTCAACTGTGAACGGTGCACGGCGAGCTTTAAACGACGCAGCGATTATCTGCGGCATCAGCACAACGTTCACTTGGACCAGCAGCTGAATGAGATGCAGCCGTTGCAGCGACGCCGTCGGCTGCGACGTGGCACGAATGCCGCAAATCCGCTGGAGCACATCTGTCACATTTGCGCAATGAAATTCTCGTTGCGCACCAGCCTCCAGGCGCATCTGCGTCGCCATTTGGGCCAGCGGACGCACTGTTGCACCGACTGCCCCAAGAAGTTCTTCAATTCGACATCGTTGCGGGTGCATCAGCGCAGCCACACCAAGGAGCTGCCGTATGTGTGTGAGCATTGTGCCCGGGGCTTTGTCAATGCCAGTAAACTGAATCAGCATGTCAAGCGGCATACGGAGAAACGGGATTATCCGTGCACCCGCTGCGACAAGGCGTTCTATACGGCCCACGAGCGAGATCGGCATCTGCGCGCCCATCTCAACATTAGGGACAAGGTCTGTCCGTATTGCAGTCGGGCCTTTGTCGTCGGCAGCGCCTATTATGCCCATCTCAATTTGCATCGGGGCGAGAAGCGGTATGGCTGTGCCGCATGTGGCAAGCGATTCGCACAGTACGCCGGCCTCTATAAGCATCGCAAGCGCTGCACAATCGCCCAGCTGCAGGAGAAGTGAATACACTCACACTCGCACCCACACTCAGAAAACACTCACATTTTGTTAGCGTAATTTTGTTATTTCTAATTGTTAGTCTCCGTTTTAGTACACATTTCATGCACTCATTTGTTATTCATTTGAAAAAAGTGAATGCTTTAATTACAAATTATTTATGTACCCATCGCATTAACAATATTTCTTTTAGCTATTTTATTATTTTGTTTGTTTTTGTTAAGCACTCATTTAATTGTTTGTGATTCATTCAATAGATCAATTTGTTTATTTGTATTTGTTTCAATTGTAATCGTTTGTGATTCATGTTTTAATATATACAAATTCCACTCAAATAAATTCCAAACATTTAATCTTTTAGCTTAAGTCTTATTTACTCATTCCATCATCGATGAATAAACAATTCGTTTGTATTCAAAACAAAAAAAAACTTGTTTAACTTTAGCTTTTGTGATTCTGTGCTGTTAACATTATCGGAGATAATCGGATAAACAATTGAATACATTTTTTAATTTATTCACGTTCACTTAAATAATAAGCAGCAACATATTTAAACTTTTTACGCTTTTTTGTACTTAATACAATTCTGAAGATGTTAGTGGAGAGTGGCCAGTGGAGAGGAAAAAGAATTTTTGTAAAAAAAATGGTTGCTTTTCAGACAGATGGGTGATTGGTTTAGTTGGATTTGGCGAATCGCTTAAGCTGTCGCAGTCGATAGATGTCGTTGGTGGGCGGCGCCGTTGTCTGCAGCTCATCGTCGCTATCATCGCCGCCGGGCAGCAGGCGACGGCGTCGCGGCGCCATTGCCGTAACGCTATGCTGTACGCCCGTATACGTGCTCGTGTCCACAATCCAGTGCACCGACTTGGCCAAATCGAATATCTTCAGCGTCAGATCGTGGTCACCATTTGGTAGGGGTGCAGCTGTAAATGGCAAAAACAGATTAAGTTAATGAATTAATTAATGAATACCTTTTGTACATATTGTCATATGAAAATAACGCAAATATAAAATGAAAATGGTAAATATTACAAAATGAGTGGTTATGTGGCACTGTTTTCCACTATTTATTATACATTTTTCCATGGAATGTGGCTTTGGGATTTGGCAGGGGTACATTTGTGTCAAGTGTGCGCCGTGCAAGATCTATAAATGACAAAATTTTTTGGAAAACATACAGTCCGGCAGATTCAGACGCATAAAGATGTCAAAGAGCAGCTCTACGCTGACAAACGGTCCACGGAAGCTATTTGGTGGCGGCAGGGCGGCGCATAGAGCGGCCAGGGCTGGTGGCTGCGGAAAGACGCCGCCAGCGAGCGGATGGGCGCCAGGATGTGGGCAGGGGCGCGGCTTAAATGGTATCATCTGTGAAAAATCGGGTCGCGGCAGCGGCTGTGTCACCTCCCCATCTCCATCGGCATCGCCACTGTTGTGACTATTTGCACCGCTGCCGACACCGCCCGTCTTATTCAAAATTATGCCCACGTTCTAAGCAAAAATCAAATATTAATTAATTAAGTTTGATTGTCAAATTGATTAAAGATTGAAATATTTACCTCTGCATAGCCAATGGACTTGAGCTCGGTGCTGGTGCAGGGATACATGTCCAGGTACTTGTAGCGATCCACGAGCTGTGCCGTTTCCTTGCCCTCGTACTCTTTTAGCTGCCGTATGTATTAGATTCAGATTAATGGGATGTATTTGTAATTAATCACATAATTGTACAGCTAAACTCTGAGATTAACTTGATTAATTAAAAAGAAAAAAACCCAGCTAAGATACCAGATTTAGAGAATGCTAATGAATTATTTATCCAATTAATTTCGTTATAGATAGGCTCATATGGAAATCTTAACTATAATCGAGCTGAGATCGATAGATTGTTTTAAACTGAGAGATGGTTATACTCACATTTTCAAAGACCGCACTACGTCGGCGCTCCACTTTCAGAATACTGGACAGATCGCCAATATTGGACTCGAACTCAAGGAAGCGATTCCATACCTCCACGCTCTTGTGCGGCGATAAGCCACCGGAGCTAAGGACGCGCTCGAAGAGCACTCGCGTATTGTTATCCTCATTCAAATGGGAGAGATAATCAATATAGCACATGACATATTCGGGACTGCCGCCGAAACGCTTGAGCCCAAGCTCAAAGATACGAAATGCAATCTCCTTGTCCTTGGAACAGTAATACTCCATTAGTGCGGCCGCCACAAAAATCTGATACCGCGAACGCACATCCTCGCGTGCCTTCTTGAAAATGCCACGTGCCGATTTGATGCCCTCAGCGCGACGGGCGAATTTCATGTACTGCACATAAACCTGACCAAAAAAGATTATAATTATAATATTAGGGCAACAAGTTGAAATTTAAGCTACGATTGCTTACCAGGGTGGGATCAATGTCGGGCAACGTGAGCAGCTTGTTATACATGCTGTGGACCTTTTCGTACTTGAGACGACTCTCCTCGAAGTCCGCGTAGGCGAAATAGAGCAGCGCATTGCGATTCAGTACACCATTGATGGAACGCTCCAAAATGTTGGCGCATTCGTCTGCAAAGATTTTCGCCGCTTGCACATCCTGCGTGTGGAGAGGGGCGAGTGTAAACAAAATGTGTTAATTTCATTTAAAGTGGCAAGTTTTGGTAATTGTTTCGAGTATTTTTAAGTTGTCGTTAGCGGGTCGAGTAAAACGCGTGCGGCCAATGCCAAAGACAACGCGGCAAGTAGAGTTATTCTTTTTTTAAATTTTTTTTTTTTTTGCTGCTGCCACGTGCCGCGTTACCCAAGGGGCGACACTTCACTGTATAGCAACAAGAGACAGAATTTTTTGTTGTTTTTTTTGCTGGCATAGATGATTTTCTATTTGCAACAACTGCAGCAGCTGTTTGTTTAGTTTTGAATTGTTTGTTTGGTTTTTTATAATTCTACGCACGCCTTTCTCGGTGAGAGCGCGCGCACTGGTGTCCAGAAATTGGGATGCCTGATGCCAGACAGCCGGATGATGTGTAAGCACCAGCAGGCACTGCTCTGTGGCAAACATGACGCGACGTGTGACCAGCGCCGTATCCTCGGTGCGCAATGGATTCGATTTCTCGTAGGTGATGAAACGCTTCCACAGCTCCACCTGTTTGGTCTCCTCTTTGGTCAGCGTCGGCGGCACAGCGGGCAGATTGCGATTTAGGCCCTTCGTATGATACTCCAGCTCCTTGGCCACGCGACGTGCATTCATATAGTCCCTATAAAAAAAAAAATATATAGCAATCAGTATGCAATATGATTTTTTGCTTAGTAGTTTTTTTTTATGGCTTAACTTGACTATTTGCAATAAAAATAATAGTGCAAAAATGGGCATAAGAATTAAAGGCAATGATACGCACTTGGAACGCTCGAGACTCATTTTCTCCGAGATGATGGGATTGATGTTCTGCTCAAAGGCAATATAATCCTTCCAGAGTTGCTCAATGCCTACAATAGGAGTGATTACCGCCTTTTGGTAGACGCGACGAACGGCGGTTATCTTTTGATTCTCCGCATAGTTGCCAACGGCTTCAACGCCGCGCAAGAAATAAATGTAATCCTGCCAAATGCTAAAGGAATGCAAATCCATGCCAATCTTTTCCAGTGCAAAATCATACGCCTGCGCCATCTTCTCTCTACGCACACGGAATACAGTAAAGCTTAGTATGTGCTGTAATTGAAATTAGTTATTGCGTTGTGTACTTATGTGTGCTTAGGCCGGCTTTGGTCTCCTTCACATAGGATAAGTATAGCTTCCACAGGTCAATGTTGAGAATTTTGACCAGACAACGCTGAAAGAGCTTCTCGACACGCTCATAGTAGCGACAGCGCATCTCCATCTCAATGTAGAGCTTCCAGTAGCGAGCAGTTGTGGGAAACACATTCACCAAAGATTCGTAAAGACTGCGCACCTCGTGAATGGGTCGCGTTTGCGCCTCGCGCAACATCACCGACCACGACTCGATGTCATATGGACGCAGCTCGACGACCTGTTGGGCACCCACCAGACGCTCCATGCCCCATTCCTGGGCAAAATACAATTTGCATTTTAGTTAAAGCACTTATTGCCATTTTACTATTGTGCTACTTACTATATCAATTTTAATTAGATCCCGGGCCGATGTCATTGCGCTTGTTGGCATTGCCGGCACCAAAAGCGATTTATTCATTGATTCGGCCGTTGTGGCGTTTTTGGGCACTTGTTAGTGCAGCACTTTTCTCAAATGTTAAATCACAAAAACAACACCAACCACAAAAATCGGACATCAATTTAATATTCCTTATTTCATTTGTCAGACAATTATCAAAGTTGTCTACAATAAATAAAATGCGGCTTCATAAATTAACAGTGTTGTGTAGTGCTCTTCAGAACTAGTTCACACTTAGGAGCAGGTTCACTGTTCATACCAACTGCTGCCAACTATCGATTTACTATTTCAGATTGAGATATAAAACAGGATGAATTTTAAAATTGCATTGTGGGTGTTCTGATAGGAATAATTTTAATATAAAAAGTTTTTTTTTAAGTCAATACATGTAAACCTATGTTGATAAATGCATATAAGACGATATAAGACCACATAATAAGGTTGCCCGACCCTTCGATAGCTACGTTAAAAATATCTTTGATATTGATATTTATTTACCGATAGGTTTTATTTTACTTTCAAATTGTATGAGCTGTAATCAATATAACAGTACAATAGTTTATTAAACTAATTCAGATACAATTGAAACCGGATTACTCTTAATACATTTTCGAGCCACTTCACCTTTTAAATATTTTACAAAATCAGCTTATTTGCCTACTATTGGGTTCTTACAGCAGCTTGTTGCGTTTGCAATGTGGCGGTAACAGCAGGTTGACGTTACAAGATATATCGTGTCATGTTGCAGACTTATCGATATATTTACCCTACAAGTGTATAAACTAACAGCAATACATCGAAAAAAATATCAAATAACAAAACCAAACGAAACAATCAAGCGTGGCAATCAACCGAAACGAAACGCATTTAACAGGAGACATATTTCAAAACAAAAAAAATAGATAAAATACGTGAATTTAGCGTAGTAATCTCACGTGAAAGGTGGTGATGAGCTCAACGTTATAAAAAAATCATTGTGCGCTAATTGCAAGTGACAGTTTTAACTGCCAAAAAGGAGAGTGTGTGCAAAGAGTAGACACACACATACGCACACACTCGTAGGAGGCACACAGATAGGACCAGCTGTTGTGTTGAACAACGACAAAAAGAGGTTAGCATTAGCGGTACATTTAATTGCTTGGTAAGCAATCAATACGGTTAACTTGCGCTTATTTGTTTGGCTATTGTTATCTCAACGATTTATTTTTCTTATTCTCGGTTTTGTCTTTTGAGCTCTTTAAATGAATTTAAATTAATTATTCAATGGCATTCATTGAGCATTGGTGCCAAGTCTAATCTGAGTGTGGACGCCGTCACTTTCCTGTTGATGTATTTGTGTGCCTGGTTGTCGTTGTTGTTGCTTCTGTATTGATATAAGTCAGCTTATGTTTGTTGTTCTTGTTGCCGTCAGTACTGTTTGCCAGCGATGCGGTAGCAGTTTATTGACCGTCTAAGTGAAAAAAATAATATTAAATGCGCACTGTGAGTCTGTGCTTGTGTGTGCGTGTGTGTATGTGTGATAAGGAATAATAAGTATGTCACACGGACACACAAGGTGACAACAAACACATGGCGGCTTTTGTGTCAAAATGGAGCACAAAAAATTTTTGCTGATTGTGATTGCATACTGAGCTGTATGTGTGACTGTGTGTGTGTGTTGCGCATGCATGCGTGTGAAAAGGGAAACTCACGTATGCATTCGCACGCACACACACACACTCACATACATTGGTGCAAGTGTCATTAGATGAAACACGTTCATACTTGCCCTTTTTTTTATCCCTCTCGCTCTCGCTCTCTCTTTGTGACCTAGTGCCACCTCCTTTCAGACACTGAGAACCTTCAACGCTTTTCTGTTTTAATAGCACATACAAAATTTTAAAGCGTTAAGTGACCTCCTGCTGCAGGCGTGTGGCTCTTGTCATACTGAACTGCTTGCCTATATTCAGGCGCACACATACATGTGCATACACACACGCATACATGCACATTTGTACGTTGGTTTTTATATACTTGGTATGCATACCCCACATCGGTCCAATTTGACTCTGCAAGCAAATAAACACGGCAATTAATTGGAATGACAACTGTTACACACGCATTTGAACGCAAATGCACATACACACACACACACATACATACATACGCAGTGATCAAGCGCTTCGTTTATAGATCTGCTTATGATAGAGAAATAATTTAAATTACAGCATTTTTTTATTTATTTGTACAAAAAAAATATAAATAAATAAAAATAATAAAATCAATAATAAAAATCAATACAGCACAAAAAAAAAAGTATATAATTTTTAAATTATAATATAGTTAAAAGCATTAGCAAAAAATATGATTTAAATGTAAATATTCAAATTAACTTACCAAAATATAAAAATATGTTTTTAACGTACGATTAAAGCGCTTTGTGATATACAATTTCCTGATTTCTTCTTATGTCTCTAAGTCAAGTTAAAGTTGACATTTTTGTTTAATAATATTCTACTTCTATCTATATACTTCATACCCTTCGTACATCCACTTTCGCTTTAGCAAATTGCTTTCAGTTTTTAATGGGTCCTCTGCACCAATTACTCATATAATACGCCGCTGATTGGGGTGGTGCCGGTTGGAACACACCTGGTTCGTCCGCTGATTGATTATCAAATCGCCTCCGAAACTTGCAAACGACAGTTCAACAATAGATCTTGCACATTGGCATAAAGCCAGCTGCAGTAATTTTCCGATTTATTTTTTCAACTTTTTGGACTCTGTTGCGAGTAACTTTGGCTCAGGTGCAACTGTCGAAATCGCATCGCATGTCTTCACATCATCAAAATTTCATATTAATCATTCAATTGCATTAGTTGGACGACGACGACGACGACAACTATATATGTATATGCTATGCATATCTCCATAAAGTGACAGCATATCAATATATATTTGTGTACACTCTCAAATATGTGTCATTTGCTCAACAACAGCGATAAAAAGTGTATGAAAAGTTTGTATGACGCTCTCGATGTGAATACATTTACACAAATAAATACAATCTGGAACTAAAAAGGTAACAAATGGAATTTGGTTTTAGAACTCACTTTTGATATGCGCAACTAATTATGAAAAATTATTTCTTATTTGATTGCTGAAGTAATTTCACTTTTTTTGTGTGATTTGAATTTATCGATTTTTATAGACCAGTTAAAAAGAAAAAAGAATGCTGTTTAAAACCACAATGAATCTTAACCAATAGCTTAATGAAGTCCCAAGGCAACTTGTACAGCTCTCTATCCAAATATACTATGTTTATGTGTTTATGTATAAAAAATTTATATATATATATATATATGTATATATGCTTTGTTTCGAAATGCTGAGAAAAATGAATTTTCGTTCGGTGCTTATCAGCTTCATAGCTCAATTAAGACGAGTCCAATTGACTAAACACCCGAGATCTCTGAATGTTCGTCGCAAACTATATACAGATCTGATTATACATACATGTCTGAGTGGCATAATGCTTTAATATAGCGCAACTGAAGTACGGGACGACCTAACAATAATATTTGCTTTTTGTAGCAGTTATTTGTTGACAATATTTGTTTTGCATTTGAATAACATTATTTGGCTTATTATTGCTGACGCGCCGAGCAGCAACATGCAAATGGGCCAAAAGAGTTGGAGAGAGGGGGGTATGAATGGAAAGTGGAGTGGGACGGCGAAAGGCCAGAGGTTGAGGTAGTGTTTGTTTGAGGTATGGAGGATGTACCAGTTACAATAGTTAACGACATGAAAACTACTAATTTGACTATTGGCAAAGGCAGAGTTGAGGACTCCCTAAACAACTGTTCATTTCTATACCCTGTACACATTGACAAGCATACAACGGGTATATTTAGTTGTATTCAATTACGTAGCATATATACATATATAGAGACCACAAATTTGTCATCCAAGTTCCATCATAAGGATTTATATTGATTACCATATCTTCTTTATCGTGGTAATAACTTAATTTTTGGTAATGCAATTTTAGATAATTTAATTGCACAGAAGTAGGCCACTTACGTTGTATGCAGATCAGATCAGGCCATAGAGTACCTGCTAGTCAGGCACTCACAACTAGGGTGGGTCTTGCAGGAATTCGACTCCTCCAACAAATCGCTGTGTGACGTGATAACAAATAACCGCAAATTGTTGCCAGACAGAAATTCAGATTTTTGTGTTGTGCTGTATCCAATCAATGTACAAATGTTTGTACATAATTTCGATGTCTCTCTCTCTCCCTCTCTCTCTCTCTCTCTCTGTCTGTCTGTCTCTGTCTGTCAATGAGGACCCAGAGGCTTTGTATGATTAGGTTCTCTAGGATATAACACATCAATGTCAAGTCTGTAGTTTGCTTTGTTGCCTGCGCCCAAACGGTTTAGTTGTGCAGTTGTCGCTAAGCTTAAAGTTTAAATATTTTGCATATATACAAGTAGTATATATATATATATGCTTGTATATATCCATGTCCGATCTAAGTGTTGTGGGACAACCGATGCGTGTCGGCGATAAGTTTGTGCCGCGTCTCAGCGTCCGACGCATCTACAACATGAAGTGCTTTCGCCCGGAGCGCTACCAGCACGAGGTCGCTAATAATTATCGTGACTTTAAGCTGCAGCAATCCTCACTGCATCTGAACCGTCGCTACACTCAAGGA
The DNA here is from genome assembly GCA_035041535.1 of Drosophila cognata. Lineage (NCBI taxonomy): Eukaryota > Metazoa > Arthropoda > Insecta > Diptera > Drosophilidae > Drosophila > Drosophila cognata. Next base: position 3,043,829 of record JAWNLC010000831.1, read on the forward strand.
CATTCGCGTCACAATCGTCACCGTCGATACCAACGTACTCGCCATCGTCCCATAGCTCCAATGCACCCATCAACATCCAGTGTTCAACATCGTTGTGAGCTACCCACACATGTGCACTACTTTCCCAGGTATATTCAATAATGCCAAAGTTATGATCGCTTTCAATCGCCTGGAGATAATTCCAAATGGATTCGAAGATGCCATAATGCAGTTGTGTGGCAATTTTTAGATTTCGCCCATTAGTATTATTCATATATAAAATTGCTTGAAATCACTTTCACTAAACTTAAAATATAATATTTGATACATTCTGAAGTTATTTGAAACATTCTGCTTATTGAGCGATCACCGTTCAAACAATCATAATATTAATTGAAATGGGTGTGTGTATTTGTGTGGTTGTGAGTGTGACAGTAGGCGTCGTAAATATATATAGGTTACAGAGGGCCCTACCCCAGAACTTGTGCTATCATTGGCCAATGTGGTTGACTTGAAATTTCCGTCACATCTTCAGCTCGGGTTTCGTGGCCTTGCCACCACCATTCCCAACGCATCCGCCCCTTTCACAACTGACGTCAGTGACAGCGATTTGATAAGATGTGAGCTGTGCTGTGGGTTTATCCGCATTTAAATGAATGCATATAAATATGAATACATATGTACATATAAGATATGCAAAAAGTGGTGGCAAAGTGCAAGAGGGAATATCCCATAATAGAGCATCAAGTCAAATGCATTGAACTTCATGAAATACACATAGAATGGGACAGAGAGGAACATAGCAATTTTCCAAATGAATATTCCTTTCACAAATATACAGATAGAAAATATAATGTGCCTCTAAGCTTTTAAGAATTGACCGATTTGCAGTCAAGGATTTCCAGAACTTGCAGGAATATGTCAATTAATAAATATCTGAATGTCTGTTTTTTATTGTTATTGTCCACCCTTAAAGTAAGCTTTTGCTATATTCACAAGTGTAGCACTAGAATATTGAGAGAAAAATCTATTATAGGTGTCTTTTTATAATGAAAAGATCATTGAGTTCTCTATGTTTTCTTGTTATGGATTCTGAGAATTCGGAAAAAGGGAATATCCTTTGAAAAAGCTAGCTTATAGAGAAATACGGTCCTATTCATTTTAATTATTTTGTTTAACTATAATTTCAACTATTGATTATGTGAAATAAACCAACGAGGTATTGGCCTGAGGTAACCTTTGACCAAAGGTAATACCGTTGGGAGGCCATTTCAAGTGCTACATCATCAAAAGCAAAAAGGAGACACTTCCGCGTCGTACCTAACCTCACTTGTTGACATTGTCCATAAACGATAACGATAAGTAAATTACTGTACTCTATATTTGTTTCATTGTGTGTGTGTGTTTTTTTGTTGTTGTTTGATTATTATATATTGGCGAGCCACAAGCCAAACCCCACCTATTTGATTCTTCTCACTCACATTCTCATTCTTTTCTCATTTCTGAATTTGTTGTTTCATTTCATTTGTGGTTTGTCTGTTTGTTTTGTCGTAGAATGTACATGTGTGTGTATGTTGTATATTGGATGTACGTGAATGGATTTTAGGTGCTTGTTTGTGTTTGTTGGTGGCATTGTTATAATTAATGTTTGCCTTCTTTCCGGCCTCGCTTTTTATGGTTGGGGCTAATTACAGATTCGGCGATACAATAACAGCAATAACATACAACGATACACTGCGTCGCATCCAGAGCGCCAGAAGCTGCGACCAACTGAAGGTGCTTGTTCAGCGCCAGTTAAACTGACACAGGGGCGCCGTCAACCATTTAGCAATAAGTCAAGAGGCAGCAACACAAACTACTACTGGAACGAGCGCGAGGGCGCGTTACAATGACGATGACGCGCATAACAACAACAACAACAGCACAAACACAAACAAATCGTCAGAACGTCGCAGTGGTAGCAGCAGGAATTATGGTCAGCGTGTGCTAAATATTAATACGACAAAGGTGGAAAACCTAGCAAAGCACCGCATCGATCTATACGCGTACTTGCAATTGGCCAGCGGCTACTACGAACGGGGGTTGCATGCCAACATAAAGTACCTGCAATCAATAGGCCAGCGTAATGCAATAAAGCAACAGCAACATCATCAGCAGCAAAAGCAGCAACAACAGAAACAGAAGCAGCGCCGTTATTCATTGGAAGCCTGGCCGCAGCAGCAAGCAGTCGATGATCCGTCGCAGCAGCAGCGTCAGTTGAGCTCATTTTTAAACAATTTGCAACGTTGCCAGACGGCGGACGAAAACATCAACGGTAATGCCAGAACAGATGCTATACGCGTACACATAACGCCGGCAAGGGACAGTATGTGCGATTATGCAAACAGGCAGTGTAGCGATAACAATATCAATAACAAAATTAACCATATTAATAGTAGCAGCAGCAGCAGCAGCAGCAGTAACAGCGCCTTTGCAGAAGTACCCGATCAACAGCAGCAGCAGCGCAAGCTTTATGAAATTATCGATAACTTGAGTCAATTGCGCCTGTGCGATAGCAGACTCCCGCTCATTACGCTCACCGATTATACACAACAGGTGGCGCTGTATGGCGCCAATTTTGATATTGCTGGCAATTGTCAAATGCAAATACCCAACGAAGCCAGACCACCAACATAATACAACTGAAATACTCGTACAACAATAAGCAGCTACAACAGCCAGTGCAATCAATTGCCAAACGAGAACAAACAAACAAACAAAATAGCACAGCACAGCATAGCACTGAACAAAGCGAAAGTACCGCACGTCATCGGAAATCGTTTTTATATGCAAACGACAGACAAACAACCACCAAAGCAGAAGCAGCAACAACAATATAACAACAAAAGCGGGCCACAGCTAATAACCGGCTAGAACACAAAGATAAAACGGATTTTGAGCCAAACTATTGCGTATTTGGCGTCGCGTTCGAACAATGGTTGCGGCTGCTGCCGACGTACAAGTTACAGCAACAACAGCAGCGACGTTAGCAGCGACAGCGGCAACGACAACTTTAACGAGCGGCAGCATTCAATTTGCAGCATTAACGGCCGCCAGTGCCAGCGATTCACAAGCATCGGCATCTAATCTAAATATAAATAATAACAACAGCAACACCAACAGTAGCAGCTTCATCAGCAGCAGCAGCAATCATATTGATAAGCAAGACTGCATCAGCAGCACGAGCAGCAACAGCATCAACAGCAACAGTAAAAACAACAACAACATGTCAGATGTAACCATTGAAGCAGCAGGTGCCGACGATGCAACAACATCAACAACAGCAGCAACACCAACAACAACAGTATCAACAGCAACAACGGCAGGTGTAGCAGTTGCAGCGGTGCCAACAAAAAGTGCCGTTAGTCAGCGGAATGTGGACATCAAAATTGAAAAGACCAGCAACATGGAGGCTGCGACCAAGCAGTTGACCAAAAAGGTGCTCAAGCTCGATTTGGGCGCCAAGAATTTGGACGAGTATTCGCTGAAGTCGCCAAAGTCACCCATAGCAGGTGAGTGCCAAAAGAAAAAACTTAATAATCTCAAATTGAGAGGCGCAAATGCATTTTCATCGCATTTATGTATTTTCTATTAAAATTGGTTTCTCGAAACTTCATCTTTGCTGTTGTTGATTCCATCGCCATTAATATTGCGTGCCTTAAGGTCCCAAATGTCATTTCGCTTCAATTGATTTTACAATGACATCTGACACAGACGGAGACAAGCACACACACACACACACACAGAGGCACAAGCACAATTGATATTTTGTTTCTATCTGGCCACAAAAGCCGCATACGCAACCCAATCTAAGAAACGTTCGTAAACAGAAGTTTCGATTAGGTTTCTAAAGCTGACGCTGATTGCACCACAAGATCCCGGAACATATACTGCAATGCTTAAAATGGGTAGAATGTGCGACCTTCTCAAGTGAAGTGTTTGCCCTAAAATTTATTCAAACTATCCAGAGACCATTCCCATACCGGAAATCAATAAAAATCATTGTTCAATATTAAATTTAAACCCTCTTTTTTGATAGTTTGTTAAACATAAACAAGTTATATGCAGCTTTTATTAAACCCTTTTCACAATCCCCCTTTCAATATCAAGTCGATCAAAATCTATAGTTTAGTTAATAATTCCTTGACTGTTGTTAGAAGCATTTCTTTAAAAAATCTAGCGATGTTAGGCGACTTTAGATCTGACTACAGGGTATCTGGCAGTCGCATCCCTTCTTGATCGATACCAATTTCGTTCGATTTGCCTTATCGCCGCATGTGTGTCTTGTTTATTTTGATTCGTTTCATTTTTTTGTATATATTTTTTATTGTACATTTATATTAATTGTGTATTTCAATTCACAGCACGTCTGCCGCATCAAACATCATTGACGTCATCGGTGGACGTTGAAGATCGCAAGACTTTACGAGAGGCCTTATATCAGGGTATATTTCATCGTCATCGCCGCACCATTTTCGCCGTGGGTAGTTTTCTGCGCATGCTCCGCAGTCGCAATTCCCAATATAACACCATACGCAGCTCCTCGGAGGGTGAGGACATCGATGAGGTTAGATAAGAATAGAATACATCTATGTTGTAGATGCTATCTATCATTTGTGCTAGAGAGACAACACAACACAATAATACATCACGAATATTCTCTGACAAAAAAACCACAACAACGAAAATCTGGATCTATTTTGCAGTCTGTAGTTTTTTTTTGTTTTTTTTTTTTTTAATGGAAAATGGAATTCTTATATTGTCGTTTGTTGTGGTTTTCCCATATATATACATTTTTTTTTTTGTTGTTGTTCTGTTTGGTTTGATTTGAGGGGGATTTGTGGGCAGACTGATCCAATATTGAAAAAGGTCGTATGTTGTTTTTGTTAAGCATACCTTTAGTATCTGTAGTATAGCACAATGTATAGATCCTTAAAATCCTTGTATGTCTGCGGATATGTATTTGTATTGGTATACATCATCTGTGGCTCCGTTTAAAGTTTAAGCACACACACACACACACACATATACATACATACATACAATTTCATTTATTGTCATATTAAGCTGACGGTCAAACGTAGCAATATATACTGATATATTAAGAAAGAAGTTCAATTAAAGTCGAACTTCTTCAACTGGAATTATAGAATCGAAATCCACATGGAAACGGTCCAAAATGCCAATTTCGATGTACGCTTCTCATTGAATTTAGTTCGAGTTGGAGAAATTCGACTGCATTTGAATTCGAAATAACGAAGGCAGCCCAAAAGCCCCAACAAAGCAACCATAAGACTAGCCACAATGTTGTTTTTAGCATTTAGTAAAGAGAAATATCGTGAGAAATACCGAGAGAAATTGAGAATTCGCTAGAGCCATATTAATTTGCACTAGAGCTTAAGCCGAATGTTAATTTGGACACTTTCATTTGTACTTCACCAACAACAACGCATTCCAACAAAAGAGCTTATATCAGTTTATACATACTACACACATTCCTTCCCTCTTCCTCTCTCTTTCTCTCTCTTACTCTCTCTTACTTTCACTCTCAACCTTCATCTACTACTACTCCCCCTCCACACTGTGCTAGCAAATCTGAAAGACGCCTTATCTATATAAAAAAAAAAAACAAAAGAGAAATTATAATAAAAATAAACCTAGTGTTAAAAGCCTTTTTCTTATATAAGCTAATTGTGAACCTAAGCTTAATGAGCATGAATATCTTCATACTATATAGTATTCGTGTAGTAATCTAAAACTGTTTAACTATTAATCTGTGTAAACTGAAATCTATATAAATTCGCTGAACATCGATGTTGTTCTTTCGAAACCTTTGCAGAGAGTTTCATCAGAAAGCCAGAAAAAAAAACTGAAACTCGTCTAAAATTTATTTTGGCTTAGTGTCCGTCTGTTTACTTCGATATATATATATATATATATATATATATATACATATATCAGCATTATAGCCGCCATTCAATCAATAGCTTAAATTGAAAAATTTCTTATCAACTCTTTGATCTTATGATAATAGTTTTCCGACTATGCTCATCCAGTGTATTTAACACATTTTGATAATTACATTTAAAGCTTATTATGTACAAATTCAATCAACCAGCCACTTAATAGGAACTCAGTTTTCAGTTTAGCCATACTAAATATAGAGAATTCCTTGGAGACCCAGTCAATAAATACATCGACAGCAGTCGTATTGGATTACTATTTTATATAGCTGCCATAGCTAGTGAACGGATAACATGTTTAGATTTTACGAATATCTTGACCAAACTTTATGCCTTATACAATATGACCAAATTTTATTATATAGCTACTATGGGATCGATCGATTTTTTTTAATTATTATTGATTTCTTGAACAAAGTCATCAAGCGAGTCTTTAACCATCCCTTTGACAATTGATACAAAAGTGAACCAAACATGATTTGGACAACTATAATTGAATTTTTACTCTTCTGCAAGTGTATCAAAACTTCGGCATGCCGTTGTTAGCATTTTATTTCTATTGTTTTTCCAGTTTTCTTTTTTTCGTGTAGTATGCTTAAAATCGGTTTTCATTGCAAAGGGAACAAAAATCTTGTAAAATGTAACGTTTTTTTAATGCAACAATTTGATATACACACAATAAGCGCGAATTATATAAATATAATACATATGTATAAAAAAAGCCTAGTTATAATTAAAACACACACAGAAACTAATGTATACCTCTTGATTTTCAGTAATATATTGAATACATTGTATAATATATATGTGTATATACTTATGTATATATATATATATATATAATATATATATATATATATATATATATATAAGTGTGTTCTAGAGCATTTTTGTTTAGTGCTAGAGAACTAATATTTAAACATTTTGTACAGCGATTTACCCGAAATGTATGTATGTATACCCTATGTGTATGGGCTAAAAAGAAATACAAAAAATCAACAACAAAAAAAGAAGAAAAACAAACACGTTCATGACACAAAAACCAAAAATGTTGGAAATTGTTTGGTAGTTAAATTTAATATGCTATATATAATATATGTATTTAATTATTACTAAATGCATACATATTGATTATTGATACGTTTTTTATTTATATTTTTTTTTATATTTAAATAAAAACCAATAGAAATTCAATTTAATGCACATTTTTGCGAACGCTTTTCAACTTTTTGCAGTTTCTCAAGGCGCGTAAACTTTTCAAATTCCCGCATCTCTTCGATCGCTAAGGGTAAACCACACCAACTAAATATTGAATGAATTGAGAGCTTCTTCAAATGAAATTTGTATTAAGAGTCACATATGTTATATATATATATATATATATATATATATATACCTATATATATTTGTTATAACTGAAACATAATAAATCATTAAATCGGCCTCCACCAATTCGTATTTGGCAGCGTGAAAATTGGCAATGCCATTGGGGTTCCAAGGAAGCCAGCATTGCTCATTTGGCTCAGAGCAATCAGGAACTGTGGAATTGTAAAATAGTTAATTTAATTACCTCAGTCATATTATCATACATTATTATTATTATGCTTCGTGCAGTGCGACCTGCCTCCTACTGAGCCTATAGCTCTGCCAGCTATCCGTCCAAATTTCTGCACGAATACGAGAATCTTTTTCGGGTTGATGGGTTCTGTGTTCTTCGAATTCGAGTTTAAATAATTTTTCCTGGCAAGGACGACATAATATTCTATGATGTGCTTTGAGGATTCTATCTCATTATCACAAAATCGGCATAGTACTTAAGAAAAAAAAGAAGCCAATATTGCGTATATGTCGTTTAAACATTTTCTTAACACCGATGATTAGCTGCAATATTTGAATGTCCCGCTAAACAATTTTCAGTTTTGGAATATTTAACGAGTTGATAAACTATGACTGACAAATTAAGTCAACTTTACAAGTGTTTGCTAACTATGCCAGAAAGAAGACGAAAACTAACCAAGCTGATTCAAACGGTGCTTGGTGAGTCAGGAACATGTAGAAAAAACTTATTCTAAGTGAACCACTCACCTGCTGCGGACTGGAGGCAACAACATAGGTGCCCTCATCGACGGCCTTCTGGATGGAGGCGCGTATGTTGGACGCCTCTTGAAGATTTCGTGAATTCACATTGACCTTGGCCGCATGAGACGATGGCACTAAATCGGGTCGCGTTAGCCAGGTGGGCTGCACCACCTGACGACTTGCTCTAGAAGCGGTCGAAGGTGCGGCCGCAACGCAGAAGAAGCCGCACATGCAAATGCAGACAGAGATGTGGATAGTGGAACGCTTAGACATGTTGTTGTGTGACGCTGCACTCAACGAGTGTTTATGAAATTGAGTGCAATGCTGAAGACAATCAAATGCGTATTTTGACCGGGAAATGGAATTATAATTTATTTTATTTAATCGCACGCCGAAACGTGCCCCAAGTGCGACAAGACACACATTGGGGTTTTGGAATACGATCGTTAGGGGTAACACAATAATTTTGACAAGTTTATAATTTTACTTTACAATTTTAGATAAACTAGTTGTGTGTGTGTGTATGTGCACGAAAGCTGAGAGAGGCAGTTTTGGGTATGTGTGTGTATTGCAACAGTTTTGTGTGTGTATGTGTGTATTGCAACAGTTTTGTGTGTGTGTACGTATTGCTACTTGCATCAGTTTTGTGTATTATTAATCGACTGTTCGTCGTGCGGATCAATTGGTTCCTCTTTGATATGCACATCATCATCCTCCTGATCCTCCTTGCTATTCTCGTGCAGCAGAACATATTCTCGAGAACTGAAGCCAAACTTGATGACATCCTTCTCCATCAGCTCAAAGTATTTGCGCCCTTCGATCTTTTTGTTATTGAGAAACGTGCCATTTGCCGATTCCAAGTCGATAAGATATAGACGCACACGCTTTCCAAGACTGCCATCATCACGTTCGAATGGCACGAGCCGATATTGCAGTGCCGCATGCTGTTTGGAGCAGCTGGGATGATCAACGGCCAGATCGACCACTTTGCGATCGCGTCCAACCAGAAAACAACTCTGCCTATGAATGTGAAGCGTTGGCAGCGCCGTCTCCCCCTTGAAAGGATACAGACGCCAGCGGCGCTTCGGTTTGCGCGCCTCTGGTGGCTCCGAATATTTGACGACGACGCCATTCACTTTATTCGTATCTTCGGTGAGGGCGCCACTCAACCCAAAATTCGGTTTCTCCTTTTCCACGGGTTCAGCATCATCGTTGGACGGCTGCGATTTATCTTTGTCTTGTGGTTTACCCCACTCAAACTGCTCACGTTGTTGCTGTTGACGTTGTTGCTGCTCAAGACGTGGTCTTCCGTCTCTTCCCCTTGGGCTGCTGCTGCGAGAGCGACTACGGCTACGCCTGTAATACGTATTTACATATATATTAAATATATTCCCGCATTGTGGGTCGAGTGTTACTTACCGGCGTTTCTCCATCGATAGGCGTAGGCGAGCTCTCTCATAACTTTGACCCTGATTGCGATTTGAAATTCGTCTTTGGAGCAACCGTCTTTTGATCTCTTCACGGCTGTAGTGCGGTCCTCGGGCGCGCGATATATTTGCAGCTTTACCACCGGCTGTGTGTCGCTGGGCGGCAGCGCTGCGTTCGGGGCTATCCCATTTGGAGCGCTGCTCCTGCACTTTGCTGTCGAGTGATGCAGACTCACGTTTGGTTTGTTTTTTGTCTAATTTTAATGCTTTCGATTTAGTTTTGACGCATTTGACGTCCTCCGATGATTTTGAAGCGGATCTGCTGCTGCTACTGCTGGTCGAAGAGCTAGATGTGGAAGAACTGTCGCGAGTTATTTTTCTTTTATGCGTCGTCTTGATTTTCATACGATTTGCCGCCTTCGCATTTCCACCGCTGTCGCTGCTGTGGTCCCCCGATTCGTTGTCGCTCGGATTCATGATATTTTTTTTTTTATTTTATTTAATTCCCTTAGAATAATCAACGGAAGTCATATGTGACAAATCGAAAAAGGAAAGAAAACCAATACCTTTCAAACAAAGTTAGTGGTGACTCCTGGCCTGCTAACGTTGACAGCTGTTGATTTTAGAGCTGTTGCATTACAGTACTTATCGATATGCGGTTATCAACCGCCATCAAATTTGAGGGACATTTTTGAATGTAATAACACAACTTCGTGCATACGATTACAACAGGTGGGTAGGGCTAACTTTTTAGGTGACCACATTTACCACAAGGTAGCGATGAAAAAATTAGCAAACCTCTGCAGAAAGAAATAGGGAAAAAGTGAGCAAGCAAAAGATATAGAATCAAAATTAATTTCCACTACCTTACGGAACTTTTTACGTTAAGTTAAGTTGAATATGTTTGAATATTATTCTTAAATCTTAAAAACACCATTAAGGATTATAATTATTTTAATCGCTCATTAGTGACTATATTTAATAAATAATTAATGTGCTTATTTGAATTCATTAATAAAAATTCAAACTTTTTTGCGGCGCGGTCGATAGTATCGAAGCCGACAGGCGACAAGTTGGCAGCCCCCAGGTTTGATTTTTTTATGGGAGGAGAAAAAGAGGGTCCAATTAGAGAGGAGAGAGAGGGTGGGCATGTGATAAATGATTTCGCCCCACAGGAAAGGCGGGAGAGCTACGGCAATAACAGCTAGGCCGCTTTTGTACTTCGAAAGTAAAGTATTTTTGTGCTTTGAATGTTTATGATTGCCACTGTCCGTTAAATCAGCTGCTTGTTAGTGATGTGTAGATTTGTGTGGTGTTGTGTTATTGTACGGTCGACGAGCATGGGTAGACCCACCCCTAATAGAGCACTGGCTGTCCGGAGCTGCCCCATTACGACAAATCGACTCGTAGGTTGAGTTAGGTTTTAACGCAGATCTCAAGAAAGAAAGATAAGACAGAGATTTATAGGAGAATAAGAAGAAGTAGACTAAGCTACCAAACAACACCGAACAACCACGCCTGCAGCGAAACGAATCCGTGACTGATTTTTCGTATAAGTGATATGAATGAGTTTTTGTACACGGATGATGCAAAGACGCAACGCTTACGATCATCAAGCCGGCTAACCGACTCGTAACAACTTTGATACTTGCGTAAACATTGTATATCGATATATTAAAAAAATGCAAGTGCAACTATTCAGCGATGTTTGAGTGCCGCAATACTATCGAATATAAATGCATCTGTCGCCTACACGATTAATCGACATGCTTAGCTTATCGCGCCAAACTCCTCACAAAGCCCGTGCCCGTGCTGCCACTGCAGCTGCGTTTGACACACATTAAATTTTGAGCAGATCCTGCGAATTTAATTTTTAAGTTTTTTTTGTGATAGTGTGTAGTGTGTCTGTGTCGACGACATGTTGATATTATTGAAATAGGCACCAATAAAAAAAGCAGTAGCGGAAGGCAAAAAAAAAATAAAAAAAATTCAAACAAAATTGCAAGCTGCAATTAAACGGGATTTTTGGCATTCACAATGACACCATTTGATGATTTCGTTTATTTAATTAATCATGTGCTGCTTGGCGAAGAGCCGGTAAGAAGAAACAACAACAATAATATTACGCACACAAAGACAGTTGGCGACAACAATAATAACAACAACTACCACACACAGACATTGATTTAATTCTTTTCGCTCTCACATTCAGACTATAGAGGACTTCATATTGCTTGTGGGCACAGTGGTGGCCTTCATAGCGTTCATACTCTGGTGCTGTTTTCCCATACAGCCAAAGGTATGTACAAATGCACGCACACGCAAACACTGACCCACACACACACACACATGCACACACATACCAACACCCACACACACACAGCTCACACACACTCACAGTCACACACGCATAGAAACATGTATGTATGCATTTTGTATGCATTCGCTGGCCAGATATTAATTTCAAATTCGATTTTGCGCAGGAGCCCGGACAGCATCGTCAATTTACATGTAGGATCATTACGAGTCATATTAAGGCATTTGATAAGGCCACCAACACGGAGGACAATGCCGGTGCATCATCATCGACGACGGCTTCGTCGACGGCCACAGCCAGCAACATTGGCAAGAATATTGGCAAGAACATCGGCAACTTGGGTAACATTAGAAACTTGGGCAACTTGACGGGCCACATCAGCAACAAATATAATAATATTCACAACAACAACAACAAGAACTTGGGCAACATTGGCAGCGCCTTCATTTTTAGAGGTGTCTCCAATTTGAGCGGCAATTCGCAATACAACAGCGGTGGCACCTACAGCAAAAGCGGCACTGTTGCCATGCACAATTATTACGTTAAGAGCGGTCATCATTGCTGCACCTAAACTCTTAGCCAGGCCCAAGGCATTCACTCACTCACTCCCTCTCACTGGCTTCCCAGCTTTGACGACTGTCAACAACCAAACCTTTCCAAACATAGCCTGCTTTGTAGTTGTCCAACATACAAAACAAATTACATTTTAGATGTTCGATGTCTTGTTCATGTTCTCTAAATGTCTCATAATAAGTGTGCCAATTGGTTGTTCAATAGCTAAAAGCTTGTTGAACATTTCTCCCTCTTAACTCCTCCCACTCCTTCTCCCTCCTCAACCTACTATCATTTGTAATTTGCAAGAAAATTTTGAATTGTAATTGCTCAGACTGATTTGTATCATGTAGAAATGGTCATTTTTAATGCACTTTTCCATGATAGATAAGACGAAAAGACAAAGGCGTAAAAAAACGCTGATAGAGTATGGCGCAAGTTTTTAAAACTTCTCATTATTTGTAGTACGTATTAAATGTATTGCTTTCAAATACCAAAATTATAATATTTAAACAAAATACGGCAAAACAATGAAAATCAAGCAACTATTTATAAGTATTTATTACGATAATTGCATATATATACGCATGTTAATATGACTACAACCGCTTACAATCCCCAAGACATTTGCAAAAAAAAAAAACAACTAATAATAACGTAAGCAAACTCAGAAAACAATTAAAAAACCGTTCGCTTTACTAAGTACATAACACATATTTATTATGTGTAAAGAAAAAAATAAGTAATAAAAGCAGACATTAAAGCGAGCGGTTTTTACAGGGAGTTTGTGTCTGTGTTGTATCTATAAGATATACTCACCACATACACATGGTCCACATCAATTAGTCAAGTTCTTAGTGATATATTTTTCCCACTCAAATTGTTTTTGTACTTAATTTCTTTAAGTGTATACACTACTTAAGACTCATATATGTATTATGTTTGATCTCATTTGTCAATTTATTTATGTGATGAAAACTTAAAGAATTTCTTCAGTACGAAGGGATATTAAACAAGAAAAATCCCATTTAAAGAAAATCCCACAAATGACAGTGTTTCGTTTTATCAGGGGTGCTTTAATTATAGTGTATGACATAAGTATGTGCACTGTGTACAGTAATCAGCAAATCACATATGGGCATTGGCCACTTGAGAATCGAGAAGCGTGACACTTGACTTTGTTTACTCCGTATCCGTTCTAAATTTGTAACAAGGGTATAATGAAGTTGTACATAAGTAACAGTAAGTAGAAATCATTTTGATCGTATAGGGTATATATATTCTTGATGAGTATAAATATGCTGATCTCATAGACTTTCGAAATGTTCAAAGTATAATCTTAGTTCTCGTTTCCCACACGCAGATCACGATTATTCCATCTAGCCGACAGAAAAGGAGAAGGACTTGATGTCGATCAAAATCGATTGCCGAAACAATGAAAGTCGCAAAACCTTGAAGCCTTGCAAATTGTTTTCGGTACAGCTTTCCGGAAACAATGCGTTAGTTATTTAAATTTCCGTTTTTAATTTGATCATTGATCAAGTATGGCAAATTATTTATTCGGAATCTGCCGAACTGAAATAAAAAGCGAAAGGTAAAAGCAAAGGAAAGCAGTAACATAACGGCAAATAGATGCAATGAATGAAATCTGAAGAGATGAGCTGCTTCTAATAGGATTCTTTGTTGTTGTATTTTTCTGATTTGTGAAGTGAAATAAATCGATTATTGTGCGAAAAGATTTAAATTTAAATTACAATTTTCGTATACACAAATATATGCCAAAGAATGTTTTTATTCACATTTTTTTTTCGATTGTATTTATTTATTTTTTTTTGCTATCAGATCAAAATGGTTAAAAATCACAATTGTCAATATTTGTCGTTATATGTATTTATAAATTAATAACAAATCGGTTTCAATGCGCAATGCAATCGGTAACAATAGAGTCTACACATTATTATGGAATATCAATAGTGATAATGCACGGGTACATTCAATCAATATTATTAGTCTAGCCAAAGGCTATAAATATCGCAGGGCACTTACGTAGATATACATATAGGTGGTAAATATATATTACATACATATTTGGTTTCTATGTGGTAACTCGATTTAAGTTCTTAGCTTTAAGGTCTTCATCTAGATTTTCTCGCTTTGGTACCAGTTGAAAATTTGTGACGTAAGCAAAGCATTTAGCATAGGTTTGTTGATGTTGCTTCTTCTTTTTTTTAACATATAAATAGTGTAAAACAGGATGTGGTTTGTAACAATGGATTATTTATACCTAAATAGTAGACAGTCTTACGGAGTACCTAAGCTAGTAAAACATAACAAAAAAAAAAAAAACCGAAAACCAGACCTTATAATACTACTTGGTTAAACAATTTGTTGAAAACAAAAGGTGGAGCTAAACAGTAAGCTCAATGATCGATATATGGTATATATATATATATACATATTTTAAAATGAATTCAACTTCAAGATGTCGTATATACAGAAAAGATAGAACAGAGAACATAACCGGATCGATACCACACAGCGATCTGGTGCCAGCCAGAAGCTGAACGGCAAACAACTTGAACTCGATAATCGATTAACGATGTACGATTGGCGACCAACGGATAACGATTAACGATTAACGAATTACAAACTGGAAGTGCAACTGCATTGGGAACTCGTATGCTATTGTGACTAGCTGCAGTCCTTTGGAAAGAATACATTCATCTCGATACAGATCTGTAGGACAATAAATACCGCATAGACGGTAAATAATGCAGCGCCAACACGCTTCGTTAGGCGATTACCGCTGCAGCTGAGTATCACAAACAGGGCAACTGTGCAGCATATCAGGATCAGTATGTTGTACTCGATGCCCTGGGTGCCAACCATTTGCTTGAACCCAGAGCCATAGTTGATGCAGTTCTTCACAAACCACGGTACGCCCAGCGACAACAAAATGGCCAACGAATTGGCGCCAAGCGAATTTGAGACGCCAATGCCGCTTTCACCTAAAAAAAAACCAAAAACGAATAAATTAGCAATCACTTGTTAAAAAGAGATTAGTTGTTCAACTAGTGCTTACCATTGCGCAGTGAAATAAGACTAGATACCGCCTCGGGCATAGTGGAGCCGGCAGCAAGGAAGGTGAGACCCATCACAATGGTGGGCACTCGAATAGCGACACCGAAAGCTGTTAACATCCAGACAATTAGATACGCATTGCCGCCAATGCAAATGATGCACATGATGAAGGACAAGGGATACAACCGACGGTGCCTCATCGGATGTGGAATGAGGCAGCGCAGCAGCATTTTGATTGGCAACGTAAAGATCCACCAGCCTTTCATGAAACGCGATGCACTGTGCGGATACGCAAAGATGCTCACCGGCAGCTCATCCTCCTCCTCGCCATTCCCTGCAAGCATCGAAATAGTGTGAGGATGTCATAAGATAAACGAAGAATCGACGATTTCTTATGGATCATTAAAATGTGTAGTCCTTAAGCTCACCATCACTTTACTGATATTTACTGATTATGTTGTATTTTAAATGCAATAGGGACTCAAACTTACAATTCTTGTGCGTTAAATTGGCCGTGGATGACATGGATGAGGTGTTCTCCGGAAAATTGATGACAAACAGACCATCACCCGAGAGTGGATCCTTTTTCAGCGGCAACTGAGCCTTGGCACTGTTCTCCGGTGGTTCCGTCAGATCTAAACAAAGTATAGCTAATGTTAAAAAGATTCCACTTCCACTGGGGGGCATAGATTCAGCTTACCGTAACGCGTAGAGAAGCAACAGTTCATTTTGTCCTCGATAAAGACTCGTATGGCTGGCATAAACTTGTTGTTGTTGAACGTAATCAGATAGTAGAGGACGAGAAAGCCCATCATGATGCAAGACTCCACAAAGCTAATGCTGCCACCCCAGGCGAGCACCAGCAAAACGATCGTATTAAATGTATAGATGAAGCAGTCACGGGCAATGGGCCACCAATCTAGCTGCACTGGCTGTGTAAGCAAAGATTAACCCAATTAGTAACAATCAGTGACAATCCCCTAAATCCACAATCCACCACTCTAACTCTGTGTGTGTGTGTGTGTGTGTGTGCTTACCTTATTTATACATAGTGCAGCAAGGCCTGCAACGCCGAGTGTGTTGAACATCAG
The DNA here is from genome assembly GCA_035041535.1 of Drosophila cognata. Taxonomy (NCBI): domain Eukaryota; kingdom Metazoa; phylum Arthropoda; class Insecta; order Diptera; family Drosophilidae; genus Drosophila; species Drosophila cognata. The sequence continues at coordinate 3,060,357 of JAWNLC010000831.1, forward strand.
CGATCCTATAATGGTGCCCAGTCCCATGTCCGACTCGAGAATGAGTGTACTTATCGTATTCGTAAAGAACTCGGGCATTGAGGTTGCTGTGGCCATAAATGTGGCTGCCGCCACATCCTTGGACAGATGCAGATCCTCGCAAATGCATTCGACGGTGGGTAGAAAGTAGTCATTGCATATGATGGCCAGCAATATGAAGAAATAGACTGCGGCGAATACGTGTAGAACTACCCAACCTTGACGTAGCTGTTCCACTACGAAAAAATGAAAAAATTGAAATATATATCATTAGTATAACAACTGAGAGTCGGGTAACTATTTGAAAAAGGGTACTTAAATACGACTTTGACACAAATTATTGTCACAAGTATTTCATTTTTGATTCAAGTTGTTTTTAGTTGTTTTAATTGTTCCATGTCAGCCGATTTGATTTGGCTGATTTATGTATTTATATTTTTATGGGAACGAAGACACTTTCACAAAAATTTGCAAAACTTCATTTAATTAGGCATTTTAAATGCAGACACTGGGAAGGCTGTTATATGGTGAAACTATTAATCATATCGCAGTTCCCATATAGATACTAGTATCAGAGTTTTGTCTATTACATGCCGAAGAGTCACTTTCATAGCTATAAGTATGAGTATCTGTCGCATGTTCCAAGTATTGTAGTTTAATTAAAGGTTTCGTGCGATAAGAAGCACGGTTTGACGAGCCGCAAAGGTAGATAGATATATACATACATTTATTGTACGCGTATGTAAATTGAAGATACGGACTCAAGAATATGCACTCAAAAAAATAATAATGTCAAACATCAAGTGGAGACGAACGGAATTCTTCAAAATGTTTTCTTACAATTTTTGGTATAAGCGTAATATCGAAAAATAATCCAAGTTCCTGTTTAATTTGATAGTTATTGTTTTAAGTACATATAATTTTAAACTAAAACTAAATTAGCAATGCGATTTTTGAAATTTTTGTAATTTAAGGAATTTTACATATTTTCAGATTTTTCATTTGTTTTTATTTTAATTGTAATGCGAATTTGAAACTTTAAACAAATATTTTATTCTAGCTCCGACTGGACAATAAACATAGACAAATTGTGTGGTTTATATATAATTTATTAGTGGTAGTGATATTTTATATGGAACTGAAGTGCAATCATATTTGTGCCGACTGATTTATTGGCCATTGAGATTTTAGTCGCTTATCAGCGGCACTTGTATTGGCCATGGCCCAGTGATAAGCGGCTCGTTGCAGCAGGAAGACTATTTATTGGCTAATGGTCATTGGTCAGGAAGTTCAAGTTTATTGAATGAAACCTTGATTGGTAATACGCGCCCGAGTTTCTTTTGTTTTGTGAAGCTCTTTTTCTATTCTTCAATGACGAATGTTGATTCTTGAAAAACAGCTCATTTTTTACTCTTAGTTAATCAGCCAACACTTGGCATCTACTTAAGTATTATTTTATTGGGGCGGGGAGGGGCATTCAGTACCTGTAAATAACTCAGGGAATTCGTCTAATGGTGCATCGGCCTCGTCGCCTGGACATGTGGCACGTGGCAGTATTTCGTAGAGCAGTGTTTCATCCAAATATCTCAGCGATGATACCAAAAAGTTTGTCTCATTATTAACTGCAACGAATTTCAAAAATAAATAAATATTGAGTTCAAATTATAATAAATATGGAATATATTATATTAATATTATACGATCTCTCTCAAACCTAACAGATTGATGTAACCGTAAAAGATTCTAAGAAGTCAACAACTACTGGTCTACCTATAAATAGTATTAGCAAAAAGTTAATTCCAAATAATCCTTATTATGCAGAGAACAACATTTTCAAACCATCTAAATATCAGAGAAAAATTCATCGGTTCTTTTCGAAACTCTATTCCATTATTTGATAAGTCTTATCGAGATTTGTGTGCACTTAAATGGAGGACAATCGCTGTTAGTTTGTGATTCACATCGAAATTCCTTTTCCAATTCGTTCTCAACATTGAAACTCGTTTTTATGCTGCACATCTTGGGCAACCGACAAAGTTCTTAAAAGTTACTCATTCTGTTAGCTTGGTTGTTTCTCACGCAGTTAAGTAAAAAAAAAAAAATTCCACTTTTTTGTGGGTAGATAAGCAATTAGATGCTCGGCAATTAGAAGCCAGTTGGCCGTTTAATGCTTAATTGCATAAATAAATCGCGGCTGACGGGAACATAAGCAAACATTCAATTTGCGCTACGTTTCGGCTAAATGCAATATACCTAACCTGCCCCACTGCCCCTCCCACCACGCCCTCAGCTAGTTAAGAAGTTGTTTGTGCAAATTTCGATGCTACTTTTGATGTTTTGTTAACGATTTGTTCAATTGTGTTTATTATTATTTGTAGTATTTTTTTTGTATTATTGCGATGTTTGTTGCTGTTATTGGGGCTTAGTCTGGAAATGACGAGGCGATTGAATTGTCATCCTAAAAATAATCTAGACAGTCACTTACAAAAATGTTTGTTGTTGTTTTCGTTTCTGTTGTTGTTGTTGTTGTTCATGTTATTGTTGTTGTTGTTATCTGTCACCTTTACTTTTTTCTTTTATAATGCATAGTTAAATGATTATTGCCGGCCATAATTTGACTTAACGGGAATAGGCAAATAATACCCATAACGACGTTTGCTGTCATTTTCTTGTTTACCTTTTCAAGTCCCACAGAGGTACCCACAATAAGCGATTAGCAAACAACGCCAACTTGTTGGTCATATTGTCGGACTGACATGTCTTATCAGCATTATTTTTTTAAGAAAATATTCCTCTCCACTCTCTGTGGCCAAGTGTGATTCACAAAATTTATTACATTTGATATATTAATACGTAATTTATGCCCCTTTATATTTATACAGGGTATCCTTTCAGTCGTACACTCGCCTACTTTATATATAGACAATATATATGTATTGTTATTGTTGCTTGTTGTGTTGTGTGTGTTGTATGTTGCTGATGTTGACCTTTTTCGCTTGAAACTCTTTCAGCACGTGCGATTTAAGTCGCCAGTTTTTCATCAGATTGCTTTTTGTTTTGTTTTGTTTGTTAATGCTTTGCTTATTGTTTGACTGTGAAAACCGAATCGCATGTCTCTTGCAGCTGCCACAATAACAATAACATTCAGTGGCAATAATCAAACATAATTGAACAAAAAAAACACAAAACAAAAACAACTTGAAATTGAAGCATGCCGTGGGTAAATCATGAAAGATGCGCACTGCTTGTTAAGAACAGCTGCTGAGTTTGGAATCTATAAAATGCTAAAGACTTGCAACAATCGAAACACAAATCAAGCAATAGACAAATTCAAAATAAATGTAAAAAACTGCAACTTTATACAAATGAAATAAGTGAAGTTCGAAGTTAAGAATCCAATTTATATATATTTGTTTCGATTCACAGAATAATCATCACAACGGGCCAAACATGGCCTATGTGTGTCAGGCTTCGGGTTGACAACCGTTCTAACCGGTCATATAGGTCAAGTTGAAGAGGTTTTTTGCGAGGCACCAGCACACCTACTCAATGGCCCAAACACATGTTGTGTTGTGGTACTCAAAACAAGGTGTCACCTCCGACAGACGTATTCAGTATTTATTCAATTGCATTCATAATGCAATAGATGTGTGTAATTGTGCGATTGTGAGTGTGAATGTGTATCTATGAGTTTGAATCTTATTAAGTTTGCGTTTACGCGATGCATAAAACAAGTTTATTGAACCTGCTGAACTGCGGTCGGGTTGTGGGTTACGTTTGGTGATTATGGAGGTTGGATTTAGAAATACCCACCACACCCAGTAATATGAATAAAATGCATTTGTTTGCATCCAATACAAAACCCCAATCGGGAAAGCCTTTTGTGGCAATAGGTTTTAGAAACCTTTATTTTGCGGCATGTGACTTATTTATTGGAAATTCCCCTGCCTCTTCAGCCCTTTTAGATGCCTGTTTATGCAATTCATTGTGCAATCAAGAAGCGTTTGCCATAATTACTTGAGACACTAAGTTTGCTGTAAAAGCTGCAAAAGTGCATTTTGTGTTTGGTTAATAATGATTTTGTTTTTATTTTTTTCTTTCTTTTGAACGTTTTAGTTGTTTTATTGTTGCAACTTTGCCGTTTAATTGGCAACTTGTTTCTCCGATCGTGCGGCGACTTAATGCAAATCAATCGGTTTTCCAAGCAGCAAACTCAAAACTGAAAACTGTCTGTTAATTGTTGTTAAATAAAATAAATACGATTTCGCAACACTGGCCAACAAAAATGAATCCATATTTTTGCCTATTGATCTATATATAATAATATATATAATATACATTAAGTGATATAAATTTTAGCTATTAGCCAAATGTTTTGTCCAAAAACCCAATCAGTTTGGGAAATTATTTGACAAATAAGTGAAAATCCCACAAAACTGAATACAACTGACTTCAAATCATAATAAAATTTTGTTTACCACAAAACATGTTTTTGACAAATACTAAAAAAGAAGAATATGTAGTAAATTTTAATTTCTATAAATACACTGAAATTAGTGAATACTTGAGTGACAAATTGATTCGCTTGTCCAAAATTGTTGCTTGAGAATCAGAAACTTTCTATTGTGATATATGAATAGGTCAGTTAAAGTTCGGTCTGCAACTTATTGAAAAAACTAGTTCTGATGAGAGTTAGGGTATGTATGTAAACTGCTTAGATGTAGGTAGAATTCTTTTAGTTATTTGAAAAAAATAAACTCCCTCAAGTTGGGTAGTGTAGCCATCAAAAGAGGGCGCCGTTGGCAGACGCTGTTTTGGCTTGTTTGTCTGTTTGTTCGACAAATATCAGAGATGATAAATGTGCGCCGGCAACAACAATAACAAAAGCAAAATACTAGATAAATAAATGAAAACAAAAACATGTGAGAACGTCTGGTAAAAGCGTGTCGAAGATTATATACCCTTTGCCGGATCGGACTCAAACTGCGGACATTTGTCAAGAGTTAAATCATATTTCCAACGATTGTTCCTATGGCAACTATTTGAAACAGCTGATTTACATATATAGTGTCCGCAGAATCAAGAATATATATAGACTCTATGTGGCGTTACACACGTCACGACAAAACTGTAATACCCTCCGCTAGGCTATGGCAATAAATAAATGTAAATCGATAATACTCGGTAATAAGACTCGAACAGCATTTAGCTGGGCATCAGCTTGGGGAATGCTGCTCCGAGAGCGAACGAGAAATAAATAAAAATAAAAATTAACTATAAAAACATCTACGATATATCTGTGGAGCATGAAAACGTCATGGTTGTGAGGGGCGTGGCGGAGCGGTGCGGTGCTTTGCGGGAAATCCCATGACGGTGCAAATTGTTGAATTTTTGCTAATACATAATATGCACGTGTGTGTTTGTGAATTGAAATATGGAATTCCAGCATAAATTCCTAAGAAATGTGCCTCTTCCCCCAGTATTGTTCAGTTTATAGCTGCTATTTGGCTGTAACTGACAATTAATATTCCAAAATGTGCCTCTTCATGTTTCCAGTTAAATTTGAATTTAATATGGAATAACCAAAATGCTTTCTTACAAATCCCATAAAACCACCGATTATTTATAGATTTTGGTTTCCAATGGGTGGAGGAGGGTCTCTGCACGGGATCACTTCCATAGAAGCAACAAATGGGAATCACCTTAATATCTGTTGACACATACACACACACACACACACACACACACACACACACACACACACACACACACACACACGCACACACATACACACACACACACACACACACACACACACACACACACACACAGAAAAGTCAATTATTTATGCTGAGTACTTGTAAATAATCTTAATGACGTTGACGATAATTATTCGCAGGTATCTCCTCCGAATTTGTTTGCGCAACCAAATATGAATGGGTGGCAACGCCAAAAAAAAACAATAAAAATAAAATGACATTTTTTATAATAATTGCCGCACGAGTATTCTTAAGCGGTTTACGTCGCTTTACAAACTCTACCAAATTTCTAGAGAAATGTTTAATAATTTTACGGCCGCAATTCCATTTGGTTTGTTTTTGTTTTGCGGTACTTTTTTTTTTTGAATACGATATTTAATCTTTAATCTTTGAATACGAATCTGCCTAGATTGTGTTCTTATAAGTTAGAAGAAGAAGCAGACAGCCAACTTAGGTCACCATTGTTTATTCTTAAAAAAGTGGAATAAGTTGTCCTAAAGCTTTAAAGGAGTCCCCATAAGGTATATATATTCTTGATCAGCATCTCTAGACAGAAGATTCTGACTTAAGTATTATTTACAATGAAACTCTGTGACAATAAGGCCAACAGTAAAAGTCCATATCTCGGGAAGTCTTCTTTTAAAACTAAGTTATACTATATAATGAAGTTGAATGTTTAGTTGAGCAAGGGAAGTAAAGATTTTAAAAATGAAAATTGTTTAATGAAGTTATTTTTTATTATCATCATTTCGAATATAATCAAATATTGTTAGGAAATAAGAAATTGTATCAATTCTATATTGAATTTGGATCCTTTGATCTCGAGTTCTATCATATTTCCTGTGCAGCAATTGAATAGTATTTTTTTTCAGATTCCATTACTAATTAAATCAACTGCCGTTCAGATTTTCGCATCGATCAATCAAATGTCTCATGTTGGTTTTTATGCTGATAAACCATTGCTGTTCCTTATCAGCTGGCCGATATAGATCACAGATGCTTCATCAATGCTCCTCACAGCTGCCACAATTCCCACACATACATATCGTAAATCAGCTGTGCTTATCAGCCACAGCATTAAAATGTGAAGACCACACCCTAAAATATATATATATATATATATATATATACATATATATATTATATATATATCACAAATTTGTAGACATATTTATTACATAATTAGGGCTATAGGAGTTTTTGATTTGTTTCTTTTAGTTGTTATCAAAGCAGTTGATACTGATAGCCACGCCCCTATTTTACTGTTTTTTTTTGCCATTCATTTTTCGATTTATTTGCGCAAGTTGTTCGCAAACTCAAAACGGTATTTTCCGATTGTTTTACGACCCGAACAGACAACTGTTTGAAATTGCTGTTTTTTGTGCTGGGCTTAGATTAAAAAACTTGCCAGTTAATTGAATTTACTGTAAAATATGAGACAATTAAAATGTGTAGACATTTTTACTGATCAAAAATGGTTAAAAAGTGTATAATGAAGTTGTGCAAATTAGTGCAAAAGTCAGAAGGAATCATCATCGACCTCATGCAGTATATATATATATATATATATTCTTGATCTGGATTAATAGTCGCTGTACGATGTACGTCAGACTGTAGACACGCCGATCTCAAAGACTATCAGATTTCAAGAGTGGACAATAAGTTTGCCCGTTTCCCCGATAGTAAAAAGAAAATTATATTTCTAATCTTTCTTTCTAACCATCAAATTGTATACATAAATGGGCAAAAACTTAGTTACAAGGGTTATCTGATGGTCCGGCCCACTTGACACAATCATTCGTACTTAATTCATACAGCAAAAAAATACAGTTATGACATAGTTGCAATTTGAAATGAATATTTCGACCACAGAGTAATACGAAATGTAATCGCAAAGTTGTCTGGAAGTTGCCGGAGCTTATCTTAAGGCGTCCAATTGCTTTAGTTACACGCATTATGAACGAAAAATAAAATAGCCATGTTCAATAAATAATAATTATCTAAAAACAATTTCGACATCCAACACAAAATAATAATTTCCCTCTTCATTATTGTGCACGAACAAATAATTATTTGAAACTTGTTTCAATTTGAGTGCCGTAGCAAAAGTATTGATTGCCGTATAGCTGGTATTCGTGGTTCTCCGCTGTTAAAACTTAAAATGTAAGTACATTTTAAATAAATTAAGATAAGTGCAAAATGTAATTAACTTTTTTCCTTTGAATGATGCAGCCATATTTCTGTACATTTACTGTGTCTGTGTATACCTGAGTGTATTATCACTGGACTAGCACTAGCTGCTAACAGAATCTATTCGAATCCCAAGTTGGTTTTCGAGCGGTTATCATCAATTGAAAATCGGCGAATTGTAACCATATATTGGTATTACTTTTTAATTGCTGGATTGGATTTTGAGTTCACTGTTTACTCACCTGTTGCTTGTGTATCCGTTATATGGCTGGCAGACAATAAGAAAACGCCCAGCATAAGGCGAGCGATTTTCAACATTATACAAAAACGAAAACTTTAACAAAAAAATGGCTTTTGTTTTGATTTAACCATTAAAAAAAAAGACTATATATATAGATATATATATTTATGTATATTTTATATGGAAAATAGCAATACTCGGGTCACATGTGCGCATAATTTCGATCGGCGGTTTTTTTTGGTTTTCTTTTTCTTTTCTTTTTTTTGGATTTCTTTTTCGGTACTTCACCACACACGGCGTATGCGCAACACGGCGTAACTTGTTTCGATTTTTGAAAATGATTTTTGTGAATGAAAAGCAGCAGGTGTTGGGTGCATTTGAATAGTTTCTGTGATGATTTTGTTGGTTTGTTTGTTAGTTTTCGATTTGTGAAGTGGTGTTTGTTATTTTTTTGTTTTTTCGAATGCAGCCGGGCTACGTCAACCGCTTGGCTAGAATTGTATCGCACAACTAATTAAGTGCGACCAGCGCGCGCGCGTCTTAAAAATAAACAGCGACGCTTGCGTCGCCGTCGACGTCGTTGCGAACGCCGCTGTCGGCATCACTGTCAACGTCGTCGCCGACTTCGCCAGCGGCTGTCCGAGGCGGGGGACTACATATTTTGAAATATAAAGAGTTATCTCTCTGGTTAGGCCAGAAGTCAAGTCCGAATTGCTGACAGCCTTTCCCGTTCGCTGATTACTGATTTCTGATTCTGTTTCAATTTTATCTTGCTTTTCTTGAGTTTGCCAATGCGCAGGTGTGCAGCAGTGTGTGGGCGTGTGTGGGTGTATGTCTCTCTGTGTGTGTGTGTGTGTTTAACAAGTTTAATGTACTACGGAAAGTAAGATGTGCTCTTCGACAGAGAAACTTCTTTTTGAAAGCAAAACGTTATTTAATGTTATTATTTTGTATTTTTTATATTTGTAATTATTTATATTTAATTAATATTATTTAATTACTCTATATCAGTTAGCAATAGTTGTTTATTTGTTTCACAATACACATTTACATTGTTTGTTTAATTTAGTTTTTTATCTTAATCCCTGCTAGCAATGTGAAGAGCATCCACTAGTCGACGAAAGCTCGCCCCAAAAATTACTATCAATTTCCTTGGTTTTTGATTTATAGTTGGAAGAGAGAGAGAGAGAGAGAGCGACAGGTAGAGATACTGAGAGAACTGAGTGTAACGTGCACTCATTAATATAGCAGTTACCGTTCTGATAAGAATAAATCAGAAAAACAATTGAAGCGATTGTTTATCAATCTACTAGTGTTGCCGGCAGTCAACGCTCATTTGTATCTAAAGCATGAGTGGCTGTGACTGTCTGTGACTGTCTGTGACTGGCAGTGTGTGTTTGTCTGTGTGTGTGTATATGTATATGTATTTTGATGTAAGCGGTTGCAAACACTTTGCGTATTTTCATGCTTAACAGGAAAGTTAGCACTCGATGCTATTTATAGGGCACACGTGCTGAAACAACTCACATCAGTCGGCAATATCCTATTGCGATCATTTTCAAAACCCATCGGCTGGAAAACATTCCAGAATTTTCACTTTCATTTATGCATATATAAATATTTAATAAGTGTGCATTTACCGATCCTAATCAACGGATCACAACGCGTGCTCAAATGTTTAATGTGAGCAATTGTTTTTTGATACCCTTGTATTAGGTTAGGGTATTACAATTTTATAGGCATCTACGAAATAGTTAAGTATATATATATATTCTTTTCGTCATACATAGGAATAATCGATCGAAAGATAACTTCCAAGTTTTGGGCTCGAGATAGATGTAGATGTAGATTGATGTCTGATTGAGTGGGAGGCATGACGTCAAGCAGTCATTATCTCAACAAAACGCATAACTATTGTATTATCATTTATAATCGAAGCTATGATTTAAATCTAGAATGCAATTTAAGGCTAATTCTAATCTGCAAGGGTATGAAATCTTCGGCGTGCCTAGGATCGGAGATAGCACTTGTTTTTAATTACATTCAGAAAATGTACTTCCCTGAATCACTTGAGGTTGTGCAAAGTTCAGCTGTGCTTTTACCATTCGTAACACTCTCGATTTAGCTATTGGAGATAACTGCACACCGATCACTGACTGCTCAGCGCTCATCCGAAATTGCTGTCTCAGGGATAAAAAAAAAAAATGGGAAAAAATCGTTAGTTTACCGATCAACTTAAAAGGGGGTTAACATTTTTATTTAGTCAATAGTTCGTGTATAAAATTAATAAGTTGTCTTGTCTAATAGAAAGGCCCAAGAATGCCTTGGGTTTTGAAAATCTGTTAAGTTTTGACTCCTAACTTATGGTCAAATGTAAGCAGCTAGTCAAAAGGACTATCAGGACAAGCATAAGTCCACACACATAGCAATTTTCTAGTCGAAAACCTTGTTGTTAAAAATTTAATCGGTTCTTGTTGCTAGGCCTAAAAATACATACATTGCTTAGATTATAACACTACTCTCTCCTTGGACATGCACGCATCTTGCATTCAGGAAAAGCATGGTCTTGATGGTAGTAGTTTGTACAGTATCAAGAAAAAAGAAACTCTTAACTCTGTGCTTAATCTAATATTGTCTCGAATATTTAATGGCATATATATATTTTATTTGGTATACGTGTACATAAAATTGTATCATATTTGATAGAATGCGCCAAGAAATCAAATCAGTGTATTTTATTATCGTTTTGAATTATAACGATTGTCGTACGATTTCTTAGCTATCATTTGCTGCCGTCTTACTCAATCTACGTCATATTTGTTATGACACTGGAAATCGTGTGTATTATGCCGTCATGTGTTGAAAAACAATGGCGTAGCCACCGTATCCCCTGGTATATATCAAAATTTACTGGTATAAACCGGTTACACCGGTAAGCTCACATAACGTACGTTTTATGTTATGTTTAATGCTGATGGACAGTTTAAGTGCTGGGACTTAACGGGATCTGGCCATTGCGAAGTGGCCTTGATCCATCCAATTTAGTGAAACCAAAAGTTATGTCAGTCAATATCGTATGTCATTTATATAACATGGTTGCCAAAATTCCCCAACTGTACCCGCCACGAGGGCGCCTGCTAAAAATAGCATCACAGTGATCCTTAAGGTACCTAGCTGGCGAAGACTTGTACATGGTCTATTCCACAGTCATGTTCCAGGTAAAGTATCAAGTCTTGGTTGGAGGTATTGGCGCCGGTCTAAGGTGCAATGTAACTCGTAACGACAGTAAGCCTGACTGGGCTCGGTCAATAAATGGCCCAGTCTCTTTGCAGGTGGACCTATTTTCTCCGCAACTCGTGGGAACAATATGGATTCCAAAGCAACTAAAATAATGAAACAAAAAGAGTCCGGCACTCGCCCAAAACCGGAAGGGAGTAATCCCAAGTACGAGGCCTGACAAGGGCCGATGAAACTGGCGGTGGTGGTCCTAAATAGGGAATCACTTGAGAGGTGAGTCACTCCAAACCCTTATTCTAAACATAAATCTTTTAATTTGCAGTAATGGAAATGATCCCATCTCTTATCATTAAAAACCCGAAAGAGGTCATAAATCTGACCGTTGTCGCACAGTCCATTAGCGATCAGCTAACAGAGTGGAGAGTTTCTGAAGATCATTTCTTCTTTGATCACAGATACATCGGATTTTGAGTTTTCATTAAGCTACCCAAGATCAGTATACTTCTTAAATTAGGAAAAGGCGAACTGGGAAAAAGAAAATTAGATCGAACCCTTTCGAAACACTCCCCGAAAGGCCTTCACACTTTAAGGCATCTAAAGGCAGCGCATTGCTCAACTCTGCATCTCAGGGTCTCTTCGTAGAATACCGAGTCAGACACTGGACATTCCATGGCTGCAAAGACAAGGAATAGAAAATGCAAATCTCAAAGCCTTAAGACTGAGCGAATCCTAAGTCTGGAATTTCCATTTTATTATATTCTAGAAGTGAATACAAGAATCCCTTCGAAAACAGACTACTGTGTGTCAGTGGTGCAACTCAATACACAATTCCGTAAGGAATTCCTCCCCCCAAGGGAGGAATGGACCCAAGGTGCCGCTGGACCACCGGCAGCCGTAACCTTTTTCACAGATGGCTCAAAGCTAGACAACCGCGTAGGCGGAGGCGTCTACTCTGAACAACCCAATACATAGCCATCCTTCAGTCTCCCAGAACACTGTAGTGTTTTTCAAGCGGAAGTGCTAGCTATAACAGAAGCACGAAATTACCTAAGGAGGCTCAAAGTCAGCCCAGGGATAACAAATCTATTAGCGCGATATATTCAAATTCGATATCGGTAACAAGCTGTCGCAAATTATCAGACTAATATGGATGCCTGGTCAACAAAATATTGAAGGTAACTGCAAGGCTGATGAGCTAGCTAGGAAAGGAACACTGTTAGCCCCCTTCACCTAACATGGCCCAAGCTGCTCTGCAGTAATCCGTGTTATACCAGGACTAAAACTGCATCGATTACTTTGCAAAATCAGGATCAATAAGTTGGCTAGATATGATGTTATCAGGTGAGGTTCAATTTAATAAGGTATTTGTAATGGGGTATGGGATGTTTGTTATCGCTAGATGTCATAGAGGATATTCAGTATTGATACACTAAGAAGGGGCTGAAAATTTGATTGCAACAAATTGTGAAACTATCTTGAAATAACTTAAGTCCGTTTGTTATCACTTCAAAACAGCTGCGTTTTAGAAACGATATCAACTATATAACTTGATAGCTTTGAAGAAGAACTTTTCTTTTGGTATTGAAGTGGATTTTTCCAGTTTGTATTGCTAGAGATAATCGTAAAATCCGTTCTAAAGTCGTGCAGGTTTTCAGGTTTGTATTGCCTCTTTTGTATTCCTGATTTCTATCATCTATCCAACTATTTTTAATTCGTTTTGGCTCTCGAGAATTTCATTATTGGGTGCTAACGTCAGAGCTCTTATGATTTTCTATCTACAAAAGTGCTTCCCAAATAATTTGTAAATTTCCCCGTCTGCAGGTACCACCAAACAGCAGGAATCATTCAAGAACCATTATGTGAAAAGAAATCAGTCAATCAAGGTTAAGTTTATGATTAAAATGTTCGACAATTTGGCTTGGATTGCATCAGTGTTTATATTTAGGGACGCAATTTGCTTGGGTCCGTGCCTGGTATCGTTAAGCCTCTTGAATGTGCTACTCGTTAGTAAGTCAACGTCACAATATGTTAAAAATTAATTTATTAGCTATCAATCAATCACCCCAATCAGGGATAAGACAATTCGACCAATTAAATCTGTTTACGATCCCATTATACGCAGTTAACAAATATCTGTTGTCAATTGGCCTCGATCTCAATCAGATGCAATCCTCATTTCGGTTAATGTAACCCAAGAAAAGGCCTTTGCTTCCAAAGGTGAGTGTGCTCCTATATATATATATATATTTATATTTTTTAATTGCATATACAACAATATGCGGCAATCTCAAGTACCGGTTAAAGATAAATATAAACGATCGCTTAGAAACACACGTAAAGGAAACTTGCAGAATCAAGTGATTAGGATCATGTTAAAGCTTTATAATAACTCAAAATAAACTCATAATGACTCGTGACCATAATCATTAATTGGAAATTGTGTGGGGGTGCTTCTTGAAGTGTGCCCTAATCTCGATTGGACTTCACTTCTAATGTCAACTTTAGGTACGTATTTTCAGCTGCCTGATAATCATTGCTAAAATATTTACAAAATAAATAAAACGAACATAGAAAAAACAAAATACAAAAAGAAAGTAAAACAAAGAAGGCCAAAACATAATTCAAGCAATACCCTATAAAAATACACCCACAGACCAACTTATCATATTATGACTTATCTTGAAGCTTTAGCAATATCCTTATCAAATCATTCTGCAAGTTTCCTTTGTGTTTGCATCAAAGCGATCGTTTATTTTTGATCTGATTAAAAACCAATTAAGAATACTCAAATCGAGACTGCTAGACAATGCGGAGTACTACACTGAGCCCCATACATCTATGCTGAGTTGCTATGAGTTGATCTAGATATAAGGCGTCTATGTTTTCTAGAGAGGTCATAGAGAGAGAGAGAGAGAGAGAGAGAGAGAGGGATCAAACAGTTTGAGATCAGGCCAACTTTATGAAAATCTTTTGTTCCACTTTCTTCCTGAATCAATATGTGCCTTTCGGCTAGCATTTATCATCCGATCCGCCTATTTACATTATAGTCAATCAGCCATCTTTTAATTATCAACACACACTCAGAAATCAAATATAATCGAGTATGCAAATTATTATCAGCTGATTCAGTACGACATCTAAAACGGAAACCCTTTATGGCATTGTCGAATGTTTTGAGATAAGTATGTTTTCATTTACTATATATACATATATATATATATACATGTGGAGTATCTGCATCTGTTTCGATTTTCAAATGGTGCGTATAAGCTACTGCTTATCGATAATATAAATTATACACATGGAGGAGCACTTATCATCCGACTTAAACACATCGCTGTATGCTTGATAGCCTGTTGTATGGCTCGAATTGACGTCATCATCATATCGTCATATATGTTTGTATACTTAGCAGATAAAAGTGTCAATCCATATCATAACAAGGTGGAAGGTGTGCACCACTCTTTTCGATTGATTTATATATGTATATATAAAATATATATATATATATATATATATTATATTATATGTATAAAAAAAAAAAATCAAAAATTGTGTAATGGTGATTTACCCCATTTTATTCTTGGTTGATGGCAATCATTTTGGTATTGATGTTTTAATCAGTTCTTTGAACCTCATGTTTACGTTCGATATCCTTAATACATTAAAGTAAATTCATATCGGGACAGTTAAACAAACAACAAGTTTGTATTGATTGTGTTATTTTGCGCTCGAATTTGTTGGCGACAATTTAAGTCAAAATCAGGGGAGCTACAAAAAATGTGCAATAATAATCGTTATCGTAATCGCATCGTGATAGGGCCTGCAGGTGCCTCCTGGCTGTCAACAGAATGACGCAGCAAAAACGAAAAGAAAAGAATGAATCAACAAAATAATAATTAAAATAATAACATATTTTACATATGTATTTCTTATAGACCAACAATTTCGATCAACGATCAATTTTCCATTGCCTTGTACAGCTGTTGAAATTCTTCGGATTCGATATCGCATATTTTCTTCAGCAGCTTAAGTTCCAAAAAGATGGCAATTGCCAGGAAAAGAATGTATGCAATGAAGGAAACCCAGCCGACAAATTTTCCCAGTACGAACTTGGTGCAAAGAAAGCTGGCATATAGCACACAGGCAGTTACCAGCAGTATTCCGGTTGTTATCGATAATCCTGTAGAGTTGATCACAACGTTTTCGGATGAAATCAGTATAGAGACTAGCCATGGCAGTCCCAAGCTAAGAAATACATCAAACGTATTCGAACCAATTGAATTACACAAGGCCATTAATCCATAGCCTGAAACAGGAGCAGCAAAAATAGGATAACAGGAAAACAGGATAATTACATTAAGTTTGTACCTTTTCTGCACACAATGTAGGAGGCGACGATCTCTGGGACGCTGGTGCCGGCAGCGATTGTGGTAAGTCCCATTATGGAATCGGGCACGCCTATGTTATAGCCCACGACAGTGAGGAACCATGCAACAAAGTATGTGCAAATAGAGATCCATGCCACCGACATTAGCAAGCTCAGAAAGAATACGGAACGGGCACTAGGCGTGGTTACGGCCAGCAACAGAACGGCTGGGTACTTGATGACCCACCATATCTTCTCGATACAGGTGGCCCCCGCCTCTGGGGTCTCGCACACCGTCTGGTTGAACGTCTTGAGCGGCTTGACCTCACGCTCCAGGGGATTATCGGTCAACATGTTCAAGGTCGGGTCGAGAGCTATAAGCGGATTATAGTTAATACAAAATTGCCAATATTTATGCTAATAGATTTTATTAGCTCAAGTTACTTCGAAATAATCTCTGTATCCTGTGATCAAATACCAGACCGACCAGATAGATGAAATATCCACTTAGAAGAATAGCCGCTTCATACGCCTCCACCACGGAATCGCGTAGTACCAAGAAAAGACCCCCAACTGATATCAAATACCAGAAAGTATCTCGAGTTAGCGGCCACCAGTCCAATTTGAGAGTCTACAATAAATTAAATGTCAAATTTGATAATAGTAATAGTGATAGTAATAGTACTTACTTAGAACTTAGATAGAACTTACCACGCCCGTTAGGATGCCACAGACGGATCCAATGCCAAGGACATTGAACACCGAGGAACCGACAATAGTACCAAGACCGATATCCCCCTTCGCAACAAACGTGCCCACGATCGAGATAAAAAGCTCCGGGGCTGAGGTGGCAGCAGCAAGGAACGTCGCACCTGCAATATCATAGGGCATACGCAGCGCTGCATTTGGTATGGTATATATAAGTTCTCAGTTACAGTTACTGTTTATGGGGGGGGGGGGGGGGGGGTATACCTACAATAGCAAAGTCGCTCCATCGCTGGTATCAGATAGTCGTCCGAGACAATCGCCAGTATTAGGAACGTATATGTGCTGGCGAGCAGACAGATAACCGAATTGAATATACTCTTGTTTCGCATGATATTGGGAAATTCCACTATCGATGGAACGGTACAGTTCAGTTCCTCAATTTCTTGGCTGCGTATTAGAAATGGATCTGTTTGTTGTGTGTGGGTTTCGATCTATATTATCAGATGTAACAAATTTGCACTTGAATGCGTACCGTAATCGTATTCGCTATTGAGTAACCTCACGGTTCTATCAAAATTGAAATTGAAATGCATTTCAAAATATAGAAATATGCGGTTCAACGATTAACGCAAATTTTCAATAATTTCTATTATCAACATGAATTTTTCAGATGTTTTACTGACAACTGTCAACTGTGAAATAATTTCTCTCTAAAAATGAATAAACGGTAAACTGATGTCTTTGTTAAATCTCATATATTATTAATCGTATAAATACATTATTGAATTTGTTGTTGTTTGATTTTTGGTTTTTGGTTTTTGGATTTTTGTTTTTGGTTTTGGATTTTTATTTTTGTATTTTTTTTTTGTGTTTAGGTTTTATCCCATTTGTCTCATTTCATTTCATTTCTCCAAATGTCGTGAAGAGAGATTCTTCTTCTACTTTAATAATAATAATAAAAAAAAAAGTATTACAATAACAGCATAACGTAGTAGCATAAAGGTAACTCGAACTATCAAGGTAGATAGAATAGAACAGGAAAAATACATATTAATTAATTAAAACGACTGCACTGCAGAGTTGCCCCGCCCAGCTCCAGCTCCAGTACCAGTACCAGTTCCAGTTCCAGTTCCAGATTGCAGTTGCATTACCAGCTCCAGTTCCAGCTCCAGCTCCAGCTTCAGCTTCAGCTCCAGCTCCAGCTCATGATCGTCCGCAGGTTGGCAGATTGACGCGAAAGAACACATTGAGCTCGATGAGCGAGGCGAATACCATAAATACCAAATAGATGACCAGACAGGCGATGCCCACCTTGGTGTCCAGCTTGAACTTATTCATCGAGAATGTCAGATAGAGCAGAAACAGCGTGGACAGCAGTGTTATGGCTGAATACTCCAACCCGGCCGAGTTAATGGCAACATAATTCTGACCGGGCTGTATGGGAAAGAAGACCGCCTTTATCAGCCAGGGTACGCCCAGGCACAGCAATATATCGAACGTATTCGAACCAATCGAATTGCATATCCCCATCGACCCATGACCTGACCAGAGAGTACCAAATAGAATAGAAAAGAACAAATTCCAACCAACAAACGCATGAACACATCATCATCTATCTACCAACAATCAACACTCACCGCGCTTTGCCACAATCACACTGGATACGGCCTCGGGTACACTGGTGCCAGCGGCCAGAAACGTTATGCCCATCACCGAATCGGGTATCTTAAGTGTATCGCCTGGTTAACAGAGAAACAAACAACACGAAACATTGAACAATTGTTGTACAACACTCAGCATCATTTAGTTGTTGAAAACTCACCAATTATGGTTATCATCCACGCCACAACGTACGACAGCGAGCCAATCCAGACAATGCACATGATGAAAGTCAATGGGAAGATCTTGTTATTTTTTGCCTTTTTACAATCGGGTATCGCGATGCGGAATAGCAAATGGATGGGCCAGATGATGAGCCAGGTGAACTGGGCAAAGCAGCTGGTGCCCTTGGGGTATGTCAACAGCGAGTATCCCTCTTGGTCCACCTCCTCAGCGGCAGCAGTAGCAGCTGCCGCTGCAGCAGCCACCGTTAATTGTGCCTCAGCGTCTGCATTATCAACAATTGCAACCGATGCGATTGCTCCAACAGCTGGGGCACCAACAGCTGCAACATTAGCACCACCAATACCACCAGCACCACCGCCACCAACTACTCCAGTTGTTGTTCCTGTTGTTGTTGTTATTGATGTAGTTGTTGTTGTTGTTGTTGTATTGCTGGCCTTGGCCTGATCGTTGTTTAAGCCGCCATTCAACTGAATGCTGGCCATATTTTGACAAATGCGATTTTCCACGAGCTCTGCAGAAAAGTTGACAAAAATTTGCAGTTACTGCAACTGGAATGGGGCAACTTTTGCAGTTTGAGCTGCACTCATAGTTTTTTTTTTTTCTTTTTTTTTCTTTGTTTTTTTTTTGGATTTTGTGTACCTGGTTCCTTTTCATTGCTGTTCTTTGTGTGTATGCTGCAGTTTGAGGAGCGGCTGCGCGATCGCGCCTGCTTAACGCCACCTGTGTGTGAGATTTGGTAGTATGTATTGCTTAGTGTGTGTGCGTGTGTTCTGCATATGTATATGTGTATATATATCTCTCTCTCTCTCTCTTTCTCTAGCTTTGTATGTTTGCATACTTAACTTAAAGCAATTACGTTTTTATTGGATTTTTTATACCGACCATGAGATCCTAAAAAATACAATTATAATGTCGATCTTTGTCTAAGACTAGGTAGTCTTATATAGGATCTCATAGCTAATTAACCACATTTTACGCTCGAGTGTAGTTTTGTTTTTCGATGACTGCGACTCACCTTTGGCGCACTTTTGAAAGGACTTGTCGAAATACATGACAGCCAAATAGACCGCATAGAGGGAGACCAAGATGAGGGCCTCATACCACTCGACACGCTCGTCGTGCATCACACAGATGAGTATGGCGACCGTAACGCCATAGGCGATGCTATCCCGCGTCAGTGGCCACCAGTCCAGCGGTATAGTCTGAGCAAATAGACATATTTTGTTTGAGGTTAGGATTGCGATTGTTATTGAATAACAAGAAAAAAAATATGAGGAAACAAAGAATCTTGGACACAGTCCGTTTATTCCTTGGGCTCGTATCCGAGTATTGTTAAACGCATGCATTCGTTTCTCGCAGTGTACTTACCATGCCAGCACCGATGCCGCAACAGGCGGCAACCGCGAGTATGTTGAACACCGCCGATCCGACAATGGTGCCAACACCGAGATCGCCCTCCGTAATGAATGTCCCTATCACATTCACAAAGAGCTCCGGCGCCGATGTGGCAGCGGCCATAAAAGTGGCACCCGCCACATCGTTGGACATGTTTAAGGCTAATCACAAATGGCAAATGTTTATATTTTTTTTAGAAATTGTTCTCTTGCTGCAGATAATGTTTGTGTGTGTGTGTGTGTGTGTGTGTGTGTTTTCGATCACTCACCTGCACATATTTTCTCAACAGCTGGCACAAAGTACTCATCACATACTACTGCTAATGCTACAAATAAATATAAACTGGCTATAACATGAAGTACAACAGCACCGGACTGTCTTTGCGCCTCCGTGAATAGATCTCTGGGGAAATCATCAATGGCGGGCTGAGTGCAATTTATATCTATAATTATATTAAAAAAAAAAGAGAGATGCAAAAGTACTCATTTATATTCATTTTACTTACATTAATTTTAGTTTTGTATAAATATGTTTGTGTGTTAATTTTAATGTTTAATTTATTTTATATTTGCTTTAATCAATTCAAATTCATATTCACATTTATATTCACATTCATTTTGATAACCACTTTTATTGCCTACTTTTGAGAGTTGCGCAATTATTCATAATTAGTATAATTATTTAAGTAGGTTTGCTCAAAGTTTGACTGAACAATTTGTTTGCTTTGCAGAGGCAGAGTTAATGTTTGCTTCCACAGACAATAGATTATTTGAAAAACACTAAATTTACTCAATGCTTTTTATATTAACAATAAAAAAAATATATACATATAACAGTAACCAAAAGAAAACGAAAACATATTTTTCATCAGCCTGATTTAGTACTTAAGAAATGTATTTTTATATTAAACTTTGCGTATATGCAATATAGTATATATATATATATATATATATATATATAATATATGTTACAATATCTGGATGCCAGTGATTGTTTGTAATTTTGTGTGAGCAAACGAGAAGTGCAAATAACTATAATCGCTCGATTGATTAACAACTTTATGAAAGACGCAATTTAGCAGATCTGTGTAAATATCAATTATAAGATCAACGTAGATCAACGATTCACTTTTGGCTCGAATGATCCGCTCGGAAAAGTGAGTACTCGTTGGAGTTGTAGTTAATGATAAATCGTAATGCGCACATTTCATGTTACGTTTTGTCCACTTTAATTATTATTGTTTTTATTTTTAGTTAGTTCTTTTCTTTTTTTTATTTTTTTCTTGTCAATTTGTCGCTTCTTTCTCTCAAGCGCCGGTAATGAACTAAACCACCGAGGCAGCAAGAACAACCACAAGACTGACCAAACAGATCCCACCTAAGAAACAACAACAACAGCAGCAACAACAACAACCCCAACAAATGGCAACAAAAACAAAAAGAAAGACAAACAAGTAGAAGAAGAAGAAGTTGAAAAACGTTGAAAAAACCGAAGCTAGCCACCAGTCTCGAGTCGTGTCCAATTCCGATTCCAATTCCGAGTCGCCGACTTGATTATCGATCAAATGAGTTGGGTTGAGTTTAGTTACGTTGCGTTGAGTTGAGTGGATAGTTTTTTTTTATACATACATTTTTTTCTCTTTTTTTTTGTAGTTTGCATTTGGCATTTAGTTTGTTTGGCGCTGCAACGGAAACGATAAATACGAGAAACGCTTTGATCTCTCGATGTCATCAAATTGAATAATAAAAAGCGACGCATGTCGGCGATCTAAAAACAGAAGCACCTCCCCATCCAACCCATTGCCCTAAGGCCTCCTCCTATACTTGACCGACAAATTTACAGCAGTAAAATGCTGCCCAAACACAACACCAAATGACAACAATCGATTGTTGGCCGATATTTAGAGTTTTTTCGCGTAATAATATTTCTAGATCAAGGAATTCATATTACATATATTTATATAACTAGAATGTCAGCCAGCTTTTAGATGTTGGTTGAAATTACCACAAAAATAAAAGGAAAATTGAAAAAATAAAATTTCAAATATTCCAGAAAGTATTTAAAAACAGAGGATATTGAATGAAAATATTGAAATACTGAGAACAATTCTAAAATATATTCTTGTCAATCTCTTTTAAGATCCACTCTAGCAGCAGACATTATTTTTCTATATATATATATGCATATGTATAATATATATTTGTACAACATTTGAGGACAATTTGCATAAATTTCGATAAATAATTGAAGGCAATTTTTCGACACACAAACAAAACAAAAAAAAAAGAAAGACAGCAGCAGACAACATCAGAATATCATGTGCGTCTCGGACTTGCACCATCATCAAGAACAACAACAACAAGTGCAACAACAACAAGTGCAACATCATAATGCCCACTCATAAACTGGAAGACAAAACCGACAAATGTGGATGCGACTTGAGGCCACTACAGATCGACACTTTGCGTGCCGGAGAGTGGACAACAGAACACACCCGGGTTTTTCATATTTCTTCTTTTTTTTTTTTATTATTATTATTTTATTTTATTTAGTATTTTTTTTTCTTTTTTTTGTCCAGTTCAGCTTACGGTGCGACGACGAGAACGTCTTCGGGGTCAATTGAACCAAACGCATTTTGTAACCGCAGCGGCCCGCATAATGCAATAATGCTTAATCAGCATTTACAGCTACAACAACAACAACAACAACAAGAGCTACAACAACAACAGTGGGCGGTGGTGCGTTGGTTGGGTGGTGTTAATGATAATAAATTTAACATGGATAACAATCAGCGAAAACGTTCAATCACAGTAAATTAAGTTCACTCTAATTGAATAAGAGCCGCATAAGCAGCAGTGAAAGCGATCCAACAACAACAACAACAACAACAGCAGCAACAGCAACAGCAACAACTACAGCAACATCATAAACCGGAATCCAGAGTTGAAAACAAAAATTAACTATAAGTTACGTTGCATGTGAACAAACAGCTGTTGATTAAAGCACGGAAATAGCAGCAGAGTGATGAGGTAGCTTACAGATGCAGAAAACGCAAAGGATACTAATAGACAATAATAATAATAATAATAATAATAATAACAATAATAATAAGAGTAATAACAGCATCACACATTTGCCACACATTCAACTATGTAATCCAAATGAACCGATTTGCGAAATTAACTTCAAGTTATCCACGCGTTGAGCGACAAGTTTGAAACGCAAACCTAAAAACATAATCGATAACTGATAACTGATAACTGATATCGAGTAGCATTTCAAGTCATTCCAATATTGAATGCATGTATTCCAGCATTACTCATGATGAAGGCCAAAGGAACAAGAACTCAGAGCACTACACAGGTTTTTTTTTATCGATTCTATATATTCTATATACCTATATAAATAAGTTAAAACTGGAAAATGTACGCAAGCCGACATACGATTTTACTACATAGTATTTCTCAAATATACTTCACACTGAGGAAGTGAAATGAAATTGAATATTTGTAATCTATATGAACGGAACAACTGTACAATACTGGAATAGAAAAAGGTTACTGGGTCCCATAGAATATTACGTATACGTCTCATTGCCACAATTGGCTATTGTTTTACAAGAGACTTAAGAGGCACTCACAGACAAATAGTTGGATAGATATGTATGTGTGAATGGAGAAATATGTACTGTGTACGTGTATATCTAAATGTGTATGTGCATGTGCATGTGTATGTGTATGTGTATGTGCATGTGTATGTGTATGTGCATGTGTATATGTAAGTTATTTTGTACATAAGTTAGCAAAATCAACGCCACAATGCGTTTTAATATGACTTTTGTGTACCGTTTAAGTAACTTTGAGAGCACCCAAGCTAAGCCTCAGATCATCTCAGCACTAGGGTCTGCCAATGTGGCAATCTCTAAGCATATATACATATTTATTTATGTATATATAAATACATATATATATTTCAATATATATATGTGTGCGTGTGTGTGTGTGTGTGTTCGTTTTTAGTTAGTTACTGTATCCGTATCTGTATCTGTATGTGTTGTTATATCTTGCGCAAGCTGACGTGCACCCAGTGAACAACCGTGCGGCACGAACAATTTAAGACTCGTCCAAATTAATCATGTTCCACTGCAAGATTTCAGATTTCCATATTTCAAAGCATTTGACATTTATCATCACTTATACTTATATATATATATATATATATATATATATATATAAGGACTTAAAAGGAATCAATAAGAATGGATTGCAACAAAAAACAATTTGTGCACATAAAAAATACAACTTGTTACATAACGAAATGCGACTTCTTATCAATTATCATGAATTTTGGCAGCAGCATATTAAATCAATATTAAAATGCTTTTAGGCGGTTTTTCTACTCCCTTTTGTTGTAGTTTCATTGCCACACAAAAGAAAACAGAAATGGCTATAATAAATGAAGTTTATAACATGAAATTGCAGCAAAGTCGTTATTCGATTTTATTACTATTATTATTATTTTTTTTTTATTAATTTGTTACAGGTTTTATGAGCTTGCCGGTTAATAATAAAAATATAAAAAAAATAAATAACATGTTGCAGTTTTAATATTTGTCAACGGAATCGGTTGCATGCTGGCAAATACGTTTTTAACTCTGTGGTAGGCCTTATAATTTTGTTTTGAATGTGATGCTTGAATGCGCTTGAACAAACAAATCCGTTGTACGATTTAGTTCGAGTTCCATTTGTCACGATATATATTATTATTTTAACTATTATCGATTTTTTTTTTGTATTTTTGATTTTGGTTAAGTAAATATTTAAATTGTGGCATGTATAAATTTCATCGTTTTTTTTTTTTGTTGAGTGCCTTTGCACTCGCCTAATGCTTAACACGTTGCGCATACGCCGCATTGTACAGCTAACCAAATACAAATGAAGTCATCTATGAAAATTAAGTTTTCCGCAACAAAAAAATAAACCAAAAAAAAAAAAAAATAGCTAACTAAACAATAGCCACAGCAACAACAACAACAACAACAGTCTTTTGATTTTGTTCTAATTTTTTTGTTTCTTTTTTATTATTGTTGTTTCTTTCTTTTTTGTTGGATGCTTTTTTTTTTGTGCATAGTAAATGTCATTAAGTTTCACTTAATGAGCCAATTTAGACAATTGATCCATATGCTTTGGTTTACGCGATACACATACACATATATTCATACATACATACATATAAATAGATGATGTGTGAGAGTGTGTGTGTGTGTGTGTATATATATGGATAAAGAAACGGGAGGCAAAAGCGCGCCGACAAATGTGCAGAAACGAAATCCAATTCCAACCGACGACGACGACAATGTTAAGTTAAATATATTAGATACAATTTATATATATATATACATATATATATATATATATATATGTGTGTATATATATATATACATATACGAACATGTGATATATAATATATGACAAATGTGACGTCACTGCACACACACACACACACACACGCACAGCTCATTGTTTAATTTGCTTTAATTTTTGCCGCATAACAAAAAGGACAAAAAAAAATTTTTTTATTTTTTTTAATTGATTTTGTTTTAGTACATTTATTTTTATTAGTATTTATTTCAGTTTTTAATTGATCATTTTTGATGACACTGTTAATTTTGAAAAAATTATTTCTTCCTTTAAAGTGTTTTTTTTTTTAACTTTTTAAATTTAAAATTGCTTGTTTTATTTTAGTTTTTTTTAGAGGTCTTAGATATGTAATTTTTGTGCCCGTACCCGTAGTGCTGCTAAGACCCCAATAGTCTTCCATTGCTGCACGGTGTTGTAGTGGTGATGGACACTCGTAAACTGCGCTGCGGCCGCTATATGAAACGCAATCTCAATCTCAATCTCTGTCGTCGCTTCCACTTCAATGGTGTTGATTTGCTGGCTTGGTGGCCCCGTCGCCGTTGCCGTTGCCGTCTCTCTCGCTCTCTCCTTCAATCTATCCTCTGCGGCTTAGCCTTAGTAAGCGCACACAGACGCGCACACCCACACATATACGTGATGTACGCACACAAATGCATGTAGCAGGCTTTAAGCCTCTATATAAACGCGCGCGCTTATTTTCAATTGTCGTGAAGATCTCTTGCAACGTTCAAAGCGCGCACATACGGAAGGGGGTTGTGGTGGTGGTAAGGGGGGTGAGGTAAATCGGCGTGCGACGATGCGGTGCGAGGGGATCTTTGACAATTTAAAGCACAAGGCGCGGCGTGGCGCGACACTCATACACACCCACACACAGGCATTATTAGTATGTGTGTGTGTGTGTTTGTTTGTTTGTGTGTGTTTGTGTGAGTGTGTGTGTGTGTGTCTCACTTAATGCATTTCGCGTTTTGAGGCAAATGCCAAAAGGCAACACACTAAAAGGCATAAATCAAGGGGCAATCAGAAAATAGACGCCGCCACTGCCAGTGTCCGCAGTCGTCGTCGTTGTCGTTGTCTTCTTCCTCTTCTTCTGCTCACTGATGTTTTTCTTCTTCTTCGGCAGTCAGACAGTTGACAGTCGGCGCTGTTATATGTTTGCTGCGATCTCGCTCTCGCGTCTCGTGCCAAGTCCACTATCGCTTGTCTTTTATCTTTATCACACTTTAGCTTACGCCAACAACAACAACATGAACAAAAACAAAACAACAACAATATGACAATAGGCGGAAAAAAAAAGAAATGTCAATCCCGAATCCCGTTGCTCAGTTGACGGCGCGCATCTTTTACATTTCTTTATGCTCTCATCTGTTTGTATGTCTGTCTGTATGCATAAGTGTACATATGTGTCTATGCGTGTGTGTGAGTATGTGTGTATTTATAGTCAAAGCTTTAGCTTTAGTTTTGGCTTTGGCTTCGGTTTTGCTTTTTAAATTTAGATTTAGCTTAGCATTTGGCTATAGCTATGATTTTATTCTATATATTGTCTTGATGCCGCCGACGTTGACGTTAAACTGATTCGATGTTTCGGATAGCGCTTTAGTCGAAACTGAGCATCGACATTTTTTTTGCCGAGCTTGAAAATTTGTTCTATTGAGGCATCATTCGGTCCGTCAGTTTAACTAACTATAGACTACGTATGTATGTATATATATGTACTTGTGCTAACACATACACAAAAAACACGGATTGCATGCTCCCCACACACAGGCACACACTCCCACACGCACACCCACTTTCCATCACTGTATGTGTATGTGTTTGTGTAAACGTGTGTGTGTGTGTGTGAGTGTGCCCATATTACAGTGTTCGCTTGGATATCAAAACATCCCGAATTTAATATAATCATTTGGAGTTCCAATTTTTGGGGAATCACACTTAGAGAGAGACAAAAAAATAAACAAATAAATATGCTTAACTCCCGTATGAAATACGGCTTAACAGCATTTCAGCAGCAAAAATTAGTGTAGAAATGTTTAAATTTCTCATTTATTAATTGAAATTGATTTAGTTGAATTTAAACTTGATATCTGTAATGATTTAAGAACTTAACACCAGAACACAATGCTCTCGAAATAGTTTTGAAATGAGATTTGAAAAATTATTCCTGAACTAAAAATTACATTCTCTGGCCGGAGATTGTCTAACTTGGATGAATATCAGACATCGTTTTTGATTTCAAAACCATTTATGTCGATTCCAATTTATCGAGAGCTTACTGCACTTGTTGGTTGTTATTGTTGCTGTTGTTTTTGTCGTCAGCCAGTCTCCAGTTACCCCACATGGACGGGATCGTATTTTTACAGCCTACTATATACATATATATATATATATAGAGGTAGATATTGCTGTGCGACAAAGGTCATGTCATGGTACAGCGACCAACTAATAATGCTCTATACAAACAGCTCGTGCCATCAAAGAAAGTTATTTATTTTCGGACTTGGGCTTGGCTCGACCAACAGCAACATCAACAACAACAACAATAACAATAACAACAACCAACCACAACCACAACAACTGCAATACATACCAATCTAATTATATTACGGCGAAAATCAAATCAAATAATATATTTAATTAAGCTATATTGTGCTGTATTAAGCAATTTATGCATTAACATAAATTTAAATATTAAGGTCTAACCAAAAAAGTGATAGAAAAACAAACAAACATCTTCAAAAAAGAAGAAGAAAAAAAGGGGGAAAAGACCCAATTATGTTTGAGGAAACGAACTCCCCATAGTAACAGTTATCTGATCTCCATCTCAACTCGTTAGTTTCAGTTGCTGTATGCCCCATTCATTAGTTATATATTCTCCTTATCAAGGTGGCATGTTTTGATTCCGCACAACTGATGCCAACTGATGACAATTAGTCATCTCTAGAAATGCGGCTAAGAACAGTTAACTAAATCAGACAAAAAACAGGACAGCTTCGAAAACAACATACAAAATGTGAAAAAAAAAATAACAAGTGACATCATTTTAGGGCTTATCTCGGTTTGGCTCAGGTGATAAAAAGGCCGACAGTTGTCTGGACAGACATAAATAATACAGAAGCATGCGAGACTTATGAAAAATACGATTACATACCTAATTAGAGACACATCAGGAAGCCCCTTGTCAACTATCTATCTATCTCTGTCTCTCTCTCTATCTCCCTCTATCTCCCTCTATCTCTCTCTATCTCTCTCTCTCTACGTCTGAGTGTGTGAGTGTGCCTCTCCAACTAATTGAATCGGAACGTTTCTAATTAGGCACGAAAATGAAATAGTTAGCTAGACGACAACAACAACAACAACAACAACAACAATCAAGCCATAAGGTACTACGACACACAACATACTACTACGATAAACTGTATAATAATGTCATATATTCAAAAATAAACTAATGTGAATTTACGTTCAATTTGTTAGATTTTTAATTGGACACGCATTGTCATCACCAGAACAGATGACACGATTCCGTTCAATTAGGTTGAACTTCGCTCTTAAAGTCACCCAAAGAAACATGAATATATGTATATATAGATAATACACATTTTTGTATTCTACACTTGTGCCCCTTGATTATTATTGCATGTTTTCTAAATAAGCTTAGAAAAATATATATATATTTGTTCTAATTGGAATCAACATGAATTTTCTTATTTAGTATTATATATATTTATAGACAAGAAACAAAGCTATATATGATGATCTAAATATTATTGAATGTTTATATAATGCCTATGAATATCCCAATTACCATCCAATTGCCCGCTCCTTTAATATTGGTTTTATATGTCAAATATGGATATATCCAAGGCACCTTCTACCGAAAGGGAAAGAAACTTTTATTTGGATTTGCAGCATTGCTTTCTCATACGAGTTAAGCAGAACCATTTCTACGGGGAAATCGACAAGAATAAAATAAACACGAAATTCAATTTTGCATTTCTTTTTATTAATGTTGAAACCCAATTATTAGCCGTAAAACCAATTAATTAGCAACAAATATATATTCTTTGAAATCAGATTTATGTATTATTTAATTACCTATCTGTCCCCATATACATACATGCATATATATACATATAAATCTGTATGTGCTGCATGTTAACAAGTTATGTGAAACGCCTTTGATTGTGCATGAGTTGTTATTTGTTTCTTTATATTTTATATTTATGGTAATTGAAGTTGTCAACGGGGGAATATTTAGGTAATAATCGCTTTGCTTGCTTTTTGCTATTCTTTATCTTTAACAATTAAAACTAGGAATTTTCTCTTACACACGCACATGCCGAAAACGCAAATGCTTGTCTATGTACACGAAAGAAAGAGATATGAATATATATATATACATGTATATATATATATATATATATATATATATGTATACATCTGGTGTAATATCTATATAAATAAATGTTTATATAAACCACTTAAGATATTAGCAATCGAACAAAATATATATTAAACAAAAAAAAATAAATTTGACTAAAGCGCGCAGGTTTTAACGAAAAATCATCAAATTTAAATGATTTTGAAAAATAGAAAGTAGAAGGGGGTTGGGGAGTAGGGGATAGGGCGAGTAGGCAACAGGATGATGAAGTTCAATAATAAAAAAAGAAAAGACAACTATTTGATGCACGAATAGTTGCTATTTTAGTTAGTTGTTGTTAATCAGTTTGGCATCCCGACGCCCTGCTGAAAGCTGAGCGTCTCCTGTTGCTTCTTCACCTCCTCCTGCATTTCGAGGGCGAGCTTCTTGTATTTTTCCGCCTCCTTTTCGTTCTTCTCGATGCCATCGCCGCGCGCATACATTTGACTAAGATTTGCACAGGCGTACATGTTACGCAACTCGCACGCCTTGTAGGCAAACTGAAATGCCTTCTTCATGTCCTTGAGCACAATGTAATCGGCGTCCTTTATCGGCGATTTAGTTGTACTCGGCGGCGCAACGCTGCCGCCGCCCGCCACATCCTCGGGCTTCTTTTGTACGCCCGAAATGTGCATGCCGGATAAATAGAAACAGGCGGTGGCATTGTTCATGTCACAACTCTTTGTTAGAAACTGCAATCCCTTTAATAACAATAATAATATAAATTATTAAATATGTGCCAATTGCCAAGTTGTTGTGCTTGTTGTGGCTGCACTCACCTTGGGCACATTTCTATCAATCTCTTTGGGCATTGAGCGCGAAACGAGCAACAGGCCGGAATGCAAACAGGAATCCGAATCATTTAGATTGCAGCCCTTCTCATAATATTGATAGGCGATGCGCGGTTCGCCTTTGCTGCCACTTTTGCCCTTGCCCAGAAAGCTATAGTTGCCATATTTATAACAGGATTTTGCATAACCATAATCGTCACATGTCGATTTGTATACTTTCGATGCCTTCTCAAAGTCCTTCTTAATGCCCTCCAAATAATCACCGAGCAGATGGCAAACTGTAAATAGAAATTATCATTTTCAACTTTTCTTTTTCTTTCTGCAATTTAATTTAGTTTTGTAAGTAAAAAAAAATAAAGTTCGTTTGTTTTGTAATTAAATTACGTTACCAAAAAAGAAAAAAAACCTAGGTTAGAGCACACATTGTTTTTGTTGCGCATTGCTACTGCTGTTGTTGTTGTTGCAGCCACTCTCAGACTGGCCGCCTGTTGTTGTTGCTATTTACCTTCCGGTTTCTTTTCCGAATAGCAGCCAAAGCGATATTCAACGCCCAGCTTCTCTACATACTCCTTGACGTCAGACTCTTTTTTTAAGTCGTAGGCCATTATGTTTTTTGATTAACTATTATATGTACAAAAAAAAATATAACACCCAGTTTTGTCGATGCCTCTCTGGATGTTATGTTGCTGTAGCGGCAGTGTTTTTGTTGTCGCTGTTGTTGTTGCTGCCCACTTTTTTCCACCACTGACAAGTAGTGCTGGAAAGTACCGAATGCGTTTGGTGTCATCAATGCTATCGATATAAATTTATTCGGTCACACTGTGTCAGTTTTAAACTTGGAGCGTCATGGACAAGTGTGAAATTTGTAATAGGAAAAGTAACAATAATAAAAATGACGATGAACATGATGAGCTATTGTACGGCAAGTGGATGAGGAAACCAAATATGGCAGTGCACTATTATTGTCTGGTAGATTTGCGCAGCTCCGATAATCGATTGACCTCATATTAACGTAATTTCTTTTTTTTTATCCCCCAGTTGCTTTCGACAAATTTGCCACAACGCGGCCGCAACGCCACTGGAATTTTGGGCTTTTGGATGCGCGACATCCGCCAAGAGGCGGCAGCTGCACAGAAACGGAAATGTGCATTCTGCAAGGAGATAGGTGCCAGTGTGGTTTGCTACAAGTGTCGCATTGTTTTTCACTTGGCGTGCGGCTTGGAAAACCGTTGCGTTTTCCATTTTTGCGATGATTTTCGCAGCTACTGCGAACATTGCGCGCCACTCGATGCCTATAAGCGTCATCTGCTCGCCAATCCACCAAAGGATGCCCATTGCGATATTTGCTTTCGTGCCATCTCGCCATTTCTGCTACACAATGTCATATATGGGGATTGCTGTCACAAAGGATTCGCGCATCGCAGCTGCATGCGTCGCTATGCGCTTGCCGCCGGCTACTATTTGCGATGTATTTGGTGTCGCGATAAGAACTTCCGTGACACGATCCGATTGCAGTCGGTATTTGTCCCCGATCGTGATGCAACGTGGGAGCTTCAACAGAATGCGTACAGAGAACTTCACACGACACGTTTGCGCTGCGAACAGGCGGAGTGCCTCTGTCCAAAAGGACGGGATTACAATCGGCATTCGTGGATCATTCAGCCTTGCATAATGTGTGGGGCGACGGGAACGCATCGGAAATGCCGTTTGGGCACAATGCGTATATCCTGTACAGCAGTGAACTCGGTGGCCAACGATTACAAGTGCAGCTCCTGCATTGAGGTGGAACAGAAGCTGGCCCAATCCAATATTGTGCGGATGCCGCCAACGGCAGATCAGCATATTGATAGTTCCTCATATATGACCAAACGATGCTGTGACCTGAGCATTGCTGCCGACGATGATTCGCCAGCGCAATCCGATGACGACTTCTCATACAATGCCAGCATCATAACAGTTGTTGCCTCACAAAATCAGATGCTCCCCATGCCACAGCTGTCACCACAACCACAGCCACAATCACCAGCGAGTGAAATGCCAGCTCAGTCAGAAACAAGCGTAATTGAGCTCTCCGATTCGCAGCCGAGCGTCTCACAGCAGCTGAGGTGCATTCTGCAGACGCCACTGCTGCTGCATGAGTCCTTCACCAGCGGCGATCACTTCTATCTGGTTGTCTACGTTTACAATGAGCAGCAGACCGATCCATGCCTCGGCACCTGCACACTGCGCTTCAATCAGGACGATGAACGACTCAAGGATCGCACGGAGGAGGCGCTCATGCAGCTACAGTTGACCGAAGCGGACATTTGGTTTAGGGACACCAATCGTGGCTATTACGACAGAATCGATAAATATAGCATTAGAAAATAACTGTTTTTACAATTATTTACCCATAAATTACAAATTTAGTTAAACAAGTTTTCTATTACAATTAAAAACAAAACATTTAGAAAAATCTCTGCTATGCTGCTCTGTGGCTAAAATCAAAAAGTTTGGGTATCACATCGCCACACTTGGCCGAGATTTTGATGTCGGCCAAATGATCGGCTCGAGTCTCCCCGATATTGACAATGGCCACCGGCAGCTTGAGATCTTTGGTCTGCAGCACAATGCGATAGCCGGAGAAGACTAAAAGGCTGGAGCCCAGCACCAGCAAGCCATCGCTGGTGTACACCATTCGGGCTATGGTCTCAAGACGATCCTTGGGCACACTATCGCCAAAGAATACAATTTCCGGCTTGAGATGGCCGCCGCATTGCGGACACGGTGGTATATGAAAATTCTCAACATATTCGAGAGGAATCTCAACATCGCCATCGGGTCGTATCATATCGGGTGCATCCTTAAACAGCGGATTCAGTGTAGCTAGTATACTTTGGAACGCATGTCGATCGCAGCGATAATCGCAGCTCAGACACTTCACCACATAGCCACTGCCGTGCACCTCGACGACTCTCTTGGTGCCCGCTTTCGTATGCAGCCGATCCACGTTCTGGGTGACCACAGATTGCAGGCGGATCTCCCGTTCGAAGCGGGCCAACGCGTGATGAGAACTATTTGGCTGAGTGCTCGAAAAATTTGGCCAGCCAACAAAATTGCGGGCCCAATAGCGTTTACGGACACTGGCCGACTTTAGGAACTCGTTGTGCTGAATCGGTTTGTGATTGGTGCGCGCATAAAGCCCAACGCCAGCAGAACGATAATCGGGTATGCCTGCCAAAACAATTATAGCTATATATTTATAGATATACATTTATAAAGAAAGTAGCGTGTCTTGCCTGATTCTGTTGAGATGCCAGCGCCCGTTAGGACTAATATATTTGGTTTCGACAACAGAAAATCCTCCAAACGTTTTATGTCGTCCTCCAGCACTGGCTTGTGCTGCGGCACATATTGCTGCCGGATAGCGCTGCGACATCGAAGAACGCCTCCCAGTCTCATTGTATAAGTTTCGCTTCAGGCAGAAGGACAATTTTTTTTTTTTCAAATTTGTATCTTAGCAAAAAAATTAATTGTTCAAGAACTTTTAAATACTTTTTGACTATTTTTTGATAAAGTTATCATCTGCTCCAAAGCAAATATTTCAATTATAGTTATAAAATCGAAATTAAAGGTTTATGTGTTTCTTTGTTTGTATTTTGATGAACAGCTGAGCGTAAATTTTGTGGCATTTTGCATCACTGCTGATAACTGACAACATCGATAAAAGAACGCACAACGACTGCATTGCGAGTGTATCGCACGATTGACGATAATAGCAGCACTTACACGCTTTCTCATCCCTATGCAGCAGCGGCCGCAGTGGTGAAAAATTTAACAACGTCCTTTTTACGTGTAGTTTCTAATTGCATATGCATGTAAAACTTGCATATCGATACGCCAAGGACTTAACACACACACACACATGTGAAAGTGCTTGAACGCGCACAGGCACGTTTGGATAGCGACGCGATCACATATATTCCCCCTTCCCTACCCCTGCACCCATATATCCAATCCACAAATATCGTACACGATTCCACATTCACTCCAAGAGTTGTGCTTGTGTGTGAGTTTGTGTGCGTTTGTGTGTGTTTGTATATGTGTGTGTGTTTGTGTCGGCTTCAATTTGCACGCACGCCAACAACAAAACTACAAAATTCTTGGTATTTAGTCCAAAAGGCGCAAAACATAAAGGAACAACAATAACTGGAACAAAAACTACTGGAACAACAACAACCGCAACAAGATGTCATATCCACCGCGTGCACCGATGCCATATATGAATGCATCAATACCACCGCCGCATGTGAGTTTTTAGCTTTTATTTCTAGCTACGTTATATCTTGCTCTCTCTCTCGCTCTTGTCTTAATTTGAAGCAAAAGGAATTTGCATTAAATTTATTTGTAATTTGCAGCTGATTCCACCGCCACGCAGTTACCGCAACTCAGCGACGATCAGCTCACAGCCAACAGTTTACCATAGACCGCCGGAGCCGCAGCCACAATTCCGTGGTCCAGTCATCACCGTCTTTGTTGGCAACATTAGCGAACGCGTACCAGAATCGCTGCTCAAGCGCATACTTGCCGCATGCGGCGTCGTCATCAACTGGAAGCGTGTCTCCACATTCGGATTCTGTGAATTCGAGTAAGCTTAACTCAGCTCCCAAAATGAACTTGACTTCTTGCCAAGATTAAGCATGACTTGCATTTAAACATTCTCCTTGTGTATGGTAATAAGATTTGATTTTTGTTATTGTTGTTGCAGTGGACCGATTGCGGCGATGCGAGCTGTGCGCCTGTTGAGCGAACTGGAGATCGATGGCAAGACACTGGTCGCCAAGGTGGATGCGAAGAATAAAGTGCTCATTGAGGATTACAAGGAGAAGGAGTGCAAAAATGGACGCGAAGGCGGCTCCAATGCCATGATGGATGAAAAGACTGAGGATGAGTATGCGACCAATCAGATGCATGATCTGCTCGAGGAGCACAAGCACGAATTCGAGGGATTTGATGGCACAAATCGTGGTGATCTCTACAGCAGCAATAGCAATCGGAAGAAGACGCGCCGCGGCGAGGAGGATATGAAGATCAAATCTCTCAACGATAATGCACTCGAGGAGGAGAAACGCAATTTGATAAGTAGCGAAATTGGAAAATTCCGGAAGCGTGCCGAGGCCGATGAGCATCGCAAGGAGCTCGAAAAGGAGAAGGAAAAGGAGAAGCAGCTGGCCAACAAGGAGAAGGAGAAGGAGCGCGAACGGGAACGTGAGCGCAAAAAGCAGCGTGAAACTGAACGCAAAACCAGCAGCAGCAGAAGCGATGCCAAATCGTCATCCGCCTCCTCCTCCTCCGCTGCAGCTGTCGCCTCCACCGCCGCTGCTGCTGCTGGTGTCGTTCCCTCCTCGAGCTCGGGCAGCACCAACAACACCAATAATACCAACAACAGCAATAACAATAACAATAGCAACAACAACAACAATAGCAATAAGAACAATAACAATACCGGCAGCGAGGTGGACGAAATAGTTGTCATCAATGACAAGGAGCCGAGCAAGGAGCCGGCGATGAGCAGTCGCAGCCGCAAGGAGTCCATAGTCACCATCGATGTGTCGCCGGTGCGCAAGGATCACAAGGACACACACAAGGATGCACATAAGGAGCGCAGCGACAACAACAATAAAGACAGTCGCCGCCGTCGCTCCAAATCCCGCACCAAGGAGCGCGATCGTGAGCGAGAACGCGAACGGGACCGTGAGCGCGAGCGAGAACTGATGCGGGAGCGTGAGATGCGCGAGCTGCGCGACAAGGAGCGCGAACGGGAACGTGATCGGGATCGAGATCGGGAACGGGAACGCGATCGGGACAGGGAGCGCATCGAGATGCGCGAACGGGACAGAGAGCAACGGGAGCGGGAGCGCGAACGAGAGCGTGAGGAGAAGGTGAAGCCAGTGCGCGATGCGCGTCGCGAAAAGGAAATTGAGGAGGAGCAGCGCGAGCGCAAAAAGGCCGAAAAGAAGGCCAGAGAAAAGGAATCGGCCTTCCAGAATCGCCTCTCCAACTGGGAGCTACGCGAGAAGCGCAAGTCCAAGGAGAACGAAAAGGTATGCGAGATGTCAATTCGTATTTAACTGCAATATTGATCATATTATCATCATAATCTGTTAATACTGTTAATCAGAAACCGTTATACGATTTGGAAAGGTATTTTTCTTTTTCTAATTGCAACTTGACTCAAATTAATTGCCGAAAAAATGTTCAATTTAATTTAAGGAAGCAAGATACAGAGAGATAGAGACACAGATAAGCGATTTTGAAACTTTTGTCAGTTAGCAAAATGTATATTCAAAAATATTTTTTTTATTTAACATTGCAGTATCGCTTGAAGGATCTAATGCGGCAGGATGACCGCGAAAAGGACGCAAAGCAGCTGAAGGAGTTCGTCGAGGATTACGATGATGAGCGCGATGACACGATGTATTATCGTGGACGGGAACTGCAGATTCGTCTGGCGGATCGTGTCCGCGAATTGGATGCCGATGACAAGGATCGCGAAAAGGAGGCCGCCGAGCTGGCCGAACTGAAGAATAAGATATTCAGTGGGGATTTTGAAAATCCATCGCTGGAATTCGAGAAGGCACGTCGCGAAATCGAGAAACTGTACGAGCCGCGCATCCTCATCAATGTCAATGTGGAGGCGGCGGCGGCGGCGCAGCGACGCAAACAGGACACGGCAGGCACACAGAATACACACCAGAAGGAACAACTGCAGCAGCAGCAACACAAGCATCAGCAGCCAATGGCCGGTGCCCTGGATGATGATGATGATGACATGGACAGCGGTGCAATGGCCGCTGGTCCGAGCGGATCGCGTGTGCTGCATAAGGTGCCGCCATCCGAGGATTCCATGTCGACAATCGATGATCGCGCCTCCATGGCAGACACCGCATCCAATGCCAGTGGCTATTCCTCCCATCCCAAGACCAGCATCAGCAAAAACAACAACACCACCAGCAACAACAACAATCAGGCTGGAGAGAGTGTCAGTCGGCAGAATAGCGAGTCGAGAGATTCACTCTCCAACATCCACACACCCACAATGAATGCCATGGACAGCGAGCACGCTTCCTCCGGAGGCGCTGCCTCTGCCTCTGCGGCAGCGGCTGCTGCTGCGTCCGCCATGAGCATACCGGTCATCTCGCTCACGCTGGGCAACAATCTCAAGAAGAAAATGATTGAGACGACGGGTGTGTTTGTCAACGATGATGACAACGACGACAACATCAATCCCAAGAAGCGTAAATTGGTCCCCTTGGGTGAGTACTGAACAGTGGAGAGTGGAGCGTAATAAACCATATATGTGTGAGAGAGAGAGAGAGAGGGAGAGACCAAGATGGCAATAGATGGCAATCAATTAAAATCGAGACAATTGCATTCCTTCGATACGATATTCAATTTCTTTTTACTCTCTCATAGCTCTTAGCACAAAGTGCGCTCTTTGCTTACGTCGTTTATCATTAATAAATCCATGGATATTGCTGAATGTCTTTCACCACTTGCCACATCCAA
Source organism: Drosophila cognata (assembly GCA_035041535.1). Taxonomy (NCBI): domain Eukaryota; kingdom Metazoa; phylum Arthropoda; class Insecta; order Diptera; family Drosophilidae; genus Drosophila; species Drosophila cognata. The sequence goes on from JAWNLC010000831.1 coordinate 3,098,298, forward strand.
ATGTAATGCGTGCAGGTACTTTCTCTCTCTTGCTCGCTCTCCCTCTATCTCTCTCTCTCTCTCTCTCTCTGTGTGTGTGTGTACAGTTAAGAGAACGATAAATAATTTTTGGATTTGTGTGTGCCTATTGTAGATTACGATGACAATTTGAGCAATAGCACAACAACCGTTAGTGCACCACAAACGGCTGCGGAGCGCCAAAGTTCTGCTGTATCAGCGGCGACAGCTGCTGCCGCCGCCGTTAGCCAAAAGATTGCCAATGCCAGTGGTGCGGCTGGTGCCGGAACTGGCTTAACTTCTGCCACTTCCGCCGGAAGTGTCAGTGTCAAAGCGAGCGGACAAAATGCTGGCAAACATGGCGGCGGCGGTAGCGGCAAGAACAAGCACGCTAAAAACGAGGCTGCATCTGCATCTGCGGGGAGCGGCGATGGCACAGGTGGCACAGTAGCAGGAAACACCAAAAAGGATGAGAATGGTGCAAAAGTGCAGGATGAGAAGCGTCGCCACATAAAGAGCATCATTGACCGGATACCCACACAGAAGGAGGACCTCTTCAATTATAAGCTCGATCGCAACGAGGTCGACAGCAGTCTAATGGAACGCAAAATCCGTCCGTGGATCAACAAGAAGATCATTGAATATATTGGTGAGCCAGAGCCGACGTTAGTCGACTTCATATGCTCCAAAGTATTGGCCGGCAGTCCGCCTCAAAGCATACTGGACGATGTTCAAATGGTAACTAAAACACGAACCAAACCAAATTCATCTCTATAAATATATTGATAACTAACTCTCTCTTTGTTTTTGGCGACAGGTGCTGGATGAGGAGGCTGAGGTGTTTGTTGTAAAAATGTGGCGGTTGCTCATCTACGAATTGGATGCCAAAAAGAGTGGCATCGATGGCAAATAGTGACCAAAACAGCAGAGAGACATTGCTATAAGTTTAAGTTACTTTTGTAATTTGCCTAGACACTATTCAAAACCTAAAAAACAAAAAAAAATTGATAAGTCCAACCACACTATGAATATATAATGTGTACATAAAAGGAGGGCGTACGGCAGGAATTGCTATTTCTTCACAGCGTCGACGATTTCGATAACGATAGCGATTAATTACAACAAACAAACAAGCAAATTCATCTATAATGTAAATACACTCTCACAATGCACACACCAACCACACACGGAACGAAATGGCACACAACACAAAACAAAAACCTTAATCAAAACGATAAAATAATAACAATAATCGTGCTCCTTGTACATTTCTATCTACAATTGATTCTTCTCATTTATCATTTATCATTACCTATTATTCTTTCACTATTTTGCGGTAAACAATGTACAATGAATGTATATCTACGTTTTTTTTCACATTAAATTAAGTGAAGCTCTTGACATGAATGCAGAAATGCCTTCATATAAATAATAAAAAACAAAAAAAAAAAACATATTATAAAACTATGCCATGATGAGTAATACACACCGAGAGAGAAAGGGGAACGAGCTACAAGCTTCAAATCGATTTGGCGATCTTGGACAGTAAGGAAAATTGGAGTTGTCAAATTTGAATTTGATGTATGGAATAATTATATATTTACAATTAAGAAGGTACATTCAACATTTGCTTCGTATTGCTTACCAAAACCTTAAGGGATATGTGAGATGGCATTGTGATTAGACGACTTCATGCTAATGCTATTCAAACGGTTTGTTTTTTTTTTTTAAATATACACTAGGCATTTTACACAAAATTGGTAATTTGAAAGAACCACAAAGAACGATCAACAATAACATGTCGAAGGACTTGAATCGATGTCTTGCTCATTATCTATGGTCAGCCCGTTGGAGGAAGTGCCGTTGCCAAAATATTCCGACGAAACAATCTAAAAATTAAATATATTAGTCAACTTTCAATACGAGTACTACTGAAAAGTTTTGCACCTTTTCGACAATATCCTTGAACACATCGCTGACAAACTGATCGCATTTGGCCGATGTCTCGATGAAAAGAGCGCGATGTTTCCGTGCAAATTTGCGGCCCTCCTCACGATCCACAACACGTTCCCGATCGATTTTGTTGCCAACGACAATGATGGCAATGTTGGGATTGTCGCTATAACTGTCCAGTTCGGCGAGCCACGCCTCCAGTTTGACGAGAGACTCGCGACTGGTGATGTCGTAGACGAGGATTGCGCCCAGCGCCTTGCGATAGAAACTGGGTGTTAAGCTGCGAAATCTTTCGGCTCCAGCTGTGTCCCACAGTGCCACCTTGTAGTCGATGCCATCCACATTCATCACAGCGCTCTTAAAGTCCATACCAATTGTGACGTCATGATTGTCATCGAATTTATTCTCAACGAATCGACGAATCAGACTGCAAAACCAAGGAAACAAAAATACTTGAGATTATGATGCAAAATACACAACTCAGAGCTCACAAGTGACTCAGTCAGTTGTTGTAGAGCCATTCTTTGTTTAAGTGTCTTAATCGCATGTGTTGACATGTTTACGTGTGCGTGTGTGTGTGTGCGACAAATACGCAATAAAAATAGTATAAATTTGGAATTTAGCTAGTTGCTTGCCTGGATTTGCCAACGCCACTTTCGCCTATTATTAGTAGCTTAATTGCTCTGTCAGCCATTTTTGTTGTCTGATTTATATATTTATATGTTGCGATTTATATTATTATTTACAATTTGTTTATACACACGCCTAAGTTTAAACAAATTGCGGATTTGCTCTCGCTTTGAGGGGGCTCTGGGTTAGATATGCTGGCGTTGCCACACTGTCGCATTTAGCAATATTGCTCCACAATTGAAACATTAAAATATGGCAGTGCTGTGCTGAGCAACGGCAGTAGTGTTGTAAAATATTGCTGAATTACTGTCAAATGTCAAAAAATCGGCATTTGTTTGCATTCAAGCAGCCCTCGTTCTGTTGCACACCACCCTAGTTCTTTCTTTTTTGACGTGACCAGCGAGAAAAATGGTTGGTGCCAAAGTCTCTGTGAATTTTAATTCGAAAAAAATAAAGCACATCCGTAGCTAAAAAAATAAGCAAATGTGTGAAACACCATACAATTTGTACATATTTAGTGTGTGAATTATTATTTTTTATGTGTATTAAACGAATGACTAATAATATTGTACTGTATTCTGTACACAGGGTAAAATTAAGTGCTCCGAATTGAGGACCAAGGACAAAAAGGAGCTCACCAAGCAATTGGATGAGCTCAAGAATGAGCTCCTCAATTTGCGCGTGGCCAAAGTCACCGGTGGAGCCCCATCCAAGCTCTCCAAAATGTAAGTTCTGCTCGGCAAGCAACAAACAAAAACATGCGACTAATTTGATTGTTTATTTATATTGGACAGTCGCGTTGTACGCAAGGCCATCGCACGCGTATACATTGTGATGCACCAGAAGCAGAAGGAGAATCTGCGCAAGGTGTTCAAGAACAAGAAGTACAAGCCACTGGATCTGCGCAAGAAGAAGACCCGCTCCATGCGTAAGGCTCTCTCGTCGCGCGACGCCAACCGCAAGACGCTGAAGGAGATCCGCAAGCGTTCCATCTTCCCGCAGCGCAAATTCGCCGTCAAGGCATAAAGAAATAAATAAAAATGCAGTGTTCTTTTTACTATCTAATTACTGCTAGTGTGCGCTAAGAATCCTCCTGAAAACAACAAAACAAAAACAAATGCGAAAGGAATAAGAATAAAACCATTTTTTTGAAAATGTGATTTAAATGTGTACATATATATATATATATAAAATGAGTGTGTGTTTCCGTGGAAGTGAGCTCTCTTTGAACAGTTGAGCAATTAGCATTCGGTTGTCGGGCAAACGCACGCACTAAAGAGAATAGTAGTAACAAATGAAACCAGAAGAAAAAAAGATGTGCAAAAAGTTAGTTGCCAAAGCTTTTTTATGCGCCTTACAGGCTCACACAGATCAACATCTGAAGCTTGCGCGAAGATAAGTTTGTGCTTGACTTAGAAGCTCCAGCATACAGCTCTTAACACAGGCGTATTACTATGTAATTAATTGTATGCATCATATGCATACAAAATGCATTCAATACTGAGCGGTCATTCGCTACTGGGAAGTTGTTTTTTTTTACCTCGCATTAGAGCAATAAGCAGAATATAAGAGCTTTCGCAGCTACACTTGTAATACGCATTACTGTCCTGTGATTTGATGGAATAAAACCTGTGGCTTCCATTGAGTTTTTTTTTTTTTTTTTATTCACAGTAGTAGGCTTTGTATTTTGTATTTTGTTTTACGTTACGCACACAATCATTAATAATTTCGTCAAGTCTATTAAAATATTAAAATAATTGAAAATGTATGAACAGCAACACACAGCCGATGGTAAAGTTGAACATAAATCGCGCGACCGAAAACCGGACCACAGCCGTGACGGGATCGAGAGCCGCTTGCTCCAAAGAAAAATTTCAAATCACAATCAGGGTCAAAGTTATGAGAGAGCTCGCCTACGCCTATCGATGGAGAAACTCCCGTGAGTAACACGCGACCCACAATGCGGGAATATATTTAATATATATGTAAATACGTATACGTATACGTACAGGAATATCCGTAGTCGCTCACGCAGTCCCAAGGGGAGGAGCAATAACTAAGCTGATACTCGGGGTTGTCGATGAACAGGATAACATTTAAAATCATAATTGTTTAGTCTTTGTTCTCGAACTAAAAAGGGCCTTCGATTCTGTATATGTAAAAGAGCAGAAGCTTATAACACACATACAACACTATAATACAATGTATAATTATTGTTAATTATTAATATTATATTATGGCCCACCCCATATTGGCAGCTGCGGTTACTTATTTTCCTTGACTGGTCATCTCTTGCAGGGGCGATCTGTGTGATCTACCGTTAAGATAGTAAAACTTAAAGCATAAGCGATGCATTTTATTTGAGTCCTAAATGCCTATATTAAAAATGATTTCGAATTATAGCTAAATCCATTAAAAGTTTTTGCTGTTGTAGATGACCCCATCCATAATCCTTGAATACGGTTTGATAGTTGGTTCTTGCGACACACCGAAAATCGAAGTCCCCCAAACGTATGCGGCAGTTTTTTGCTTGGATGCAATTTAGACAATGCAACAACCTAATTTGTGGCACTGATGCGTGCACCTCCAGCAACCTGCTAGGACAGTCGGGCAGAATGATAGATTAAATGTAATATTATTTCTCTTTTATTTGTTTCACTTATGCACTCTCGAATACAGTAATTAATATACATAAATTAAAAAAATTGGTATATATACCTACATATATATATGTATATACATATAAATATATATATATATATATATATATATATTTGTGTATGTGTATATTCTAATTAATAAGTAGTTAATTGTCGTGTATTGCAAATTCGAATACAAAAGACTCATACTGAATACGTTTGGCACTTTTGGTTAATACTATTCTTTTGAACAGCATGAAACAGTGGCGTGCTGCGAATGACGCCCGATAATTCCTTTGAGTTTTTGCTTTGGTGATAGTTTCTACTTGGCATCGGTGACAGCGGCTCGCCCCAGAACTTGAGCAATGCAAATATCTTGTAATAGGCAACTCTAAAACGGTCAGAGGAGAGTTTTTAGTTTAGATTAATCAACATAAATGAATCTGTCATAATAAATATATATATATTAGTTGCACCTGTAGTTGCGATTGCTGGCCGCATAGATAATTGGATTGATGACGCTGGAGGCCCAGGCCATCACAGAGGCAATGATGTGCAGCCAGGGATAGGAGGTGTTGCGCTCATCATCCACAACATTGGCCAGCATCAGCGGCAGGAAAGAGATGAGGAAACACAAAAATATGGTGACCATCATCACCGTCAAGCGATTATCCTCGCGCGCTTTACGCGTACTCGTCGTCGTCACATAGGAACCGGAGGCTGATGCTGTTTTAGCGGCACCGGCGGCGCCAATTTGAAAATTATCATGGCTGCGTATCTTTTTCTTCTGATGCAGCACGGTTATATATATACAGGAATACGATATGATGATAACCAGACAGGGTAACAGAAAGCCAATCAGGAAGAGCGTCTTCTTAATCGATTTGCCCTCCTTTTTGAGTATTGTGCACGAGAAGGTCGCCTCGTCCAGACCCATCTCACCCCATATACCCAATATGGGTGGCAGCTACAAACAAAAATAAAAAATGTATATTAAAATTGCAAACGATTTTGTAAACGATTTGTGCACTGCTTACCAGCAGTAGAAAGGATACGGCCCAAACGAACACCAGCTGAAGCGTTATCAACTTGGGCTTATAGATCTGTGAGTATCGGCTATGGCAGGCAATGAGTATATATCTGCAAATTAAAAGAAGAGTACAAGAATGATGAAATTGATTTGGTTCACTTGACTTCTATTCCTAATCTTACCTATTTAGCGTAATGCCCACCATGCTGAGCAGTGAGACAGCGACATTCCCATAGAAGATAACCGGAAAGATCTTGCACAAAGTGCTGCCAAATGTCCAGCTCTGTGAAATGGGAATGGTAAATGTAGAAATGTGAACAAGTTATGTATCAAATTTACAGGCAATTGCCTCAAGTACCTCCTGAAAGAAACGCACGGCTGTCAGTGGCAGGCTGAAGGAGCAGAATAATAAGTCGGATATGCTCAGGGATATGACAAAGGCTGTTGTCGCATGTTCGCGTATCGTTGGGCTCTTTAGCAACGCCAGCAATGTTATCAGATTGCCTGCAATTATACAAATAACTTTAGTCACATATATATCTAAACATATATATATTTATATGTGTATATATGTAAAAAGAATTCTACTTACCGAACACGCCGACGGTAACGAAAACACAGGCACTGATGGCAGCAAAAAGCGTTGCGGAATGCGGATAAATAGACTGTGTGGGGACATCCATGCTGAATTGGGGCAAATAATTATGGATACAAATTACAAATTATTCAAATGATTCAATAAAATGCGCTCAGCACATGTATGTAAATATGGTTAAGTCGCACAGTGGTTTAAGAATAGCTAGTTATAATTCCAAAATATTTCTAAATAGATAAGAATGTTTTGAAAGCATTATTTTTCACTTAATGACCAAACTATAAGAACCCCGAATTTTAGCGTTTAATCTGCTATCTGCTTCCTTGAGGCAACGCAAAACCTTTCTTGTCTTTTTCTTTGTTTTTTATTGCATTGCTTTTGTTCCATTTCGTGAATTGCTATCATTGACAACATTTTCGTTGTCGGTTCAAATTTGTTTGTGAAATCATGCAACATTTAAGCGCTATCAGCTGCAGTTACGCTCATTTTAATGGCTCTTCTCGTATATATTTTTATGACCAATTCAAATTGTTGTCAAAAACAATACAAGTAAAAGAAAATAATAATGAGAAACTGATAAGCAGTAAAAATGGAGGAAACAAAAGAAACAGAAGTGAGTTTGTAACGAGATAAGTCAGAGCCTTTGCAACGATTATGATGCACATTAGCAACAGATAACCATCCAATAAATACGAAAGCACTTCAGTTCATATTAAAATCAGATTACAGCCAACACATTCTATAATGAGACAATGATTTATACAAAAAAAAACCACACACACTTGAGGAAACACTTTAGAATTAAGCAGCGCACACACAGTTTTATCCAATATGAAAATCAGAAATATTATAAGAAAAAAAACCAACGCAAATTAAACTTATAAACATGGCTAACAAATAATCGATTTTCAATCAAAAGTAATAACAATCGTACCTTGTACAAAAAAAAAAAAAGGAAAAAAAAAATCCAAAGTAGAATCGAATAGTTTTCTTTTCTTATTTTTTGTAACTGTTAATCTAACACATGTTGCAAGAACCGAAGTAACACCGAACTTTGCGACGCGCGGCCCAGCAACGAAATGTGGCAGCAAGCACAATGAACGAGGAGTGAAGAACAGAAAAAAGTAGAGTAATGAGAGCTGAAATTTTCAATTAAGCTTTGTTTTTTTTTTTTTTTTTTGGTTTGTTTGTATTTTTTCTTTTTATACTTGACACTTTTTGTAGTTGTTGTGGTTGTTGTTGTTGTGGTGCGTTTTTGTGCAGCTGAAAGATAACAAGATAGCTAACTGGCAGGTCGGTCGAACTGACAGCGTTTCAACTGTTTTGCATGCCACACAATTTCATTTATTTAATTTGCTTCATGCTCTTTATTTATATTTGGATCGCTTGAATTAAAAAGCGCCTTGTTACGCATTTAACAGCGATTTCCGGTGACTCTTCCCACCATCAACTATCAGACACCACCACCACAGCAGAGCAAACAGCAACCAGCAACCAGCAGCACCACTGAGTGGTTCTTCAAATGTAGGGGCTGCCCCGGCATACCCCCCGCCCCCCTCCTCACCCCCAAGCACCACTCACCCCTCTCTCTTTCGGTTTCCATAAGCGATTTTTTTATATTTTTTTTTTTGGACTCTGTTTGAATTCTTGGGGGTAAAATGTGCGGCCCGCTTTCATGCATGATCAACATGTGTGTTGTGTGTTTGCTGTGAGCGTGCGTGTGTGTTTTAGCTCTTCTTCTTATTGTTGTCTTTCCTTTTCATACCCTGTATAAACATTGAAAATATGTATGTAAAGTAAAGAATAAGATAAAGACATAGTCTTCTCCACAAAGCAAAGACATTTGATACCTGAATTTCTTCCTGTGAATCTCAAGGATCGTAATTGCTGGCTACATCAGATTTAATATATATATATATATATATATATATATGGGCTACATTTAAATTGAAAAAGAAGCATATCTGCTGTGCCACGCATGTACAGGGTATCTGATAGTCGCTAACTCATTGACTGTTACTTGTTTCATTTTGAATTGGTTAGGGTATGAAACCATAATTTCAATCAGAATATGCACAAAATGAGTGCGTCTTCTTACCCCCTCTCCACAAATTACTCCCCCACTTTAAAAATGTTGGGCCAGTGATATTAGAGATAAGCTGACATACATACATATATATATATATATATATATGCATATGTTGAGCATAAGAACATTCTCCCAGAAGAGAGGGTCAGGATTGTGCATGGGGCAAACTTTTGGGGTGACTTACGCATCGGGGGTTGCTCAATTTGTAAGCCTGATATCAGATATCAGCACTTATACAAAAGAAAATTAAATTACTTATAGAAATGAATATCTTTGTGCTCTCTGTCTAATATCAACTAGTTTATAAGTGAAGCTTAAATTATGATACTGGGTACAGATGATCCTAATAATGATGGATTATGTGCGTCAAACAAAATCACCAGGAATCTATAAAAACCAGATGGCTTACAATATTTACGACCATATGAATATGAATATCATGTGCTTAAAAAGATTTTCATTGATTCAGTGTAATTCCGAAGTTCAATGAAGTTCAAGTGTTATTTTTGGAACCACCCATGGCCTAAAAGTTGATGTTGACATCGATTTTATGTTGATTGGGTTGTCTTATCTGAGATATCTGAGCTCAATTGATTCTTGAATTAAAATTGAAACGCGCATTGACTTGAGACTTGAGCCATCGATCAAAGCGAAGCAAAACTGACAAACAACCTTAGTGGGGTCTCTCATCAGCATTTCTTTCATATTTGTTTTGCTTTTCATTTATTTAGTTATTTTATGTACTTTTTTTTTATTTGTATTCCAGACAAAAAGAAAAACTTACGCTGACTAATCGTAACCCGAAGCCGAAGCGTATGACGCTACTGTATGGAAATATGGCTGTAGGTGCACGTTGGCAATGAGCTTATTTACAATATATTTAACATTATCATTATTACAGTGGCCGCTCAATAATTATAATCCAGCCTTGAATCAAAAATTTCTTTTACATTTCGTAAAACATTTATAAAAACAACTTAACAATTTAGAATTTTAATTTTGATTGAAAAATATGTGTTTTGCTTACATTTTATATTAAGTTTTTTTTTTGAAATCAACTGCAAGAGAAAAGCATTCACACTTTGCGAGCGACTACTGTAATAATATTATAATTATTATATTTTTATGCATAAGCACCAAAGGCCGGAACAGGCAGTTGTATGAATATTGGTTTTTTTTTCATATTGAGCATGAGCCGAGCTTGCATTTGCGGAAAAAGCTGTCGCGGATGAATCATCATCAGCTGCTCTGCTTATTTGTTTGGCCAAAACATACAAAAAAAAAGAAAAAGCAGCAACAACTGTGCAAAGACGACAATTGTGTGTTGGCGACACAAGCTGCAGGCTATGAAACTCAATTGCAGGAGCCTGCACACAAAGAAACCAAAGTAAATAAGCCAAGAAATTGGGGAAGAATAAAAAAAAAAGAAAACAACAGTAAAGTGAAACAGATGAATGTGAATTCATTTTCGTTGAGCATGATAAAAGTGGTTTCTCTCTCTGTGTGTGTGTGCGGCTGCTGGTGATCTGCCAGAGAGCGAATGAGAGGGGAGGGTGGAAAAGTGCATAAGATTCTTGTTGTAATGCAGCAGGCAAACAGCCGTTTGTTCTTTATCATGGCAGAAACAACAGCAACAACTGTCGTTTGACTGCATGCGCAATGTTTCAAATTATATTTCGAAGCCACATATGCACACACACACAATCAAAGAAACACATAATACAGTAACATACAGAGACGCACACACACACACATATGCATGCAAAGCCATAACAGTAGCTATTACATATTATTAACTGGTCAAGTTACGCTTACCCGCTGCTGTTGTTGTTGTTGTTGCTGTTATTTTTTGTTAGGACGCAGCTGTGAAATTAGTTGACAGATTTTTCAGAACGCTCCATCATATGTATTATTGTATTGTAATTGCATTTTGGTAGGCCATACGCAAACACATCGTTGTTTCACATTCACAGCTTAAATCACAAACCCAAAAAATTATTTCAAATGTTATTCGAAATTGATGGGAACTTTCGATCAGACATTGTTATTCACAGAATGACACTTGTTTGTGTGTGTTAAGAGATCAATGTTGGCACGTGTTTGCTAATATAACAAAATAAATAACGGTTGCTTGCAATAGCAGTACTTTGACAACAAAAACGAGCGAAACTTTGAAATTTAGTGCATAAAAGAAGAATACACGTCCGAATCTAGCGGCGAAACAACAACAAATGATGTTCAAACTATGTTAATGTTAAGCTGCTGTTGCTCTCGACCGACACTGTTAACCCCCAAGTATGCGATCGATAACTAAGAGGTGGCCAGTCGTTTCATAAATGCTATCATTTATTGCAATCGACACTTTTACAGTGCCATTTTGAGTAAGCTGATAATTGCAATTATTAACGGCCAACAACAAGAAACTCTATGTAAATATTACAAATAAATCTAATATAATTGCTGGTCAATTATTATGATTATGCAGCCTACAAGTAAAGCTGCGGTCTGATCTGCATTTCGATAATAAAGCAGAAGCGGAAATGCAAGCGGAAACGGAAATCAACTTGTTGCAAAATTGTTACGATGCTATAGTAAATGTATATTGAATATATTTTTTATTTTCAGCGAAATGTGATAACATTTTTTCATTATGATGCTATACACGTTTCAAAGTGCATCGAGGTAAATCCATGCCACCAAACTGATTTATCCTCCTAATCATCCTGCAATAAAAACAAGTTTTCCCGATGACGTCAAGCATTTGCGAAATCTGGTTCAAAACTGTCACATAAACAAAACGCAGACGGTTCCATTTGCCGCAGTTTGTGCTCCAAAAGCGACTGCCTATCAACAAATCCAGTTTAACATTCGTTTCATCAAAATTATGTCAAACAATAAATGTGTAAATAATCTATTTTCGCATTCCACATTTTTCCTTTGCTCACTTTTTGTTTGTTATTAATTTATTGTGAATTAGGTAAAAGCACTAAGCAGACAAGCAATGTTTTGTTTGCTTAGTGCTCAAAGTTAACGGCTTACAAGCTAATAAAGTGAATTGACAAATATAATTTATGAATTTACGTGTGCTGAGATTAAAACACGTTTCTCTAATCGCCGCCATTTAAAACTTGATGTAACCAGTTGGCTCTGATCTGTTTACTTTAGTTTAATTTATTTATTTTTTTTGTTTTTTTTTTTTTGGTATTTTAGCCAACTAACATCCGCATCCAGGTTTCAATTGGCTTGTGAGCATTATTTATGCGACAACATCAAGATTTTCGAAAAGTGAAACCCGGAATCCAGACAATAATAATTATACGACCCACTACACTAACTTTACTGTTACACTATTACAATTCCAGCAACCATGGACTACATATGTGCATCTATATATATAAAGACAGTTTGACATCTGTGTCTGCATTTGATTTGATTTGTAATCCACTAATTTGCTGCTTAATTTAAGTAGCAAACATTTGCAGCACAGTCAAAAAAAGTATATATTTTACAAATGTTTTTAAATTAAGAGAATTTTTGCAATGAACCAGGAAGATCTGCTCTCTTAGGCACAGGGAAGATTTCATACACTTGTCATTATCTAAATTTTACTTAGAAAAACAAAAGAAAAACGATCCATTTTCCAAATGAAAGCTATGCGATGTTGTCATCCGATGCCGATAATTATCTTTTTGACGAAGAGTTTCTTTAGGATAAGTTGTTGATACTAGAAATCTTCTTTCGACTTATCATTCCTATGCTATATATATATATATATATATTTAATAAACGATTGCAAATTGTTACTTCTGTTCTCCGTGAATAATTTAATTAATGTTTATAATTGCAATTCGAATCCTTACTTTAAGCAAATGTGGCAAATACCAAGTTCGAGGCAATATCTCGTTTTCGTTGCCTGTCCTAATCTGAAAATGAAAGCAGACTTGTGCGGACATGCGGCACCAGCTGCACTGGCAAGGCACAAGTGTTAATGGCACACATGTAAATAGCTCCTGCCTCACCCGCATGCCCCCAAAACAGGAGACTAGTTGCAACGAGGCGATGCGGCACACGGCACAGTTTCCTCAACAGCGACAGCTTTCACATGGCGGTGCCACCAGGTGAGAGTCACGACCTATATATAATTAATTGAAAATGCTTCGCAAAAAAAAGCAATAATATTTTGAGTTGCTGCAACGGAAATGGCCACAATTAATTCTTGTTTTACACATTTATTATCGTTTGTTGAATGTGGCGTGTGCTCCTGATTGCCCAATGATTCAGTTTAATGCCTTTGGGCGGGATTCAGTATATCAGCAGGGGCACAGCTATGCCACAATCTATATTTGTTGCACCACAGTGGATATGCTGTTTACCATCAATTAATTCAGCCATCAACATTCCTGTTTTAATCATTTGATTTGCCTTCTTTTTTTTCTTGTCATAGAGTCAATTGTATTTTGTGGGTCTCGTTTCGCTTCCTGCTGCTGTCCCGGCAGTGGTTGCCTCATTATGAGTGCTGGCAGCAGCGGCAGTGACTGGCCAAAAGGATCCGTTGCGTTGCCTTCAGCCTATTCGTACTCTCGCTCACTTGAGTGGGTTTCCATTAACTATAAATAAATGATAAAAAAATAAAAATAAAATGAGAATTGATTCAAGTAGAAACTGCAGAACATATTTCTTCATCATAGATTATTCTTATTTATTTTTATATCTAACTAAATTTAATTGAATTTCGCTATGATAGTTCTTATTTTAAGATTGGGAAAACTATCCGTTTATCAAGTCACATTCCGTGGCGACTTTTAAAATGCATCACCTAACTCTCTCTCTCTCACACTCTCTCTCTCTCTCACTCTCTGTCTGTCTCTCTCTCTCTCTCGCTATCTCGCTCTCTTCCTTTTTGAAGTGCACATTGCTCCGGTTCTCCTGTCCCCCACTGGGGCGATCTGCACGCTCGGCGTCTGCTGGCGGGTGGCTGTCATGCGGAGGTGTCGCGATTCGTTAGCTGTCTCCAGCTGTATAGCGATACTGTGGCACTCAGCGGATGCGGGTTTTTCAGCATCACCAGGAAGCTCTTTCTGGCAATGCAACTGGTCAACAGCTAACAGGTGACGTTAATTGGAAATGTGTTCGTTTTGTTTTGGTTTTGTATTTCTTTTCGTTTCTTTTCTGTCAGCATTGATACTTATGAGCTCGTGCTCATTCAGTTTCCCGAGGATACTAAATCTTGGCACTGCCTCTACTAGTCCGCCCCACACCAAATGCTATCGCAGATTGAATACCCTTGCTGCAAGTTATCAAGTATATCTACATCAATCGAAAGTTTCTATTACAACTACATACATGATATGAAAAACATAAGAAGAGAAGGTGGAAAGTATCTTAAATAAAAGATATATTATATATAAATAAAATAAATAAGTGAAAAGTTTCTATTACAACTAAATGTTTGATTTTTGAATTTAAAGTTCAAGCTACAATAATAATTAAATATATTAACTTTTATTAAATGTAAATCACAAAAAAAGCAATTTGACTATTTTGAGAGAATGCGATAATAACAGTTATTGCTAGAGTATATATCTATATATATACATATATATGTAGATATAATAATAAATAGCCTGCCTACACTGCGCTACAGGAGCATGTCGTGTGTCTGAAGCTGGAGCTGAAGCTGTCAATACAGTTGGAGTTGGAGCTGGAGCTGTGGCTGGGGCTGGGGCTGGGGCTGGGGCTGGAACTGAAGATTTGGAATGAACCAGTTTGGCTCGTCTGATTGTGATGCAATGCGGCCTTAAATGGTGCATATGCGCATGTGGCTCTGTTGAATGTTGCATTTGGCTTCCTAATCATGCGAAAAAGCGCGGCCAGCGAATTTGAACCAGTTGACCAAATGCCAATGCCAATTGGACCAGGCTTGTGGCGTTGTCGTTGTCGTCGCCATTGCTTCCGGCCGGTCTAACCCAATTCGAAAAATGCAGTCGCTGTTGCAGTCGCTGTTGCAGTTGCCATTGCCGTTGCAGTTGCAGTTGCAGGCTGCGGCATATATAAGACGGCTTTCAGTCCACTAACGCGCAGACAATCAACGCTCATCTAAGTGAAACAAACAAACAACACAGACAAGCAAGCAGCAAGCAACAACGGCAACAACAGCAACAACAATGTTTGCATCCAAGAATCCTTGTCTATCGCTGATCCTGCTGCTCACCTGCCTGACTTTGGCCAGTGCACAGTTTTTGTTCCCTGGCCACAACCATGGCCGGGGACCACGTGGCCTGTATGGTCCACCCCCAATTAGCAGTGGCTGGAGCAGCGGCTGGAACGGTCCCACCATTGAATTGCCGCCATCGCATTCAAATCACATAACCAGAGATGAGGTGCTCTCACTGCTGGCCGCCTGGAAGGCAGTGGAGGCGAAGCCGAAGCCAACGCCAGCGCCGGAGCCCGAGGTAGACCCAGAGCCAGAGCCAGAGGCACCCGCACCCGCACCCGAACCAGAGCCGGAGGCACCAGAGCCAGCGCCCGAGGTGCCTGCTGGACCAGGACCCGCTGTTCCCTTGACCGTCTCGCTGCCCGCCTTTGTGCCCATTCAGCTGTCGGCAATGTATACCGCTCCGATTCCGGTGCCCGGCGCTGGTCTGGGCGCCTTTGGCTTCGGCGGTGCAGTTGGTGGCGGAGCCGCTGCTGCAGGAGCGGCTGCTGCAGGTCCTGGCGGTGCTGCTGCTGGTGCAGCCGCTGCCCAGTCCCGTTTCGGACGCCCCATTCAGCGTCGCGTCAACGGCAACATTCGCTTTCCCGTTGCCAATCCAAGGAGTTTTGCATCCGCCAATTATGTGGCGCCTCGACCGCGTGTCTATCGCACCATCGGCTCGGAGACGGGCCAGGCAATGAGGTGAGTGTACACAAATGACAATCCCCAATCCCTAATCCCTGTCCATCTCTCATCTCATTTCATTGATTTAATCGCATACAGCATTGATGTCCTGCCGCCGCCGCCTTTCCTTGGCAATCCGGTTCAGTTTGTGCCCAGCAATTGGCAGTGAATATAAATCATATATGTCGACTATGGACTTCTATATGTACTACTATATAATCGTGCTTATTTGTCGTATATATGTGGCATCTAAGTGATAACTGTAAATAGCTAAATGTTTAACACGACGTCATTATTTCATAATTCTGTTTTTTTTTTGTTAACCATATGGCAATTGAAATATAATAATAAATAAAAGTTAATACTAAAGATATAGCCACAAAAAAACAATAGAAAGCATTTTTTCTATATAGATTCAGATATAGATTCAGAATGCGTAACTTTTATATACAAATATATATTCCAGCACTTTTCCCAGACATTTCTTACAATTACATTTATTTGCATCTTATTCGTAAACGTTTCGCTTCGGATACAGTTATCTACAGTTATCTTGTTGCAGTCCTCTTTGGTCTCCTTTATCCTTATCAGATAGATCATGTAGATATGTATGTAAATCCTTTGTGTCGCATTCGTATAAAATACATTCATCTATAAATGATCAAAACGTCTCCGTCTCGCTTTTTCTCTCCTCTACCTGTATTTGTTGGTTAAATTTTATTAATCTGATTATTATATATATATATATATATATATATGATCAAAATAATCTACAGTCGCTTTTTAGATTATACAAATATCGGCTTAGTTATGACCTTAATTGAAATTGTTTACCCATTTGTTAGACTATTAGCATATCTAAAAAGCCGCCGTACCCACCTAGTTATCAAATTCACAGTCCATAACTGCCTGAAAAGTGGCCGAAAGCGGATCAATCAACAATCTCCCAAGAGTGTCGTACACATTAATGCATCCAGTTTGCATGGAGAAATTCAAGTCCCGCTAAACCCACACACACAAATCTTATATACATATATGCATATATATGGCGCAACCATGCCACACACGTTCCACAATTTTGTGCGCCATCTCAAGTTAATCGACCATTAAAAAATTGGAATCAAACAATTTTTAACTCTGTTGCCTGATTTACACATTTGATGCACTTGACCAAATATCGACGGGCTGTTGTGCCACTCCCAGTCCCATGCCACATGGCAGTCCCCGTGCCAGACGACCAGTTTCAGTTTCAGTTCGACTCTCAATGTAAGTACCTGTACCTGTTCCAGCTCCACCTAACCACCTGTCGTCAACTGTCTGAGGACGACACGTTGCCAAATCAACACATAAAAAGTGGTGGAGCAGCGATTCACCATTTACATTTTGAATGGAATTTATCACATTTTACACTGTGCAACAACATTGCGCATTATCAGCTTGCCAGATGCAGTCATTAAGTATACCTATATTTAGTTACAAACTCAACTTACATTTTCCTAACACAACTCAATTTGTATCTCAAAGTCCAAATGCATTCTGAACTTAAGGAATATAAATGAAGAAAAATAAACATTTGAATATTTTCGATATCTCTGTGCTTGAATTCAATCAGATTTAAACTCCCTAAGCACTATCAATGATATATTTGACAAGATTTCTCACATATGAAATTTATTTCAGTAAGTTGTTTTTTCTGCACAATTATTTAAGTTAGACATTTTAATTGAAATCGATTACAATTAGACATCAATGTGTTTATATCAAATATTTGGTAAAATTGTTTACAACTACATTTTTGCTTAAGCTCGCAGGCTTTTGGATAAATATTGGTTACTTACTAATATTGCAGCTAGACACGCATAAATCTCGCAATTGAATCTCATTCGTGTCGTTGTGTGTAATTTGCAATTCATGTTTCATTTTTTTTTTTTTTGAATGCATTTTCACACATTTTATATAAATGGAACTGTTCACATTTTAGTCACACATGTTGCAATCGAACGATCGATCGATGGTGTCGACGCCCAGATTATTATGGGCTTCCCGCACCGTATGCAGAAAAACATATCATGTCATTTGTGGAGCCAAATACTTATTATATCAGACATCTAGTTAAGTTACTATCGCATTTATAGCTATTGCACATATTTGGTAAAACACAAACAAAAATAAAAAAAATAAACTTAACATAAAACTAGGCATACAAAATCAAAAATACTACATAAAAGCACTAAATAACAGAATAAAAACGTCTTTTAATACAAATTATAGTTTAAAATTAACTGCATGGCATCGAAGTTTGCTTCTCTCTTTGTTAGTTCTCAGTTCTTAGGAGTTAGTGCAGCATCTTTTGGATTAGCCTCGCCAGACTTTGATGAACGGCCAGCATGATAAAGGCGCCAGCAATCACATAGTTGAGACGATAAATGGCCGCCTGGCAATAGAGCAGCACAATGCCGGCGAAGAAATACAATATGATGGACAACACCCAATAGAAGCGCCTGCAAAATATAACAATTAGCATAATAACATAAGAAGGTAAAATGTTTTCATATTATCAGATGATAGCCGTTACGTAATTCATAAGAAATCCAACAAAAAAACGATGGAATTTCAATCAAACCAGTTCGCTTAATTAACACCTGCCTGCAATAGCAGTGAAAACATGGTTTCGATTTCCATATCAAACATGGTCAATCATCTAGAGTTAAGGAGTCCAAAATGAGCGCATTTTGCAAGAGCATTGCAAGAGATACGCTGGATAATGATTGAAAACATTGGAAAATGCGCCAGCAATTAATAAGCAAAACTTGCAACTTAAAAAGTTTCTCAATAAGTTGTGGCTGATGCGCAAATTGATAGGAAGATTGCTTGCTGTGAAGCAGTTTCCACTTCAGTATATAATGCCAGAGATCGTCACTTGAATTTTATAATATTCTTTTATATATTTATTTACTAGCCGAATTCTCATTTATGTATAAAAGTTTTTCAGTTTGAAAACTATCTTGTTGGAACTTTTTACCTATTATATATATATAGCTGCCAAAGGAAGGATAACGACTTGGGTTGAGTGTTTCCACAGTCACAACTTTGTCAAAAATAAACCAATATTTTATCTATAGTTTGATTTTGCATTTAAACATGCATTTCGATTTGAAAAGACGATTTGCCAATATTGCATTTCAATTGAACAGAACACAAATAATATGTATGTGGCACTTACAATTTTTGTGGAGCGCGGAGCTGAAGGAGCAGACTTAATGAGCCCAGCACCACAATGCTGGTATGAAAACACGGATCGGGCAGAACAATGCCATGTCTGCAAAGAGCCAAAAACGGAAAATGTATTATTGAATTAGTTTAAATTTAAACATTTCATATTACGCACCGACGACTGCGCAGCCAGGCCAAGCTGGTGGGAGCGCTGAGGAGCAGCAGTATGAGCAGCATTAGCAACAGCGTTATATGAAATGGAAAATTCTGCAATCCCACGCAGCACTCTTCCTCCTCCTCCTCCTCCGATACGGGCTGCTGCTCCTGTTCCAGTTGCTGCTGATCGTGCTGTTGTTGCTGCTGCTGATCTTCAGTTGCTTCGTTCTCGATGGCATCGCTATCATCGCTAGTCTCCAGCTCCCGTTCCCGTTCCCTCTCACACTCATTTTCCGCCTTGGTAGATCTTGAATCATTTGTTGGTGCTTGTGTTCTGCCCGTGCCTGTGGCCATATGCACCAGATTGGCCGCCTTCTGCCACAGATAATCCTCCAGATAATCCTTATAAGCATTCGATAGCATCAGAAAGTAAAAGACAAAGCCCAAAAGCAACGCCAATCCACTGCAGGTCCCCAACGCGATGCCAATGGTCAAGATGCCGAACGTAATCGGCAGATGTGTCATTATTGACATCATTATGTTCGAACTGGATGTGGAGAGCCGTGTTAGGCGCAGCGCCAAGCGATGGAACGCATTCCCATACAATGTCAGTGATAGCCAGACACCCAAGGCGGCAACTATTGACAGCCCAATTGCCGTGCACTGTATGATTATCGAAATATTGATGCTAAAGTCCAGTGGCTCCGGTGTCGGCAATACCTTTAGGTTTAATATTAGCTTCTTGAGCAAGCGACAACCTGTGCAAGCGAAGGAGAGATAATTACAATCATTTGAACCATTTTGGTATTTAGCATAGCTCACCTGTGACAATAAAGAGCGATGTGTACTGCAGGTAACCAACGTAGGGCTTGAGGCTCTTGAAGCTACCGGCGGGCTGAAACTTATCCAACTGTTTGCGGAGCACAATCAACAGCACACAAACCAAATGTGCCGGGAACCAGCCGTAAAACTCCAGCACCAAGCGCGACAAGGCGTCCGCATATGAATACTCATAGCTAAGAGCGAGGTGGAGAGGGATAGAGAGAGAGAGAGAGAGCGCAAGATAGTGAGTAAGATACAAATATATAGCGTATGGATAAGTATAGAAAACTCTTCATCTAGGCAAGATAAATTAAGGATGGGGTTTCAAATTGGGCAAATACCATTCACAAGAATGGGAAATGGATGAAAGCGCTGGGGCAAAAATAGTTAACTTGTCCAACCGATAAGCTTCAAATTCATTTGAAAGGATCTATGAATTGGAAACGTTCTGCAACAATTTAATGGGGGTATTAAAATAATCCTACCTGATGCGATAACGACAAATGGGGTCCAAATACAAATCGAGCGTTACGGGATTCAATGTGGTATTATAATTCTTGGGCATCAGAGTGGGCACATTGATATACAATCCTGGCTTTTGATCCGGTGAACTACAATTACGAACAATCAAATGAGCAACGATTTACGATTAAAGCCAAGATCCAACCAACGTACGTCAACGTCTGATATCGGTCAAAGCCGGCGGCCCAAGGAACACACAATTTGGCAGTTATGCGATAATTGGGCTGCAAGCACTGCAACGGCTCAATCACAATGCGCAAACTCTGATAGGGTTCAACGAGCTCCGAGATATGCAGGCGATAGTGCAATGTGCCCTGCAGCGTCTCATTCACAATTGTACGCCGTCCATAGGCGTACCAGCGCGGCATGCGTATGTCCAGGATGCGCTCCTTGGGATCGTAAATGTCCAGATTGTAGCCAGTGCGTTGATTAATCGCCGGTAGCCGCACCATAAGGTGCGTCCACTGCCTATAGGTTTTCCGTAAATTGTGCAAATCGAGTAGGACAACGCTGCGTGGTGCATCGTCACCATTTGTCAAACGCTGGACGAGATGCGTCAGCGGTGTCGCCCTGTCGCTGCAATCCAAAAGTGAATGGGTTTTCTTGTATATAGGCATGTATACGAGATTACTGACCAGTAGTTTAGATCCGTTTCTTTGTCCTTCTGCGATTCGCAACCAAATAGCCAATTCTCATCGCTCTCAACATTCAAAGCCTCAATGGCAAGTTTCTGTACACAACAAATATATGTGAATTAAAAAGATGATGCCCGAAATTGGGAATTAATACCTTATAGCGTTCTGGGCGCTGTATGCCAATCAGTTCGTGGTAGTGACTCTTCAGGCCATTGGCAAAGAACTTGTTGATGACCATGCGACGCTCCTCATGCCAATTGCTCTGCGTTTTAAAGCTGACCATGCCCTGCTGGCGAGCTCGTTGTTTCTAAATCGATAGAAAAGGAACATTTGATAATAATAATAAATAAAATAAAAATTTCTGCATAATTCTAATTTGCCTACTGACATATTATTGCTTGCTTACCACAAAGTGCGACAAGGCGGCACGCATATTGCGCTGTTTGTTGCTGCTGAAGATGATGGTGGAGTCATCGCGTCGCTGAGCAATGCTGAAGAGGAAGCGATTGATGACCTGCATGAATTGGAGACACCAGACGGCAGACAAATGATCGCAGCTGAGACTCACATGAGGAATGGCCGAGGTCTAAAGAGACAATATGTTAGCAGTTGAACAAAGATTTAAGAGAACACTAATAAATTGAGATTTTACCATTGCATGCAGATCGTTAAACTGCGATGTAGTCAAACCGGCTTGCACAAGCAGATCTCGATTGCCGCCGCCTGTTGAGATGAGCAGCACATTGTCGAGGCTGCCCGATAGCTCCTGGTCAGCGATGCGCTGTTCACTGGGCAACTTCTGATAGGGGCTTTGGCACACATTCGTCGTGCTTGTTGGCTGCGTGGCGGTCCGTACGCGACTGAGCAGCTCATGCGTCTCGGCATAGAACTGGCTGAGATGCGCATCCAAATTGAGCACTGGCTGATCGAGCGGCGTCGATATGCTGATAATTGAATTGATGTAATGTCCAATCTGCGCATCTGTCAGCACCGACTGCGCCAGCTTGCCGCCCATGGAGTGACCAACGAGTACAATGGGACTCGGCTGCTTGTACAGCGACAGAATTGTGTGAATACAGTGCTTCAGGAACGAACGCTGCTGAAACATATAGCCGCCGTAGAACGCCGACAGCTCCTCATCATAGTCAATCGTATAGTAGTCCAGATGAATGCCCGATTCGGGATTATCTCGCGCCTTGCGCAACGCGACAGAAGCAAGCGAGCGCACCTGTTTGTAGGAACCGGCGTTGCCCGGCACAAAGATAACAGGAGCGCCCGTCATGTGTATCTTGTGCGGATCCAGTGGCTGGCGGAGGCCCTCATAGTAATAGTAAAGGCCATATTTGGGAAACTGTTTATTCGCTTCAAATTGAACCCGCTGAAAAAATAAAAACATTTATGTTAAAACTCGAAAGATAAGTAGACAAAAATCTTGTGTCGACTTACGGCAAATTGTGGTTGTCCAAACATGTATGTCATGCGACAGGCGTTCGGCTCCACCTCGACGTGTATGTGGAAAATGCCATAAAGGAAGCTGCATATTGATGCTATTATCACCAGCACGGCACAGTTTCGGAACGCAATCATTTGCGCTTCAGTTCGTTTTCAAGCTATTATTTATGCGCCGCTCGCTTGTTGCTGTCTAACTGGTAGAGCGTTGCCAGATTTTCGAAATGCATCTTATAGCGATGTGCGCATGTCGTGCATTTTAATGCAATATGTGCAAACAGCGTTTGGTACCAATCGTTATTAATATTAAAATTTATTTGAAACTCACTTTTCTACCTAACTATATTAATTTGATATTATTTTAAATCAGTACACCACAGATGTCGATAACGCGGCTTGAAAGCTATCGATATCGATAGTTCGGCTTTACTTGCACACACGTGAACAGTGTTGCCGTCTTGGCCATTTATAGGACAGATGTGCCTTTTTTAAATTATGATAGCCCCTGCCCGGAAATCTAGCCTTTTTTTTGAATAATTTCAAATAATTCTGTTTCTCTTTAGCCATTTGTGCTTGTTGTGTAGATCAGAATTTGGCATCAAAAATCTAAAGTTGCGCTCTAATATTATTATAAGCTAAATGTAGTCAATTTCTACTCTGATTGATACAGAGCATGACGAACTGTATATAATTTATAATAATAAGAATAATAAAGATTTATTGCCATCTTTCTTTCTTTCGGAACTTTATTTTAAAAACGAACCTGTTTTTGATGCTTTTATATATTTTTTGTCCATTTTTATATCTTGTCAATCTGTCCGATTCATGTAATCGATAATTGGCAACACTGTTCACGACACCTCCTGTTACAAATATCACACACACACACCCACACACGGCTATAGAGCATTCCGATCGCAAACCTTTTTGATCTCAAAGTATTGATCATTATTGTGTTTGCTCTCATCTCGTTGCGGTAGTCCATCACTCAGCTCTCAGCTTACAGCTGCGTCCTCGCCCCCGTCACCGACAACTAAACACACTCGCCCCCGCACGCATCTCAGCGCTTCGTAACGTGTTTACGTTTCTCTAAGCCAATCAGTTGTGCATGTGTGTGTGTATACGCCTCCTATGCGTGTGTCGCTTGTGTGTGTGCGCGCTTAATTCGCGCATTGTATCTAGCTAACTAACTCGGCTGGCTGGCTGCCTGGCTAGCCTCTGGGCCTGGCTGGGAAACAGACAGGAGGGTAAAACAAAAAAAAAAAAGACAGTTATGCCCTGCTGCGTCGCGCCAGCAACAAAAACAAGCAACATAGCTGACGCCGTCTCGTTGTCGTCGTCGTTTTCGTTGTTGTCGCCGTCGCTGTCGTCGTCGTCGTTTCGCCTCTCTCTCTCGCTCATCTGTCGATGAGATCGTTGTGTGTTTGTCTTCTGGATCGGATCGTGTTGTTAGTAGTGTATGTCGTTGTGGTGTCGTTTATTGTTGCTGCTGCTACTGTTGTTGTTGTTGTTGTTACGCGCTGTGACTGACTTGTTCAATGATTTAGTAAAAATATTCATAGCTCATTCCAAAACTTGTTCTTGTGCCTGCTGCAAATACAAAATTTATAACGCGCTGCGGAAATTCACAATTTCTATGTATCTATCAAAATATTGAATATATATAAATATTATATATATTTGTAATGCTTTATATGTGTGGTAGTTGTTGACAATTGTTTTCTGTGTTGTGTTGAGTTTTACTTTTTTTTTTAAATTGTTATTTGTTGTAATAATTATATAAATCAAATCCGAAACCGTCGTCTTGTTTCGTCTCGTCTCCTGTCCCTGCACCCCCCTCTCTCTCTCTCTCTTTGTCACTCACTCACCGACTGTTGTGTGCAATTCAAATACACCGCCAAACCCCCACCGCAAAAAAAAAAAAAACAACTGCATCCGCTTTTATCATAATAAAAAAAACACTGAATATTTGAAATAAATAAATATATATCAACAATCACAATGGAGGTCTGGCGATCGCTAACGGTTGGCGCATTTCTAGCACTGGGCTTGGTGTGCTTCTATGGCATGGTGGAGTCGTGCAACGAAATCGTCTGCGCCTCAATAGTCTCCAAGTGCATGTTGACGCAAAGTTGCAAATGCGAACTTAAGAATTGCTCCTGCTGCAAAGAGTGTCTCAAGTGTCTGGGCAAAAAGTACTACGAGGAGTGCTGTAGTTGTGTGGGTAAGTAAAATATTATATATATATGGGATTGATGATGTGATGTGACATTATCATTGTTCATTTTTGCGCCGTTTTTTTTTCTGTGTGCTGTTTTTATAGTAATTGCTTGCAAATGTATGCGTGCGTGATATTTGCGATGTGTAACCATAGATTTCGTGCGTGTATCACCTATCGATAATTGTGAGCCGCCGTTTGAATCCCGTTTGCAACAGTGCAAAATAGTTAAATGTAACACATATGTTGTGCCCGTTTTAGAATTCGATAGTAAACTATTTTTTTTATTTTTATTAAACTATAAACTTAATGTTTATTTCCTAATTCTGAATATAATAACGAATGACTTATGACACGTTATTTTATCTCATCCATATTTATTAATAAAAGTATTATTTTTTTCCAATCATTCTTAGAACTCTGTCCTAAACCCAATGATACACGAAATTCACTGTCTAAAAAATCACACGTTGAGGATTTCGATGGTGTGCCTGAGTTATTCAATGTGCTGGCCACAAATGAGGATAGTGAAAGTGATTATTGGGATGTCTTCACTTTTCAAGTGGACTGGACCAGGGGCAAACCAAAACTGGATAAGGATGAGAAATACTACCTGAGTAAGTGATGTGCAATATGTAAATATAAAAATAGATCTAAAGATATATTTATCATTCTCAATAAAATAGAATTCAATGACAAGAATCTGGATGAAGCACGTGAGGAACGTGATAATACGCAGACAGTGAATTGCACAGTTATATATTTAGATCAGTGCACATCGATGAATAAATGCCGTCAAAGCTGTCAAACAACGGGTGCTAGCAGCTATAGGTATTTAATATAAATTCATCAATTTAGTTCCATTATTTACTCAATGATTTTTGATTGATTTATTTATTTATTTACAATGTAGATGGTTTCACGATGGCTGCTGTGAGTGCGTAGGATCAACGTGCATTAATTATGGCGTGAATGAGAGTCGCTGTCGACATTGTCCGGACCCGGGAGATGATTTCGATGATGAGATCGATGAGGATATGCAGGACTATGGCGATAGTATGGGTCCGTTCGATGGCTCAGTGAATAGCAATTATTGATAGCAGCGAACAAATGCCATATCAAGATCAAAAAACATTTAACAAATTAGTTACTCAATTCAGTGACATTATTATTGTGTAGTACGAAGTAATATTTGTATAGCATTATTATTATTATATATATTTTTTTTTATTTTAAAGAATAGGTTCTTTTGATTGTTTTTCATTTTGAGCAGCCCAAGAATATATTTTAAAGCCGAAAATAAAGATTATGTATAAAACTGAACGAAACTAACGTGTTGAATAACGATAGTATTCTTCCGATATGCGGGCAACGTATAAGGGCTAATATCGAACTATCGATTATCTCTATATTGAAGATAAATACAAAGACTCATATATTTTGTAATCAGTGTAGAAATTGTGTTTTCCTTTCTCTTTTCAAAAACTATTCCCAAAAAATATGTCTTAAAATGACAACTTTATTTATAAATTTATAGTTGCTTACTGGGCTCCAAAACAACATCGAACAGCTGATTGGCCAGCCGTTTTGCGCCGGGGTGGCAACACTAGCCCATGTTATTTCAAGCGGACAACATCAAGTTACGTATTCGAACCGGCGGCCACAAGTCTAAGGATAAATAAAGTGGCTGGAAATTATGTTTAAGGGCTTGCGACACCTCCGAAATGTGCTGCAACGTGGACACCGCAATCTGGCGCGCTGTCACGCCTACGTGACGCAAACGGGCAACCCAAATGGCGCCGCTGCTGCTAGTTTGCCAATAAGACGGCAACCAATTGCGCCTGCTGTGCAGCCGCTAAGTTGTCGACAGGTGAGTGAATGCAGATTGCTGTTGGTATCGAATAGAGCCAAGTCAATTTTCCTTACACAGATGCGAATGCTGCGATTGGAGTACAAGGCGATTGTGGGCGTTATTGCGCGCTCGCTGCAATTAACGCCGCGCGAGGTACAGCAATTACATCTGCGTTGCTTGTGCTCTCGCAACACAGGAACAGATGCGGA
The DNA here is from genome assembly GCA_035041535.1 of Drosophila cognata. Classification (NCBI taxonomy): domain Eukaryota; kingdom Metazoa; phylum Arthropoda; class Insecta; order Diptera; family Drosophilidae; genus Drosophila; species Drosophila cognata. The sequence continues at coordinate 3,125,184 of JAWNLC010000831.1, forward strand.
CAAGCACAGCAGCAAGTCAGGCAGCAGTATAAGCAAGGATAAACCCAACAAAGAAGCTAAATCGGGTAGCGAAAGCACGTCAGATCAAGAATCAAAACAAGCATCCAGCTCCAGTTCCAATTCCAGCAGCAGTGCCGGCTCCAGCTCCAGCTCCAGCAGTGACTCTTCAAACAACAATAACAACAAAAATGAAAACGATGAGAAAATGCGCTCAGTTTTGACAAAAGCGGTTCTTTGGCTATTCACCATTTACATGTTTGTTGCCTTTATATCATTGCTAATTACACCGCGCACAGAGCGACCTGAGGGATCCACACGATACGTCTCGTGGAATGAGTTTGTGCATCACATGCTGGCCGTCGGTGAGGTCAAGGAGCTGATCATACGGCCCGACATGGAAATGGTTACGATTATCCTGCACGATGGCGCCGTCATCAAGGGACGCAAAGTGTCGTCGACCATATTCCACATGGCTGTCGCCGATGCCAACAAATTTGAGGAGAAGCTGCGCATGGTCGAGAAACGTTTGGGCATCAAAGATGGCGTTCCAGTTACTTACGATCGCCACGATACCACTGGACGCCTCCTGATGCTGTTGCTATTTTGCGCTCTCCTCATTTCCATAGCGACACGCATGAAGAGCATGAAGAGTCCAATCAGCATGGACTCATTTGTGAGTATTTTTATGCTTTGTCTTATTTATATTTCCCTTTTTGAATTTTGTTTTTAGAACCAAATGGGTCGGGCGAAGTTCACGCTTGTGGATCCATTTGAAGGTGGACGAGGCGTGTTGTTTCGCGATGTGGCTGGTCTTAAGGAGGCCAAGCAGGAGGTCAAGGAGTTTGTCGACTATCTAAAGACACCGGACAAGTATCAGCGCCTGGGCGCCAAAGTGCCACGCGGCGCCTTGCTCCTGGGCCCACCTGGCTGTGGCAAAACGTTGCTGGCGAAGGCGGTGGCGACCGAGGCTCAGGTGCCGTTTCTCAGTATGAATGGATCGGAATTTATTGAAATGATTGGTGGCCTCGGTGCCGCACGTGTGCGCGATCTCTTCAAGGAGGGCAAGAAACGGGCGCCCTGTATTATCTATATCGATGAAATCGATGCCATTGGACGACAGCGTTCCGGCACAGAGAGCATGGGTCAGGGCAGTTCCGGTGAATCTGAGCAGACCCTCAATCAGCTGCTCGTCGAAATGGACGGTATGGCAACCAAAGAAGGCGTCCTCATGCTAGCGAGCACCAATCGTGCCGATATACTTGATAAGGTACACAATCTGAATCTCTCCACTTGCTCAATTGTAAATCAATTTTTTTTTTGTTTTTGTATGCAGGCATTGCTTCGACCTGGTCGCTTTGATCGTCACATACTTATTGATTTGCCGACGCTGCAGGAGCGCAAGGAGATCTTCGAGAAGCATTTGTCTTCCGTCAAGCTGGCCGAGGAGCCCGACAGCTATTCCCAGCGTTTGGCCCGACTCACGCCCGGATTCTCCGGCGCAGACATTGCCAACGTGTGCAACGAGGCAGCGTTGCACGCAGCACGCCATGTCCAAACCGAGGTCACCAGCAAGAATCTGGAGTATGCCGTCGAGCGTTTAGTGGGTGAGTGTCTCTCTTTGCAAATTGATTATGTATTCTCCCAATTTACCTAATATTTGTGATAGTTTATTTATATTCTGTGCATCTTATTCAAGACTAATCGAATATCCTCGCTCGGCTTTCAGGTGGCACCGAGAAGCGTTCGCATGCGCTTTCGCTGACCGAACGCAAGGTGATTGCGTATCATGAGTCTGGGCATGCATGGTCGGCTGGATGCTGCCGCATTCGGATATATTGCTCAAGGTGACGATTGTGCCGCGTACGAGTTTGGCATTGGGATTTGCCCAATATACGCCCAGTGAGCAGCATCTGTACTCCAAGGAGGAGCTATTCGATAAGATGTGCATGGCACTCGGTGGACGTGCCGCCGAGAATTTGATCTTCAAACAGATCACGACTGGCGCCCAAAACGATCTGGAGAAGGTCACCCAAATTGCCTATTCACAGGTCAAGAAATTTGGCATGAACGAAAGTCTGGGTCCGATATATGTACGCGATGCAAATGAATCTGCCGGCGGTGAGGGTGGCACCAAACCCTTTTCCAGGGCCATGGAAACCATCATTGATCACGAAGTGCGCAACATAGTGTCGGATGCATATCGAAAAACCGAGGATCTGCTCACCAAGCATCGCGACAAGCTGGAGAAGGTATCTACAACAATATCAGTATTTGGCCCCGGGCGATATACCTTCTCATATATCTATTATATATATTAATTTATATTCAATTTGGTTTGCAGCTGGCGGAGGCTCTGCTGGATAAGGAGACACTGGATTATGATGATGTGTGCGGCTTGATTGGACCGCCACCGTTTGATCCAGCCAAGCGACAGGTGGACGCTGTAGACTTTGAGCAGTCGCTAAAGAATCTGGGCACCACTGAGTCACAAGTCTGACAACCGACAACTTAACTGACAACCCAATGGCTCCAGCTGTGACCCTTCACATCTTTCCCACTTGCACCCGCACAGTCACACAGCCGGTTCATGTTCAATAAATGTAAATAAAGTTGTTTACCATTTTTTTTTACACATTGCGTCAAGTGATTAGCCAAAGCCGCGACAGCTTTTTTTTTATTCCTATCGAATACGTCTATATGTATACACAATCATATAATATCCGTAACTAATTGATCAATTTGCGTTCTCCATTTGGCATAGAATTGAAAAAAGTGCAGTAAAATTTGTAGTTTGGTGTTTTCGCACATCCCCACACAGCAAATATAATTTATTACGAAGTTGACAGAGAAACAGAGACAGAAAGAGAGAGAGAGAGAGAGAGAGAGAGAAAGAGAGTTTTGAGCTTGGCTTACACTTGTTAAACTTATCTTGAAACCTAACCTCGACTTGATTCCTTCTTTTGTTTTAACGATTTGATCTTTGCTTTAAAGGGTTATTTAAATGTTAAATTACAAAAATTGAAATCTTTGAATAAGAATAAGCTCAATTTAAATGTTTGCATACTTAAATTAATGCCTTGTAATTGGGTCTAATGTGCCGTTTTGCCCGACACTGTTGACAACAATAATTCACATACACCTCACGCTGTGCGGTTGGCAAGTACAAGAGGATACCCTGTAATATAGTATATCAAGCACGCGAAAGGCATATTAAAAACTATACTTTAAATAATATAATTTACTTTTAGTTAACACGATGCACGAGTGAAGCCACCCAGCACAAATGCGGTTACATGGACATCGGAGAAAAACGTGTTTATCAGAATATTGAACTTGACGAAGCGATAAAATCTCGCTTGCTCATTAGTCGTTACATAGTTATAAATATATTTTGGAATATCTTATAAAAAAAAACTAGGTAATTGCGTTTTGATTTATTGTCCAATTTGTAATATTAATGCACCTGAGAAAGGCCTCAACTAACAACAAAGGTCAGGTTGTACGCGACTGACAGTTACCCTGATCGAAATATATTGAAAATTTATAGAAATAACATTGGTTTTTATATGTATGCTATAAGCGAGCCTATATGAACAATATAATATTCCAAATTTATATTTATCCATTTCGTCTGTCGATATTCATTTGTTGTAAATACCATCTTTATATTGTATTATTTTTCGATACTTATCAATTTTTGGGCTATCAAATTCCAAATTTTGGTATCGCTCCAGTTCCGAACGTCTCGCGATGTAACCCTTTTCACACAATGCTTAAAGGTTACAGGGTATCCAAAGTTTACACACTTTAAAATTACTTTCGAACTGTGAACCAGGTTCTGCTAACTCTGCTGCCTAATTACCTAACTGAGAAAACGTTGGCATAAAAACGAACCGGATGCACTCGCGACACGTTAGTCAGTGAAAATGTTTAGCGGCAACTGGATATTTGTGGCGGTTGGCCTAATCCTGTTGATGGGTAGCCCTGCTGCGTGGGCCAATAACTTACGTGAGTTCACATCCAACATGCCACACGGAATTGCATACAAACTAAACAAAAAAAAAAAAAAAACACTTTCACTGTTTAGCTGCACCATTGAAGCACTGCCGTTTGGAGGATGAGCCGTGCCACGTGAAGCAGGCGCAGGCCTTTGTTGATGCCTTCCGGCATGGCATACCGGAGCGGCATGTGGCATCCATTGACATCATAGAATTGGGCACACTGCGCATTAATAGCGGCGATCCGGCCAGCTCGATACACTTCAATCTCGAAATGTCCAATACCACATTGCATAACTTTGCCAGCACAGTGCAGTTCAAGACAGTGAAGGGCTTCACCAAGGACCTGACCAAGCCAATGAAGCTCTCGTGGACCTTTAGCGCAGGGGACTGCTATGTGCATGCCAACTATGACGCCACTGGCAAGATGTTGCTGCTGCCCGTCGCTGGCCATGGTGAAATTACCATCCAGCTCAAACGACTGCAGGCCAAGACACGCCTTACTGCCGTGCCGGAGAAACGGGCCGATGGAAAAACCTATCTCAAGATCACCGATTTTAAATCGGTTGCGAAAGTGGGCTCGTAAGTTGAATGTTTATATCTATATATCGTATGTCTCGGAGATTGCTCACAATTTGGCTATCTAAAAATCATCATCTCTTTTGGCAGCGGTCACATTGATATGACCAATTTGTTCAACGATAATGTGGAACTGCGCGAGAGCATCCTGAAGGTACTCAACGATGAGTACGATATCCTGGCGAAGGACGTGAATCCCCAGATAACTAATGCTGCTGATCGTGTTTTAAAGAAAGTCGTGCAACACTTCTGGGACACAATACCATATGAGGAATTCTTTGACAATTAAATACGACTACTGTGAAAATATAGATAAGTTTTTTTTTTGATTCCCAGCGTTCTCTGTTATATATTTTACGGTTATGGTTGTACATGTGAAATACAATTTGTATTATGGCTAACACTGTTTGTTTTTGTTGTTTCACCATAAATATAAAGAATTGTATATTTGCCTTTTGTTGCTTGCAATTGCAGCGTTTATTTTAATGAAAATTTTAAATTAAATTAACGATATTTTGATGTTCTTGAAACGTTGCATCGCAGTTCAATTGCCACAACTGGTTGTGTAAGACTCTGCAAGAGAGAAAGAGAGAGAAGGAGAGAGAAACGGAGAGAGGGAGAGGGAGATAAGTATAGACTTTATGGGATTGTGGAATGATTCTGCTTACCTAAGTGATGGAATTTCAAATATTGGATTTGAACATAATGGTAATTGACTGAGCAACTGCACGCTGTAAACATTTGAAAAATTGCGACCAGCGTTGCAGGCGTGCCGCATGCTATCCATCGCCGTGCTGCGTTTGATCCTCCTCCGGATGCTCTACGATCTTACTCTCCGTTTGCAAAAGTTGCTGTGGAAATGCAATTGCAATGTTTCTGTTTCTCTTCTGTTTTACTTCAATTTACCATTGGCTTGCGATATTTGGTTTCCTTTTCATTATCCAGGTGACTATCTGAGCCGTCGGTGGTTTTGATAAACGACGAGTAGAAGGAGGAGAAACTGGAGCCATCCATATCATCGCTGTTGCCATTGCTATCCGTGTACTTCTGTGTGAGAAGATATGAAAGCGATGACCAAAACTTTTATTCATTTGAATAACTACGATGATTTTGTCATGATATATATCTATATCTACATCTACATCAACATCTACATCTACATCTACATCTACATCTAAAAATACATCTATATCTATATCTATATCTATATCTATATCTATATCTATATCTATATCTATATCTATATCTATATCTATATCTATATCTATATCTATATCTATATCTATATCTATATCTATATCTATATCTATATCTATATCTATATCTATATCTATATCTATATCTATATCTATATCTATATCTATATCTATATCTATATCTATATATATATCTATATCTATATCTATATCTATATCTATATCTATATCTATATCTATATCTATATCTATATCTATATCTATATCTATATCTATATCTATATCTATATCTATATCTTTTTGATCTTACTTGTTTGGCGTTGTGATTAGATGGATTACTTGTTGGATCGGACGTATATCCGTCTGCCTCTGCGTTAACCGATCCAATCGGTTGCTTGAAAGCCTCCTTTCTGGATGAATCAGAAGGTGCCACATTCGAGCCGGGCTCAGCCTTCACCGACGACGGTATCTGCAGCTGGTTGGGCGTTATCGAGTAGAAGGCGCCCTGCGCTTTCGCCGTTGTCGTCGACATCGGTGCTACCCTTACCTTTTGCGCCTGCAGGGATTAGATTGAGATTAGGCACAAGATAGGATAGGATAGATGAGATTCTCCAAAACGGGAAATAGCTAATTCAAATCAAGGCATACCGTGTAGACAGTCTTATTGTAGCTGGCATGAGAGCTGTTGAATCTGCCTGGCAATTGGAGGAGGTTGCTGGCGACGCTAGAGAAGGGCATGGGCTGGTACATCATCGCTGTGGCGGCAGCGGCAGCCGGATGTGTGTAGAAGAGCGATGGATGCGGATACATGACACCCGCCATATATTGGAGGGGAATTGCAGCCGTTGCTGCTGCCGCCGCGGCAGCTGCTGCCTTCTGTGAGGTTGTCGGCTCCTCGCAGATCCTCTGCGAGCGGTGCGACAAATGGGGCGTGGAGGTGGACACGGCTGTCGATGTACTTGGCAATTGGGCGGGTATATAGTAGAAGGCGGGAAAGAGGCTTGGCGAGAAGTTGCTTTGGGCCGCGGCCGTTGTATGTACCGATGGCGTCGGTATGCCAATGGAGAAAGGCGGCCAGAGATTCTGGGTGCAGTTGAGACCAGGTGGTACGGTCTGGAGATGATTGCTGGCATGCGATGTGGGATTCGGTGTCGAGCACTTGGCATCGACGTTGCCAACCAATGGTTTGGTAAGTGTTAGCTGCTGCTTCGGCTTGTTCGTCTCACTCTCCCAGGAATGGGAGCCACCCCGCTTGATGCCATGTATCCCATGGCCGGGTCCACTGTACTCCAACATCTTCTCGTTAGCCGTCTTCTTGTTCTTCTCACCATTCCGTCCGCGAGACTCACGATGCTTCTTCAGCATGCGTTTCTCCATCTCATCATTGTGCTTGCTGAGCAGCGATTCGGTTAGGGTGACACTAACCGGCGGTATACTATTATCGGCACCAAGATTAGGACCAGCACCGGCACCAGCACCAGTACTAAATTTACCACCGGAATTTCCACACCCGGAGGTGCCTGTGCCGGTATTGCTGGTATTTGTGACGCTGCTCATGCGAATGTTGCTGTTGCTTGTGCAGTTGCCAGAGGAACCGCTGCCACCACTACATTCACCACCATGGTCCGGACTAACCGCACTGCGCGCATCCTCGCGGGATCTGCTCGCATAGGAGGAGTCGCCCTTGAGCGGATCGAGTTCGGTCGGCGCCGTGACTGGCTTGCTGTTGAAAAAACGCTGCAGATTCTCCTTATAGTTGAGCTGATTGTAGCTCGGCGGCGTCTCAGTGGAGCTCTTACTGTCATAGTAGTCATGATGCGGCGATATTTCGCCAAGCATTACGCTATCACGCTCAGACACGGTCAGCTCGTTCTCATGCGGTAGCTCCAGTTTCAGATCCGTACGCGTCACCTCATCCATCAGTGTTTCCATGAAGCTGGCCATTGCCTGGCAGCGTCGCGATACCTCCTGCTTAACGGTGTCCGATGGTCGGGACACTGTCTCCGCGAGTAGCTTCATAATATCCTCCTTGATACGATTATTACGAGTCAGCATCTCGTCTGGTATTTTTAATTTCACAGACGGCGCAGCCTCAAAAACATTGACTTGTTTGGGACCTGAAAGGGAGAGAGAGGCAGAGAGAGAGATGGCAAATTTGTTAACAGGGAATCCACAACTCGTTGATTGGTTTGTTGCTCTCCTCGATTTAGTTAACTTAACTGAGAATAACTTTTGAAAAACCAGTTAGAAAACTATTCTTCTAAATTTAGTTATATTGTTTGCAAAATCAAATATAATAATTAAAAATCAAAAACCTATTTTGTTTTTGGAAATATCTCTTTAAATTATGGATGCTTATATATATTTTATGTGGTTGATATTGGCGATTCTACGTTTCTGAAACCTTTAAGTACATTTTGTGTACGATTCCATTTGGCATATGTTTCACTTACCCTGAAAGACCCGATGATGTCCGACAACAAACTCAAGTTTGCGCGACCAAGGATTCGCGAAACTGGTCCACTCCGTCTCGAGGAGGATGTAGCACCCATTCTGAATGAGGAAGCGATAGGGCTTACTGCAAAAGGAGACGCCGGCCGTTTGTCCCTTCTTCATGACCATTTCGTATGTCTCCTTAATGGTCGGCAGATCCTCGTGATGATAGAAATCCATAATGGACCTTCCAATCAGATCCTGCGGCAAATATCCTAGCGCACTGACCGATGCGTTATCCACATGCGATATGGTTCCAGCAGCCGTGTGGCGGATGGCAAACTTGGGACTCTTCGGCGACAGAATCTCATCGCTAACTGTAAAACAAATACCAGCTCTTAGAAACTCCAACTTCGGATCAGATTAAGTTATATGCATTATTGTCAAATAATTAAAGTGTTTTTTTGTATAGATGCGAAATCTTAAAATACTAATGAATGAATCAATTTAAGTAACAAAAAATCGAATATAAGACTTCTGCTATGAAGAAACAAAAAAAACTAAACCATAACTAAAAATTTGACATATTCTTTTCTAAATATTAGAAAACATCCATCCTGAAAATATGAAATGTAAATACCCTAATGAATTTTAATTAAAATTGAGTATGATTTTTTTGTTCCGAGTATATATTTTGATGGGATTGAAGATTCTTTCTTCTTTGTTCATTTTGATACATTCAGCCTCTTCTCTTGTATTGTTTTTCTTGAAAAAATTTCTAATATATCTAATTTCTATGACTGTGGCGAATTCCAGGAAAAGCAAGACTCCACCTGACAAATGATGTTTCTAGAAATCTAGAGGCTCATATATCTATTTAGGCTACAGTTTAGTCCCACTCACGATATTACAAACATTTCTTAAGTCACTTTAAGTGGTAAATATTATATTATATAAAATTATATTTTCGCCATTTATTTATACTCCTAATTCCTCTGGAAAGATGTTGACAGTCGAACCTTAACTCAAACTTCATCTCTTCGTGGAAACTCATTGCTGATGAAGAACACTCACCCTTGTAGATACTCTTGATGGGCGTTGCTGATGAAGAACACTCACCCTTGTAGCTACTTTTGATGGGCGTGGCGGTGATGACCAGCAGCATGTTGGTGCCGTTGGAGACCACATAGTTGTCCGGTCGCGCCTCCTCGGGCGCCTCCCGGAACGTCAACCCCAAGCGGAAGGGTTCATAGTTTACGGAACGTCCGATGACACCAAAACCGCCGGCGGCTAATCCCCGATAGCGTCGGAGCATCACACAAAATGTGCTGCGTGCATCCTTCGGTAGACTGCCGCGTGTCTCGGCAATTGGGATGCCTGTCGTGATTTGACTGGCGAATGTCGAGCGATCCTTGACATGCACAAAATCGATGAAGGATCGACCCAGCCACATATCGCGCGGATAGCCAAGGACATCGGTAATGCTGGGCGTCGTATATAGCACCATGCCATCGTGCATGGAGATCACACAACAGAAGCTATCCTCCTTGGCCCGCTCATGGTGCGGATGCTGATGCGCATGTGGATGCTGATGCGAATGTGGATGCTGATGCGAATGTGGATGTGGATGCTGATGCGAATGTGGATGCTGTTTGTTAGCGCCAGCAGCAACCGTTTCCAGTTTGCCCAGTGTCGCTTCCCAAGACTTGTCGCCCTTGATGCTGCCGCCAACATTTGGACAGTTGGATAACCCAGCCGATGGCAATGCTAGGCCATTTAGCGAGTTCGTGGAGAGCAACTGTTTCACCTGCTCCAATTGGTTGTTGGTCGACTCGCTCAGCTCCGAGTCGAGCTGTTCGCTCATCTGCTGTTGATCGCTGGCCGGTTGATCGCTCTGCGATTGTGTGTCCTGCACATCCTGGAGCTGTTCGCAGCTGGCGCTGTTCGATTTGGTCAGCAGGAGCAGCTGTTGCTCCTCGGCATTATCGATGTGCGATGCGTTTGTTGTTGTCGTTATTTGTCCCAAGCTTTTGGACTTCTTCTTCTTGCGGCACTTGTCCTTGTTCCGCTTGGAGATCATATCGCTGCTGCTGGCCTGTGTGGAGGGCTTGCCCCCATAGCCACTGCTGCCGGAAGAATGACTGCCGCTCAGCCGGGACTTGGAGCTGCCACTGGAGTGCAAATCATATAAATATAACATATGGTATATAGATAGATATTATATCTGGAATTCTCACCTGCGCTGTGATTGACTGTTGCTGCAGCTGTTCGAATAGGCCGAGTCGTCTACCTTTGTATTGTGTGTTGACTCCGATAATTCTCCCTCCATTTTGAATTTGTATTTGCTCCCAAACTGTTATATTTTCTTTATATATATGAGTTTCAAGTCAGCTAAAAATGCAACTCGTCAGCAATTTTCAAATGTAAATACTCGCTGAATTACTTGATAAGCTCACAATATTAGACTAAGATAAGGGAGAATAAAGTTAGCAAAAGTGTGCATAAGTTTTATTTAATTTTTAATACTTTTTACTATGAAATATATATTATTACTAGAGAGGAGGTATACAGCAGCTGAAGCGTATATATGTGTACATGGATATATTTATTATATCATTGCTGTTTCAATCACCTTCTAATATAATCACCTATATAATATAATAGAAAAAGAGAATAAAATCTATTCAATATCGTATATGGTATACATAGGGTTATACATATGTGCATATGATTTTATTAATTACTGTTGCTGATTAAGTTAATAATAAATTGCTTCACACACCGTCTTGATTAATTATTGAGACTGCGAAACGCTGCCACATTCGAAAGTGCAACGGAGACAGTCAGTAAAGGGGTTTTAGAGGGTGGTGGTGGTGGTGGTGCTTGTGTTTGTGGGGAGAGAATCCAATAGCTATAAATGGCACTCACGTGCACGGATACCATTATGACCTTGCACTTGCACTTGCTCAATGGAAGCACATATGTAGTTGTCGACCAGTTTTCATATTTAATAATGCATTAAATAATTAAGATTAATGATTTTTACTTATGACTAGAATGTTTTTCATTAGATTATAACTGGCTTATTGCACAATAGTTTGCCACTCTTTCTTCTTGTTCTTACCGAAATCATTATTATTATTATATTAAAGCTTAAAGCTAACAACGACCATTTTGGTGGATTTCTATAGAATATTTACATTTTCTTTCCGTCTTACATTCAAAAATTCAATGCTTATAGGGGTCCTCGCCAAAAGCAATAAAGACGGAAGAATCCTGAGGAACCAATGGAAGCATGTGGAAGGAGCCTTAGCTGTGCGCTGCTTCGAGTTGCTTACCAATGTACTCGGACCACCTCCATCACGCAAGAATGATGCTTGGTTCCAAGGGAACACGAAGGTCATTGCTTGTGCCTTACAAGGCAGCTGAAGAGGGCGTGGACGAGGTCTACCCAGGTGCTAAGGTGGTCGCTGTCGACTGATTGAAGTCCCGAGTAGACCCACTAAAACTGAACTTGTTCTTACAAAGTTCCTCTTCTGGTCCCACCCAGACTAAATAGCACAGTGCTCTCATTCAGCAACATTCTTTTTTAGGGTTTCTCGTCTGAGTTTGATCAAATTTGTAAGATTAATCATTACTTTGTACTTTTATTGCTATGGAAAATCGATTGTTATCGATATTCGCTATATTCGTGTCCATTTTCAGACATGAGCACGAACATATCGATTCGGGTGTTGATCCTGATCAAGAATATATACGTATAACTGATGGGCTCAGAGATGCAAAAGAATTTAACCACTTTTATTTTGGCAAAATACCAAATTCTCAACATTTTTATTATAAGTTTCCAATTCCAATACCTGTAATATTATATTACGGTTTTTTTTTGCAAATAGAGTATTTTGTTTGAGTAAATTGTAATTTTGTATTATATTAAAAACATATAAATAAACTTGACATATTGAGGGGACTACCGCAATTGAAATTCAGTTCATATATGCATATATGAGTGCAATTTTTGTGAACAGCCGTTTAAAGCTCTCGCTCACTCTCTCTGTCACACAGACGACACCCATACATTGCCTATGCCCAAGGGAATTACTCATAAATGAGCACGATGCACGTAAACACATAACGTAACATCAGCAACAACAACAACACAGTTTATATAAGTATTCCATTGAGCTTGTGCACTACACACACACTAGCTTGCTATTGTTTTTATTGTTTAATTCGTCAGCTGCGCACTCTCCAAAGCAATACGTTCCTATTCATTCATATGCACTTAATTCGTCTCTCTCTTTCTCTCTCTCTCTCTTTCTCGATCAACTATTTGCAAATGCAGTTACAAATATGTATCGTGTTTTATAATAAATATATTTCAATATATATTTCAATGTGATTTGTTTTTGTTTTGTTTTTAATATATATTTACTTATATGTGACACTTTAACTGCACTTTCAAAAAAAGTATAAGCAAATATGCGTATTAATGTTTTAACTCGAGAAATGTTTGCGTTCTTGCCGCTTAATCGCGACCTACTTGTTGAAACCTCGCCCGAATACTGCCAGACTCTCGAAAGCTGAGAGACGAGAAGCGCACTGCCAAGCTTTGCAATATTTGCCGACACATACACATACAACCATTTCACACACACAGAAACAAAACACGCTGCAGCACCAGCAGCCCCAACGTGCGTTCTTCTTCGGCATATCCCATCGCTCGTTGAGAATTCGGCATTGTTCGCTTTGACATACTTTGTGTGGCTTTCGCTTAACCCATTGCTGGGCCACTCGATCCACAACTAGCTGGCAAATGACGGCGCAATAAATTTTGCAGTTAAAAATTTATATAGAAAAAAGATTAAAAAAATATTCTATATTATTTTTTAATGTTTACTTTAAAGTAAAATTGATATCAGAAAATGTTGTATACATATACATTATTTATGCATTAACCTGCTGCATGTTCAGAGTTGCTGTACGATTTTAGACCCGTTAGGTCCCGTTTGGGGATAATGTTTGTCGGTGAACGTAATCAAAGCTACGTAAGAAGCATTAGAAGTGGCAACTGTTATTAAATGAACGCTGCTGGTTATCGGGAAGTTGACTGCTGCCACGCTGCTTAAATTGTTCAATGTCTGGGGAGGGGGGTGGGTTGGGTTGTGCAGCACGATAAATTTAGCAAGAATGTGCCTCAAACTGTGCACACTGCGAGTCACGCATAGCAGCCACGTGAGTTGTTGTTGTTCTTGTAACTGATATTCTTTATTGTTTGTCACCGCTGCTCGCTGCTCGCCCTTTACATTCCCTTGCCCCTTGCCCTCTTTCCCATAGTGCAGTCCGTCATGGCCTTGCATTAGTCATCTATCGCCGAGCGAACACGCAAACTGCATCAATATTGTGTGGCAGTCTTTTAGGCGTTGTCAGATATTGAATTATTATCCATATTGTGTTATGATGTCTACGTTCTCGTTTCAAGACTAACGGAACCTTGTTTACGCATTTTATAACGGTGCTTCTTCTTCTTACACTGTTATTATGCATTGAATTGAAAGTTCCGTTGGTTTTTTTTCCAACATTTTTGCATATTTGTGTTTTTGAGCTATTCGATTAAAGGCAGTCACTTTCTAACTAAGATTATTGCTACTCGAATGATCAACAGAAAAATTTCAATTAAATTTAGTTGATCGGCATCAGCAATTGATGACATGTTACAATTAAAACCAAAGCAAATTATTATCACATAATCAAAAATCTGAATTTTTACCTTTCTGAGCAGGATTCAAATGCTGCGGCACCTAAAATTCTATTTGATTTAAGGTAACAAATATCGAAATATCGTGTTCAAAAAATTTTATCAGGTAGTAATCGATTGGCTTGGAAGAAAATGATTTCAAAGCCAGTACTAATTATTGCACGCAGTTTTGGTGAACTTTACGGAGCACTCGGGATAAGGATTTAAGCTTTTCGAGTGGCCAGCTAGATCGCCAGTGCTGAATACCATGGAGAACATGTGGGGACACGTGTTCCGTCGCGTTTAAGTGGATAATCGACAGTTTGAGACAGTTGATCAGCTTCAGTAAAGGCTGTCCTTAAGGAATGGAATTCCACTATCTGAGTTCTAAAAAGTGGTTAAATCGATGCTAAGTCGATTTTTTTTTACCTATAACCAAAGAAGGCTGGACACATTATAAATTAATTCATTTCATGCCATTTCTATATATTATATTAATTTTATTAGCACTGCCTTTAATCGAATTTCGCAATTTAACCTCACCTAAAAATGTTATGTTAATGTTACAAATTTAATTCCTTTTTTATTTGACAAGTATTAAAAATAGCTAACTTTTGTGGAACAACAAAAAATGTAAAAAAATGCATTTTAAATTTATTAAAAGAAAATCAAATGTCCTTAATCGAATTTCTCAAAATGTACGTGCTTTAAGGGGTCGAAGGAGCTGCTTCCTGCCTGTTACATACTTTGGCACATCTGCATTTTTATAGAAATATAGAAATATCAGCAATTATTTGCCATCATGCAGATGCCTCAGGAATTGAGGATGTGCACGTGGAAAGTGAAAGCAATGAAATAACCATTGGGTTACGGAACGCATCGCCCGCTGGGATTGTTAGGAATGCAATGAACCGGATGACAAACCAGACATGTCCAACATACTCTGACAATTTCTCAGTAAGTAAAGTATGTGACAACACTTTACGATTCAATTTGTTAGCTCATAAGTTTCTATAAAAAATGACTAAGATAACAATATTTAAAATTTAATTAGTTCTATATAGAAAGTTAAGTGCTAACAAATAGAATCATAAAATGTTTATCAAAGATATAGAATAATATATTCACAGACACCGATACAATAAGCAGTTAATAAAAAACAAGATATTTGCCTATGCTATGGCTTGAATACCTTGCACTGATATTTTATTTGCTAATGGATACAGAATGTGGACCGGAAAAAAACATAAGTCAAGAATATATAAGATTGTAGATCTTAATTTGTGTCTAAAATGTTAAGCATACAATTTTATACTTGTAACACGATTCGCAACTAAGAACGATATATTTATTTTATGATAATTTCAACAGGTTAATCAATTTGATGACAAGCTCATGTTACCCTTGCCGTATCACGTTTAGAAGGGTATATGTGAGCGACGACAAAATGTTACTCGAGTCGGTAAATGCAGTGTTGCATATTATATTGCTCAAGCCGAGGGCATCCAAGTGGATGTTGCATTTCCCAGACGATAAGAAGGAGCCAGAAGAAGACATCTCTCGCTCGACTGTTAACGCAAGGTGCCAACACGTGAGAGAAGCGGGAAGCGGTAAGTGAAAGATTGAAGTGAGTGGAATGAGAAGCGAGAAACGAAAAGCGAGAAGCGAGAAGCGATTGCGGGCCACACTTCACAGCCATAAATTGAGTTACAGGCCAAAACTAAATGGGAATCCATTTCAGTTTCAGTTTCGGTTTCAGTCTACCTTTTGTAACCGTATCTACGACGAGGTGGTGTTTTTGGGGTAGCTACGACTTCAACACACAATTAAAACTCAGTTAGCTGAATGTGATACCAACGAACAAGTTAGCAAAGCAAAATGACACAAACACAAAAAAAAACAAATAAAAAACAATGAGACAAACTCGAAACTCAAACTCAATCTCAACAAAACAGAAACAAGAGAAAAACCCGTAGGTCGTCGTTTGTCGGTTTGTTGTTTGTTCCTCAGTTCCTACTTGGATCATATCTACAAGATGTGCACAGAAGTGAGGTGTTAAATAATAGAATGATTGGAGGAATGGTGGAGTGTCTTTACTCCCCATTCTGCCTCTTCTTCTTCTTGCTCTTATTCTTCTTTATCTTAAGGCGTTGTAAGCGATTTCCTTTTAATGACAATTTTTACAACTAAATGTTTTGTGGACATTACACCAGTTTTTTATGGCCTCAAAATTAAAGGGAACTTCAGTTTGGGGTTCTCTTTGGGGGTATTTGAAGTGCGAATAGAGATTGTCTAGTTCAGCTTAAATTTGGAAATTCGTTTGACAAGTGACAGGAAATGTTAGTTGTATCTCGTTTATAATTAAGGAGCATTTGTGTCAAGGCTTTTAAAGAATAACAAATACACCGAAGAAAAAAATGTTTTCTAACAGCGAAATTTTCATATTTGATTCAAGAATTTATCAACGAAAATCTTAAATTAAGAATATCTATTTTAATTGTAAGCTTCAATCTCAAATGATGCTCAATGTTTTGATCTTTAGAACAGTACACATAAAACAATAGAAACTTTTCATATCTCAAAAATCGATCCTTCAAATACAATATTACCTTTTTTTTAATAATAAATAACTAAGCTGTTACTAAAGGGTCTCTAACCTCAATCATTGACCTTCAGCAAAACGCATTTTACATTATTTAAAATCCCAAGTCATGGTTATATGGCATTGTCATAAAGCGAGTTATTCGTAATTATGAACTTGCAACACGCCACGATCCAACAATCCAACCATCCAACGATCCTACGATTCAACAAATCCATTTCCATTTTCAAATCTTTTCGCCTTGAAGTCGGTGCAAATATTTCGCACATACGTTTAAAAGTGCACTTAAAATATGTGCATAACAAAATAATCATATGTAAGAAATGCAAACGCAGCTCAAATGAAAATTAGTTAAATTAAAGACGGGGCAATTTCGATGGAACAGCTGAGAATCATATATGTACGTATATATATATACACATACATATATACATGTGTGTGTGTGTGTTTTTATGTAGGAGGTTGGAGGTGCCTGAGAGAGCGACCTTTAATGGTGCCATTGTGTGCTAAACAGCAAGTGAAGACTTAAGACGCCATCCACCATCAAGCCACTGTCTGAATCTGAATCTGAAAGATGAAGCACCACCAGCAGCAGTAGCAGCAGCAGCAGCAGCAGCAGCACCGCTAGCACCACCAATACCAGCTGGCGAATTCACACGCTCTGCGTTTCCATTGTTCCCACAATTTTCCATTCATTCACTTCAGTTTGCTTACTTCTGTTCCTATTTTGTTATAAGTTTTGCCCCGGAAAAAATTACACACACACAATTCCTTCGCACTCCCCTTTCCAACACATTTTTTCTTCTTCTTTTTTTTTGCATCTTGTGGCCTGGCTCTGGTTTGTCATTTTGGCCACTGGCTGTCGTCGTCGTCGCCATCCATCGTCTTCATCTTCATTCTCTTCTTCTTCTGCAACATGCAACGCCAAGCGCCCCCTCTGTAATGAGCGTACTTTATATGGGGTTACTGAGCACATACTTACTACTTAGAAGAACCTATTATATATAGTCTTCCTCTCCCTCTTTCTCTCTCCCCTTTCTTTTTCTATATACATATGTATGTTCCCTTCTTGCATAATAATGTCGTGTAATAAGTACCAAGCACTTATTCTTTTATTCTTGTTGTATCGTGGGAGCTGCTTAAACTTAATTCATTGATCTTCAGTTTCAGTTTATATTGCATACAAGAAATTTACACTTGATACTTACTAAATTATCATTATCCTTGTTGTTCTTCTTGATAAATATCAAAGATTTATTTATGTTATATTTTTTCGAAACATATATTGAATATATTTTCATATATTGCAAGTTATACGGAAATTCAAGGAAAGAAAATACTGTTTTTAAGACCACCAACTTCCATTCTTTCTAGTCTCTTCTAAAACTTGTTAATGTTCGCAGTTTTATTGGAAGATTAATATTATTTATTCGTTATATGCACATATGTATATGCTATTCATTACTAGCATCAATAGCGAAGTGTCTGCTTCTATGCATGAACTTAGATATGATATTTAAAAACTCTTAATAGACTTACAATTTGATATTGTATATCTCTATTCTTGAAATGTGCACGTAGTATCAGATTTTTGCTTACAATCTTCTTTGTCTTCATACTTCCCAGTTAGATAGTTGTGCTAAAAAAAATAGTAATTCTATTTAGTCATAGCCTCTCATATAGTAAAGTTTGCGATGAGATTAATCTTACAGATCTCTCAATACTAGTCATATATTAAATCGATGCAATTTAAAGAGCTGATGAGTACAAATATTTTTTGTCACATTCCAGATTTCAGATTGCTCTGAAGAACCATACGTTTCCATTACAAACATTGTAGCGGTGATATTCCTTTTTTTTGAATGGTGAGTGGAATAGCTTCCTATATACCCAACACACACGATCGCGAGACGAGCACGTTCAAACACACATAAAAAAAAAAGACAAGCTAAATTGTCGCCGGTCACCGTAGCCAATGAAGGCTTAGGGTGCAATTGTAGTATAGATATGCTAGAGAAACGAAGAGTTGCGACCGGAGAGTGTTTGTTAGGGGGGGGGGGGGGGGGGGAGAGGGTGTGCAAACTGTCCAAGAGTTGGTCATAAAAGTCGCAAGTGCAGCGCATAATTGCCGCTGACAACACGCACAAGTACATATGTATGTACATACACATATACATAAACATATGTTTGCATGCAGCAGCTGCTGAGCCCCTCCCCCAACCCCCTCCTCAAAAAAGTCTGGGCTCTGAGATTTGGCATGCGATCTTCAGCAGAGCTGCGAGCTATTATACCCTGTAGTCAATGAAAATGGGAGACGCTATTGCGACAAACACACCGAATATGTACCAAGCCAAAAAGAAACAAGTTTAAGTCCATAAAACAAATCAGAAGTTAAGTAAGGCAAATATTCTTTTTATAATTTGCAGCAATATCGAATCAATTTCTAAACTCTGTTTTTTATGTACGCTTTCTGTATGTCAAATGTGTCGATCGTAATTGATCTCGAGGTAACATCAAGTCGTGCTCACTAGCAACGAACACATAATGCCATGTTGTAGTTTGTTTTTTTTTTTTTATTAGTTACCCACTCGGGTTACATGCGAACACCACCTCAATTTCATATCTTTTGTTGTCGTCGTCGTCTGAGTGCCGAGCGCATGTGTTGAGTTTTTTGCGCAGTCGCAGTCGCAGAGCCGAGCCTCAAGACGCGTGGAAAGCCGAAGAGCCGAAAGCGTTTCCAGTCGCATTTTCATTTGCGTTTGCTCAGTCAACTTCCGTCACGAAACGCGATCGGACGTGCGTCTTGAACGGCGATCGCAAGCCAGCAAAGTGCTATTATCAAAAAAAAAAAAAAAAAATCGAGAATTTCACGAATATAATTTTGTTTACGTTTTTGTTTCCGTGTTGTGTGTGTATGTTTGTTTTGTTTTGTTTTGTGGTGGTGTCTGCATTGGCGCGTAACGAACAGCTTTGAACTAACCCCCTAAAGTTCTTGCTCGCTCGCTCTCTTTCTCTCTCTCTCTCTATCACTCACTCTGTCTCTGCATTGTCTCACGGGGTATCCTGGGCACAGGATGCGCTTCACTGCATTCGCGCACCTGTTATTTCTGTGTCAGTGCAGCAACAACAACAACAACAAAGCCAACAACGAAATCGAGTCGTCAACAACAAGTCGCGCGTAAAATTCCCAACAAAAGTTTTGTGTCGAAATTTGTTTCGCCGGTAAATATGTAATTTATGCAAAAAATAGAAAAATACGAAAAAACAAAATACCTTCATTTGAAGATATGCTATATGGTTAGTTAGGTGGAAAATTCAACTGGTTGGCAGAGAACCTGTTGGTAAATATTTGTTATTGTGTTATGTCAGAGTTGTGTGAGAGTTTCCGATAAGAAAAACTCCCACATTTTGTCACCATAACATTTTGAACCTTCTGTGAACCCACATATTTGAATATGGAAATTTGTTGGCTACAACCGGAACCTGTCTTAAATACCTTTTCGGCACTGAATATTTGTTAGTTACGATTGGCAAGGGAATATAGCGCATAACATATCATTTTCAGAATCTCATAAATCTCAATCTAGCGGTTTTCATAATTTTTATAATTCGCTAACACATTTTTTACAAGTTTTTTGACTTAACACTTTTTACTTTAAAAATGTAGATTCGGTAATATTATGTTTTTAGCGATTTCAGATTTTTAGTTAATGGTCTTCCGAAACTTTCAATAGCTGTAAGTTCATAAAAATTCATGCGATTTCCTGGATTTAAAAGAACTTTTTCTTTTTAATATTAGTGCTAATGTATTTAGTAATTAAATACAAAAAACTATGTTTTGAACTCACTTTTGTCTAGCAAAGTTTCTTAGACTGAGCGAATTTAAAATACAATGTTCTTTAAAGTTTTTTGTTCTTTATTATTAATTATAAATATGGAAATATGAAAATATTTAGGTATTTTATTTAATTTATTGGAGAGGATAAAGACGATCATTCATTAAGAATCAAAACTCGGTTACCACCAAAAAACTTTTTTAATATTTCTCCAACTTTAGATCTATTGCTGTTTGATGTGATATTGAGAACTAATAATTGCTGTTACAATTGAAATAGAAACTAGCAACTAGTTAATGGGGCTAACGGTTGTAGAAAGTATGCAATGCAAGCAATCAGTATTTGTATCCATGATCATGATTATGATTATGATTATGATTATATTTATGATTATGTGCTAATTTTGCAGGCACAGACTTGAACTAATTGGGAATTGTAATTCGCAGCTCGAATGCTGTTGGATATTGTATGTTAATCCAACCCCCCGCGGCAAATATGCTGATTGTGGACATGCTAACACTGGCATTAACAAATGGACAGAGCGTGCTGAAGGAGAAGGAGAAGGAAAAGGAGTGGCAACACTGTGATGAAGATGCAAATTATGAGTGCAATAGCAGTAGCCACAATAATCAACGTATAGCTGTTGGAATTGAGGCAACTGCAACAACTGCAACAATAGCAGCAGCAGCAACAGCAGCAGCAGCAGAAGTGGGCAACACAGCTAACGTTGGCCGAGTCTTAAATGTTGTTGCTGTCGATGATGATGACGTTGATTTGGCATGCGAGGCACGCAGCATTAGTGTTCAACTAGCTGGCGTGCAACAGCAACAACAATACAAGGCGCATTGTGCGTGGCAGCCGCGAGGGGCGACGAGGGACGGCGGCTGGCAGGCGTGCCAGCCAGCGCCAGACAACAAATTGAATGGCATGCAAAGACAGGCGCAGGCGCGTGCTGAATACAGCGGCAACAACAACAACAACATCAACAGCCACACAGGAGCGGAAGTTGCCACAAAATTGGAGAGCGCGCAAGTCGAGCGTGAGAGCGTGAGAGGGAGCGCAATCGCAGGCAATGCTGCTAACCATGGCCAACAGCAACAACAACAACAACAGCAGCAGAAGCAACCACCACCAACCAGCAATGTGACAACAGGCAACAACAACAACAACGACAACAGCGCCTGCTCAATACCTAAAATTCAGAGTGAGCTTTTCAAAGCCAAACTCAAAGCAGCAGCAGCAGCAGTGCTAGCAGCTCCAACAGCTCCAGCAGTCGTCGCAGCAAGCGCAGCTGACAAACAGCAGCAGCAACAGCAACAGCAGCGACAGCAGCAGCAGCCGCAGTTAATAACAAATTTTGTACAAAATAATACAAAAATTGAGAAACAATTGTTGAAAATATGTGCAAATAATAATACAAGTGTTCACCAAAAACACCAGCAGCCAGAAGAAGAAGAAGAAGAAGCAGCAACAGCAGCAGTAGCAGTAGCAGCGCAAAATTTGTATACAGGCGTCAACAGCGACGCTGACAGCGCAGCAGACGACGACGACGCGCAACGTACAGAAAAATTTGTGCAAAAGAAGCAAGAAAAAAATGGCAATAAAAATGCGTTAAATGTGAATTTTTTTTTTCAATACTCAAGTGAAAATGTGCAAAGTGACGTAGCCAAAGCAGCAGCAGCCGAAGCAGCAACAACAACAACAACAACAACAACAACAATTGTAAGCCATGCAAATGAAATTGTAAAACGACACCAGACAGAATCGCAAAAGGAGGAGGAGGAGGAGGAGGAGCAAGAGCAGGAGCAGGAGCAGAAGCAGGAGCAGGAGGCGAACACGACGCCATTGCCATTGCCATATTTGAAGTTAGCAGAGAGGAAAATATGGCACGAGCCCGTTGCTGTTGATAATAATAATGCCGTTGGTGTTACTGCTGGTACAACGATTGTCCAGCAGAAGTCACCATCGCAGAGTGTGCCAGCAAATGTTGATGTTGTTGCTGCTGACGATTACGTGGATTACGTGAAAAGTGTTGCAGACAACAAAGCAGTCGAGCAACAACAGCAACAGCAACAACAACAAAGGCAAGGCGACGAGTGCAGTTGGAAGCAATTGGCGACGCACTCGATTGCAGCGAATAGCGAGCAGAAAGAACGAGTAACGAGTAGCTATAACGGTAACGAGTGCGTATCTAACTACACGCTCATCGACTGCGACGCAAACGATCAGCAAACAATAAAGCAGGCCACAATAATAACAACAACAACACCAACAACGAGTCACAACGAGTGCAACAACAACAACAAGACGCACATTAATCCAACAACAGCAATCAGCTGCAGCGATTACGATCTTATTGATTTTGAGCAGGATTTGGTCGATGATTTCGTGGCCAGTCAGCGTCTGAAACGTTTACAGCACAATTTTCAGGGACGCGTTAACAGTGGCAGCAACAACAGCAACAATAGTAACAACAGCAGCAACAACAGCTGTAGTGTTGCTGCTGAAGTTGATTGTGTAAAGGCATCCTTGAGACAGCAGCAGCAACAGCAACAACAAGAACAAGAAGAAGAACTACAACTAAATGCCTGCACGTCGTCAGTGGAGCACACAACAAAGAAACTACCCTCGCTGCTGGCAATAGCAGCAGCAATAGAAAATTGCCCAACAACAACAACACCCACTCCTGCCACAGCAATTGCCAACAATAATAAATTATTGAATGGCTCAAGTGCAATACAATTAAATGTAAATTATATTCAAGGCATTGGAAATGATAAAATTGCCAGCAATTCGAGCAGCAGCAGCAGTGGGAGCATTGGGAGCGCTGGGAGCAGGCAACAGCAGCAGCAGCAGCAATTGCTGAATACTCAGCTGCCAGACTTATCGTCACTGCGCGTGAGCGGTGAGCGTGTAAGCGGAAGCGAGAGCTTGAGCGTGAGCGCAATTGAAACTGCTGTCGGTGACAGTTGTCGTCGCATTGAAAGCGACCAGGCGCTGATTGAAATTGAAGCACTTGACGAGCAGGTGCACGAGACTACAACAGCCACAGCAAGCGCAACAGCAAGCGTTGCAACAACTGGCAAGCGCAGTGCTTTTGTGCCGACAGATAGCAGTTGCAGTGATTCGTTGACGGACGCTGCTCCGGTAGACGCCGCCAATTTTGTGACCACACTCAGCGAGTTTGATGTGCAGCGCTTTGGCGAATATTTGAAAGCGGCACGACAGCTTCAATTGCTCGACATTAATCACAATAGTCAAAGTCAAAGTCAAGCGGCAACAGTACCACCAGTGGGTATTAAGCAGCGACGCGGCTTTCAGTGCTACGACGAGTTACTCGCTGAATTTGTTAGTGAGCAACAGGACAACGACAACGAGAACGAGAAGCAGACGGAGATCGAAAGCGACAGCGAGTATAGCGATAGCAATTGCAACGAGTGCCAGTGCGATGAGTGCTTAGCGTATGCAGAATACACCAATTCGACAAGCAGCAGCCACAGCAACAACAACAACAACAACAACAACAAGAAGCATATAACGAGTGCACTCGTTACCAGACACACCACAACATTACCAACAATTGCAACGGCAACCGAATCACTA
Organism: Drosophila cognata; assembly: GCA_035041535.1. NCBI lineage: Eukaryota > Metazoa > Arthropoda > Insecta > Diptera > Drosophilidae > Drosophila > Drosophila cognata. The sequence goes on from JAWNLC010000831.1 coordinate 3,149,168, forward strand.
ATCACAATGCGTGAAGTCAATGGCCAGCTGCGCGGTCTGCTCAAGAAACCCAATCGACCGCCGCCGGTGCGCAAGAATCGTGTTGTTTTCGACGAGACACGCAACGAGTTCTTCGAGGCGGACTATATAATATTGATACGCGAGGATTGCGCCTACGACGAGGAGGATGAGGAGCCCTGCACCTGCGGCGAGCACGAGCTGGTGCGCCTCTGCTGCGAGGAGGGCTGCCAATGCAACTATGCGGTCAATGCCGCTGAGACAGCCGATGGACGAACGCCACAGGTGAGTGAACGAGTAGAATACCTTTACAAATATAGAGATATATATTTTTAAGGTAGACCCGGGGGGAGGGGGGAGGGGAGCGATTGCAGCTTACTTCCAGCTGCACTCCACACGTTAAGCGGATTAAGTCGAGTGTGACACAAGTGCTCAAAGCTGAAGTGCTTAGGCAGCCTAAGCCTCTTTCTCCTCTCTGTTGCTCTCACTCGCTCGCTGCATGTGTGTGTGTGTGTGTGTGTGTGTGTGTGTGGGTGGGTGAGTGTGGGTGAGTGTTTTTGCACTTGGAAACAAGTGTATGCCTTAAATTCTAGGAAAATTTACCAATTGTAAATAATTGGTAAAGTCAACCATCCCAAAACTTTTCATAAGAAAAACAATTAAATTTTGCAATTTGCAAACGAGAAGTGTTTGGAAAAAATTGTGATTCACAGGCAATTTTTTTCTGCAAGTGTAGCAAGTGTGTGTGTTGCACGTGCAACAGCAGACTTGCTGACAGCCAAACACTCGTTATGACACAAAATCGCGAGCCTCTTCTTGTCCAGAAGTTGTCAACGCTTGCGGATCGATAATGTTATCCAACTCAAACATAACTGTCAGATGCAGGCATCATTTTTTTGTACATTGATCTGTTTGTTTACAAACAGTTGGCAATATCTATCTCTATCTCTATCTCTCTCTCTCTCTCTCTCTCTATCTCTATCTCTATCTCTTTTCCTCTCTGATTTTCTTTGCTGTTGTTAACAATTTGCGAGTTAGCCTTCATTATTGGCATTCCTTGTGCTTTCCCTGTGAACTGTGAACTTAACACAACTTTTGCTGTACTTTACTTTTTACTTTTTACTTTTTTACTTCTTTTTTTTATCAAATCAGTAAGTTTAATTTAAAGTAAATTTGTTTGCCAACTTATCAATTGAAGGGCTACCATTATTTTTCAGCATTACTCACTCAGTTGACGTTGCCTGCTTTCTATATTATATTGAGACATTATTATTGGCATATTCATTCTTAAGGTCACCTTTTATATATATATCATGATTATAGCCAATTTGCTTTATTGATTATGGAATTTGCCATTCATTCATTTGACTTATTATTCGCTTTGCATTTGTTGTTGGTGGTGTTTTCTTAGACACATACACCTACCCATTCTGCCTTGAACACTTTTTCCTCGATTTGAATAACATTCAGGCACACATTCATGTTGGGATTTTAGTCATGTGCATTCAATGACATTACTCAGAGTCCTTAAGCTTGAATACCCCCCTCAAATTATAGCAAAAACGTTTCCAGTACACCCACATCTATATGTATTTTCTGGATCAGTCTAAAACTGTTTCTTTTTGCAGTAGTTTGCCAACGTTTTAAAATATTTTCCAAGTTATTTTTTTGCTTTTTACATTGGAGAACCTTTTATGCTCTTCACTTTTTTTGCTCTTGCATTTTTCTGCTAGTTTGCTGCTGACTCAATTAAATGTTGATCAAGTGGATTATTTCACTCATTGCTTTGCTTTGTGGTCACTTAGTTTAATTATTTCTCACTTTGCTCTAACAGGTGCAAGCTTCTCTTTTTATCAACTTGCCTCACTATCCGGCTAGCCACCTGGCAACATATAAACAAAGTTGCCTTTTGCAATAGAGTTGCACTTGAATTTAGATTAGTTGTTATTTGTCGCTTCTCTCTCTCTCTCTCTCTCACTCACTCTCTCTCTCTCTCTCTCTGTATAACATATGCCATTCGATGATAGTCTATCCGGTTTCCTGCATATTCTGCATCCTTCAAGTGGCAGTTAAGGCGATTCAAGTTGCAAGTCAGCCACACATTGTGTGCATTGTGTGCTGCAGCTACAAGTTTGTAGTTTGCTTGCCACCCACGTAACCTCCTTGCACCAGCCCCCCCCCCCCCCCCACCTACCTTGTGGCACCCCCCATTGCCAACCACTTTGCTCCATTCTGTGTATAAATCACTTAAAAACTTTTACACAAAATGCAACCCGAAACTGCAGCAACATTGTCGTTGTGTATGTGTGTGGGTGTGTGAGGGTGTGTGCGTATTTTATGTGCTAAATATATATATATATATATATACAGCAGATATATTGTTTTATGAAATTGTGCCTTGAAGTGTGCCCTTTATCGTGATATTCTCGTTTTATATATTCTAAGGACGCACTGGCAAAGTTGCCATCACAGCGCCTAGCTCTGTCTCTCTCTCTCCCTCTCTCTCTCTCTCTCTCCCTCACTCTGCAACGCCTTAATTCAGTGCCACTCTGTCGCTGCACCCAGAGAAAAAAATGATATTGCAAGTAACTAACCCTAATTGGATTAGTTTAGGAATAATTGTTCGCTGATCTTCACTCTTAGCTGTTGTCGCTTCTGAACACAATTCATAAAAGTTTGAGAAATTTCTGTAAATTTGTATAATATTTTACACAAAGAGAAACTTAATTGGCATAATTGTGTTGTCAACTGAGCTATTTTTTAATCAACTTCACTTTTGCACAGCAAACTCCACTCGCTAAAAGTTTTCAGGAAAAAATTAATAATTTGCCTACAAATTCCTTTTTAGTTTGTAAACAAAAAATTGTTTTTATTATTATTTTTTTTGATTGAGCAACTTTTTTGCTGAGTGTATAGAATAATTTACTTCGAAATTCCCTTTTAAGGTTTTTAATTTTATTTTTGATTGAGCAACTTTTTTTGCTGAGTGTAAGGACGTGGGCCAAGTTGCTTTTCTTGTTGACTGTCTGTCTGTCTTGCTGTCCGTATGTCTGTGTGCCAATGAACATTAGGCTCTCTGCTTTCTCTGCTTTCAGCCCCCTCCTTGAAATCCCCTTTTTCGTTGCTTACTTTTTGCCTCCGCATCGAACCTAAGCGGCACTCAAGCAACGTTTAAATTTCAATTTTGTGACACATGAGCGTCACTTGAGTGCGCCGCTTTTTGCCTATCTACGCTCCTCTCAGAACCCCCGTCCACGCCCCCCGCCCCCCGCTCCCTGCTTGCCGTCAGCCTATGCCAATGTCTTCGTCCTATCTGAGTCTGAGTGTCCTGGCCAAGTGGGTGGTTGCCCAATGCACTTGACTTGGCGCTGCTCAAGCATGTGGCAAAAGTCTCGGGTCTCCTCTTCTTCTTCTTATTCTTCTTCTTCTTATGCTTCTTTACCTCAACCACTCACTCACCAAGGGGCATCACCGCTCTGCCCCGCCCCTCATCTAGTTATCGCTGCTGTGCCTGTGTGTCTTTGCTCTGAAGAGTTTAATATGCATTTAGTGGACGTAACAAGTTTACAAAACGCGTTGCATAATCCCTGAAACCCTGCCCCACCCCCCACCCCCCACCCCCCAAAACGACCCTTGCATTCCCAGACACAAAGAGAGAGAAAAAAAAGCGAAAAAATTTGTTAGACGACAGAAAAATGTTGGCATTCCGTATGCTAAAAGTTTTGCCGACGACTTTTCCATTTTCCCTTCTACATTTGCAATTGTCATTCTGCCACCTCCACATCCTAGGGATGTTATGTGTGCAGTTTTGCTTTATGTGGCGCGGCACTTCTTCAACTTAACTTACCCAAAAAACCCAAACAGAAAAAAAAGCGAAGAAGAAGAAGAAGCGGAAAACAAAAGTCTTGGCAAGTTGATTGCCTCTGCCACAAAAACCACAGCGAACTTTTGGCCTAGACTTTTGTTGTCGGCGGCGTCTTCGAATTGCAAATGCATTCTTAAATGGCTCTATTCGTGTACACGGCCACATTTGTCTTTACTTCCAATTATAATTTGACGTCGAGTGCTTACACACATGCATAAGCACATACACATGCATGTGGCATGTGGCATGGCCTTGATTCGCTGCGGCTTGTGGTTGTGTGAGTGTTGAAAACTCTTGATCCATATCCGCTAATGACCCGCTTACGTAACCTCAGCAATGGGATTAACTAGAATTCAACGCTAATGCGAGTGTTATACGCGTGTTCCACGGCTGTTATACGCAGCTTGAATAGCTCAACTGCTTGCACAGTTGTTGCCTGCAGGTTGATGCTGAACAACTATTTCAACGATTTGTTCAACTATTATTATTATATTATTTGTACATTACTATTATATAATATGCAACTTCTGTTATACACAATATGTAATCAAATTATATGCATATATATAAATTTGTGCAACACTTGTATAACAGTTAAGTCACTGCTATCATTTTAGCAGTCTATTCACTGTTATACATTTCCTTACAACTGTAATACACATGCCTAACAGCCAATTAACCAAAAGTTAAGTTAACTGAAATTAGCTGATAATGCGCTAAAACAGGTTCAAAGACTGTTTTACAGCAGTTATACGGCTGTTATACACCATCAAAACTATCGATTGGCATTCTACCAAGGTGTACTCATAATGTGATACGTTTTAGTGGGTGCAAGTCCAAGTGTTATACGCACATAAGTTGCATCTTGCGCTGTGATTAGACAGATAGATGCCACAGCCTGAGCAGCAGGCAGAAAACTTAACACAGATTTATGAGCACATAGTTCATCAAACCAGACAACCACACTAACACCCACTAACACACACACACACACACACACACACTCAGAGAGAGCTTGCAATTTCCCCCCATTTCGTCTGGCTATAAAACTCAATTAGCTTAATTTGCGGCAGGCTGCACAATTACGTGAATACTGCCAGCAGCTTAAATCTGATGTATATAGATATATGTATATATATATATATATATATATGTATATACATCTGTATATACTTATGTAACTTAGTTAACTAGAATTAAGTAGGTCTCTCTCTATGCGACTAAGCGGTTGCCACCATCAGTCTCCTCATCATGTTCTGCATAATTCTTTTAACTCTTTTAACGCTTTTCACATCTTCCATTTTGCCTTTGCACAGAGCCCCAAATTTCAGCCGCCAATTGAGTTTGTGGACGATGCGGCTCTCAGTCCGCCCGATGGCTACAAGGACAACAGTTTGAAGAATACGTTGGGCGGTGCGCTTAGCGGCCACATCTTTGGCGCCCAGCATCTGCAACAGTTGCAGGTGATACAGCGCCTGCAGCAGCAGCGTGCGGCAATGTTGGCGGCACGTAACGGTAATGGCAACGCGAGTGCCACTGCAACTGGGAATCCCAATTCCAATGGCACGGGCAATGGCAATGGCAACACTCAACAAATACCGCCACCCCCACCACCCGCTGGCAGTGCACAGCAACAGCAACAGCAGCAGCAGCACCAGCACCAACAGCAGCAGCAGCACCAACAGCAACAACATCAGCAGCAGCAGCAGCAGCAGCAACAACAACAGCAACAATTGCAGCCAACTGATGAGGAGCTGCAGGGCGTTTGCACCGAGTGTGCCGAGTGCGCTGAATGTGCCGCAAAGCAACTGCAGGATGCAGGTAAATTGCGCCATCACTCCACACTAATATATATATATACACATATATATATATATATATATAGATATATATATATATATAGCTGCTACACTTGAAAAGATAAAAGTGCAAAGCAAATATAATTGCAATTTGTAGCGTTTTGTTCAAGCGTAAAATAGAAATTGGATTCCACTTTTATTCCCTTTTTGTATTCTTTTTTTATTTCTGGTTTTTGAATTGAATTCGAATTTTCTGGTTGATTTTTAGCAGTGTAAGCCTTTATAATACAAAACTGCAATGCAATTAGCGAGCATCCCTTTGGGTGGGGAATCAGAGTCCGCCTTTGTCGAGTGTAATTATGAGTTAATATTTATGCAAACATTTGTGCCCAGGCACAAACAGTCAACAGTCAACAGTCAACAGCCATAAGCTGGCTGGGGTCTAGACTATTGAGTGCTGGCCATAAATTGGACGCCATTTTCATTTGGATTTTTGTCGCAGTGCAAAGCCAGAGAGATAGAGACACAGATAGAGTGAGAGAGAGAGAGAGAGAGATATAGTGGGAGATATAGGGGGAGCTTATGAAAATGTATAGTTAATTAAATGTCATTTAGCATGTCAGCTGGCGTTGTGGATATGAAAGCTTGCCAATCAATTTCAATGCAACGAAATACAGTTCGACAGCTGTCTTGCGTCTGGCGTTGGCAACAGAATGTTTCAGCGCGGATGTTGCACTGAAAGCAACTCAATCTATTTGCAACTGATTGAGCGCAAAAACGGCAAGTTGGGATTCGAAATTGAAATGCCAAATAAATGTGGCAGCTAATTTACGCTCAACATTGCTGTGTTTTCAATCATTAACTTTTAATGACAAATGTTCAGCGACTATCTTGCAAACATCAGAACATCTCTCTCTCTCTCTCACTCTCTATCTCTCTATCTCTCTCTCTCTCTCTCTCTCTCTCTCTCTCTATTTATAATAGCTGTGGCAAAAACATTGTGTTACTTTTGCCTGTAGCTAGTTGGGGTTTTATGGAACATAAAACATGTACATATTCGTAAGTTGTCGATTTTGATAGCAACAAGACCCGCATTGCCGCAAACGTCGAAGTTGGTGCACCAAAATAAACTATTTTGTGCTGATTGATTTATGGCAACTTAACAAAATGGTTAAACAAACGCAAGTTTGTAGTTTGCAGTTGTTTGTGGTTCGATTTGGTATGCGAACCTCCATAGAAGGACATGCTACTTCTGGCAGCCCGGGAGAGGGCGGCGGGTGCGGAGCATATATTTGCATTAATATCGGTCACGCTTCATTGTTTTGCTGGGCGACAAGCAAACGGAATGAAAATAAAATAATAAAAAAAAACAAAAAACAAGGCAGTCGAACACAGATGTCGGCCCCTTGCTTCCGAGCTGACTTTTCACATTAATTGTTGCGCCTAACGAAGCGGAATTATTGTGACCGGAGTGGGTGCCACCGCGTCAGATTGTGCCCAACCCGACCTGACCCTGCCCTGCCCTGCTTTGCCAGCAGTAATCCTTCAAGCGCGCTTCCGCTGCAAAAGCAACAGGCAAAACAAGCACTTTATAAATTGATCATAACCGAACATTTTTCATGTGTATACCCTATGCACACGGAATGAGAGGGTATCATCAGCCAATCAGTGACTGTGAAATATTTGTAGAACAAGTTTATTTTACTTGTTACTCAGATCAGAAAGTATTTATTCACTTTCATTTATAATTTGTCAAAATTTATTTTAATTTTATTTCCATTCTTAAAATACACAAAACAATCTTAATTCAATTCAAGAGTAACAAAAATAACCTAGTCGAAATCACTCTCTTTGTTTCTCTCTCTTTCTCTCTCTCTCTCTCCGACTTTTTCTGGTAACAGAGTGCGGCTCCTCGCAATGTGGAGAGGAGCTGACGCCGATTGGGGTGCCAGCCGTAGCGATTTTACCGTTACACACGAGCTCACCGGAACGTCGAATCACACAGAAGGAGATCATCGCTGGAGAGGAGCGGCCCAAATATGTGCTCCAATCGCAATATAAGCCAACTGCGTCATCAGCAGGTAAACTAAACCAAACTAAACCAAACCGACTGAAAACATTCAACCCCAAAAAAAAAAAAAAAGAATCCCCCTCAAAATGCAGTCATTATTAGCATTTGTATATATATCGTACATTATCCATAGCTGCATATATATATATATATATATATATAGTTATATATATATATAAAGAAAGCCACCTCTCGATTCGATAAGCAACAACAACTAAATTGAGACTCTCTCACTGGCAATCAAGCGGTCATAGCAAAGAGCAAAAATCAAATTTATCATTCGCTTAGAAATATTCCAACTTATCATCTACACCTGCATACGTATATAGCATACCTTCACATACATATATGCTTTTGTATATGTATTTGATTTTGATTACAACCCTGAGCATCGTACATTATGCATTCATTTCAGTTTTGAGACTCGAGTCGAAATTTCACTTGCAACATTCAAATATAAATGAATGCTAAAGCTTTGCACCCATTCGCATATCAATTGCACCGTTTTGTGCAGCTGTTATACGACTGTTGTATGACTTATACAGTACTTGAATGAAATTCATATACATTATATGACTTATATAACACTTGGATCACATCAATATACAATATTTTGTATTCTGTTCTAATAACAAATATTCAATTATAAATTAATACTAAAGTTTTGCACCCATTCGCTGTTATACGACTGTTATATAGCTGTGTTAAGCAAACCATACCAAAATTGTGTTACGCAATCAACACAGCAACTGTTACAATCTGTATAAAACTTTTATACTTGTATAAATAATGATATGCAGCTAATAAAAGTCTGTTATACTGCAGAAGAAGAAGAGAGCATCTGTGCGGGATGCTTAAACAGCATACTTATCACTGATATTTCAATTGTTATACAACTGTTTCATATGTGTTATACTGTCATATAACTGTCATACAATGCTTATCAACTTGTAAATATCATTAGAGTATTAAAACTGCACACTCGATAAAGGCTGCCAACCAATTCGTTCGATCTCGCTCTATCATTCGCACGCTCGTTCCCCCTCTCGCTTTCGCTCTCGTTCTCCCTCTCGCTCTCTCTTTCACTCAAACTCCTTTCACTCTCAATGCAAATGTAATGTACAATGCTCTCTTTTGTCTGACTTAACGTATAACAATTACAACAATTACAAAAAATTCAACAAATGCCGCTCGCTGTGACTATGCCACATGCCAAATGCCACATGCCACTTGCCACACATGCCACATTTTGTTCGTATCCGTGTGTTGAGTGTGTATGACAGTCAAAGTTAGAAAGGATTCAAGCAGTAGCAGTAGCAAGCCCACTGGCACGGTGATTGCCACGGTAACTGGTTCTGGTCCTGCGGCCGGTTCTAGTTCCGTTGCCGTTTCCGGTTCCGGTTATATAAGCAGCAGCAGCTGCAGCAGCAGCAGCCTGGTGCCAGCCGCCAGCGTCAGCAGTAGCGCAGCCAAGAAAAAACGATTTGTTGTTGAAACTATTACCACTATGACCACAGTGACCGAGCGACGCATCATCCGTGAATCGCACGAGGACATTGTTGCAGCAGTCGGCGGACCAACTGCAACTGCAACTGGCGCTGCAATTGGCGCCGTGCCAGCAACAGAGATGATGCCACCAGCGCTGCCAGCAAAGGCAGCGGCAGTTGCTGCCGCCGCCGCTGCGGCCGCTGCTGCCACAGAGCAATATGACGAGCAGAAACCGCCGCCCATACCGCCCAAGGAGCTGACAACGACCACACAGATTAGCGGCATACTGAAAGGTGGCAAACTCTGGAAACAGGACTCCATCTCACAGGTGCGTAGCAGCAGCCCCTTCCAACTATTCTTGATGAAATACACACTGACAAAAATGCAGCCTAAAATCAATGAATGAATTCTTGCATTAAGTTCATTTATTCTAGATTTAAGATTTCAAAATGTTGAGCCCAAGATTTTCCAGTCTAGAATGGATGAATTTGGCAAACTGGCAACGAGATTTGCAACTTTGTTTTTAGATAAATATGAATTATTTTCATTGGCAGCAATCGGATGATCAGAACAACACCACCTCAGAGGATGAGAGCGGCGCCACGAAGCGTTCGGTGCGCTTTGTGACCGAGGATCAGGCGAATGCCGGCACTGATGGCGATGGCCAGTCGCTGTCCGGCGAGATGGACGACAGCGAGAATCAGATTAATGAGTTGATACCGATCAAGAAGCATTCAACGCTCTTTAACAATGCGCTGCGTCCCAATTCGGCGGTGCGTCAACTCTTTCCCAGCGTCTCGGCGCAGCAGGCACCCGTTCTCACCTCGGAGGCGTTGCGTGCCTTCGATGAATCGAAGCGTGCCGGATGCCTTGTTACCCATTTGCCCGGCAGCTGTGGCGACTCGGACACCTTGCGACGCAGCATGGAGCGCAACATACTCAGGAGATCCCTCATTAAGTAAGTGGGGCTGCCAACTGCGGCTCATCTCTGACATTTCATCCTTGAACCGATAGTTGTCTAGATTATATATTTGATTTATCCTTTTGGTTTTGCAGAAAGAAGGCCGTCAAGTCAGATATATCGCTGGAGGAGCGCATCAAGCAGCTCACCTGCGACATTGATGAGGATCTCGCCGAGGAGCTGTCGCTGGCACGCAGCGTTGGTGATTCAGATCAGGATCAGGATCAGGCCAGCGAACGCGATTGCACCGAGCTGGCACAGCGCGATAGTCCTGCCGGCGAGGAGAATCCCAATACGCTGGCGCCCAAATTCATGAATGGCGAGAAGAGCTTCTCGCCCAGCAGCTCCGTCTCCAGCTCGTCGAGCGGCTCGTCGGCCTACAAAAAAATCGCCGACATCTTCAGTCGCGACAAGAAACAGGAGAAGATCATGGAGCTCGAGGAGAATCCCATTGTCATCATACCGCAGGTAAGCAAACATCCATTTTATAAGTAGCCAATTTAATAACTTGTTTTTGTTCGTGGTTTTTCAGGAGTGCCGCTGTCCGGCCGCACCCGATTTGGGCATGGGCATACAAGTGCCAGTGGTGCATACGCAAATCCATCGGACACCGCCGCGCCAGAACGAACCGAAGCGTCAGTTCCTCTCCACGCTGGCACCGCTCACCGCCTGCGTCGCTGGCAACAAGGATGATTTGTCCTCGTATTATACGCTGGCCGCTGCCGCCGCAGCTCATCAGCATGGACACGGGACGCATGCGCATCATGCGCATCATTATGCATCTGCAGCTGCTGCTGCTGCTGCCGCCGACTTTAATATGAGCCAGTTGCTGGGCGCCGCAGCGGGCGAGGGAGGTGCCGCCGCCCAGCAGGCAGCTGTGGCAGCAATGGCTCAAGGCCTGGCCTTGGGTGGTGGTGTTGGCGGTGCTGGTGGTGGCGATGACGCGCGCAAGGTGGCACCGGATGTGATTGCCGGTACGCCCGGTCAGGAGACGACGCAACAGGACGAACTGGCCGCCTTTGCCCAGGCGGAAGCGAAGCGCACGGAGCAGCTAAAGAAACGCTATACGGGCATCGAGAGCGCCAGCCAAGCGAGCAGCGACGATGACGAACAGAATGATTATGGCTTCAATAAGCGTCCATCTGTTCGTGGAATCAAGCCCAAGTTTAGCTCCACCAACGAGATTCTGGCACAGATGCAGGAGCAGCTCACGCAACAGATACCCACAACGGTGATCAGCAGTCAACCAGTGCCGCAGGCCATTAAATGCTACACCAAGCAGCTCACCCAGAATCCCTCGCCACAAAACTTGCCACAACAGCAGCAGCAACAGCAACAACAGCAGCAACAACAGCAGCAACAACAGCAGCAACAGCAGCAGCAGCAGCAACAACAATTGCAACAGCAGCAGGCTCAGGCGCAACTGCAGCAACAAATGGCTGCTGCTCTTCAGGCAAACACAATTGCCCAGCAGAAGACGGAGCAGCGCACGTGGAGCTTCTACAGCGAGAGCGGGGAGCAGCAGCGTTTCCCCATGGATGCTACAGCTGCCGCAGCGATACAGCAGACCTACTATCAAACGTTGCCGGCGGGCGCCATGTTCCGCCAGACGATGATACAGCAGCAGCAGGGTGGCGGCGCCACCGCCGATGAGGCAGCGCTCCTCTATGCCGCCGCCGCTGCCCAGAATTGCCAGAGTGTGACGGCAACAGCGACGGCAACGGCAACGGCCATCGAGCAGAGCAAGCACAGCAGCAGCTATGGCAGCCATTTTGCCAGGAGTCCAACAAGGCGGCCAGAGTCGCCGCCGCCATTGCGCAACTATCATCAGACCATGGTCCTCATACCCTACAATGCCGAGACCTATTCCCAATTCGCCACCAGCAGCAGCGTCGATCCAAAACTTGCTCACATGCAACGACAGAATATTTTGGAGTATCAACAGGTGAGCCCTTTGGGATGCAATGCATCCAAAACTAGCCACATAAATAATAATAACTTTAACTATGTAACTTTTTTTTGGTATAAAAAATAAAGTTTCGAATTTCGAATTTTCGAATTTTATTTTGCTAATATTTTAGAATCAAAAAAAGGAATTTCGCACTAAATTGCACTATTGGTACTCAAAATGTGATGTTTACTTTGTTGACACTTTAAAGTTGGAAATAACTGAAAAAATATTTTGAGAATATTTAATTGCTTCAGCAACTTAACAGTTGAGAAATTTTGAAAAACATTTAATTGTAATTCTTAATTATTGCAGGTGACACAGCAAACGATTCGCGTGCCGATTGGATATGCGCTGCCTGGCATGCAGCTGCATGTGGTAAGTGGGCGTGGTCATGCCGCACATTATGGACAACATCCGCACACAGCAGCCCAGCAGCAGCAGCAGCAGCAGCAGCAGCACCAACAACACCAACAACACCAACAACACCAACATCAGCAACATCAGCAACAACAACAACAACGTCTGTTGTCGCAACACTATCAATATGGGGCAGAGGGCGGCATGCCGGGCTTTAGTGAGAGGGGCGTGCCCGAGGGCGCTGCAGCTGTCTCGCATAGCGATTGCAATGCCATGGCCTCACCCAGCAGCATTGCCCAACAACAGCAGCAGCAACAACAACAGCAACAGCAGCAACAGCAGCAGCAACAGCAGCAACAACAGCAACAACAGCAGCAACAACAGCAGCAACAGGTTGGAGCAGCTGCTGCTGCAGCGGCTCAGGGATCCGTTTATTATGCAATGAATGTATGACCCGGGCTGGAATAGTCGCTGCCAGCGGCGGTCATTGTCGAGCGCCGCCAGTGTCAACGCGTCGAGTTGTCAGCGACTTCAGTGCATTTGGGCGGCGGTGGCGCCATCGGCAACAGATGAGCGAAACCTCAAGCCACGCCCCTAAAACTCATAAGCCAAAAACCAGCCAGCCCAAAGTATACACTCAGAGAAAAAAGCCGGATTAGAATTCCTATCGTTTTGTTCTTCAAATTTCAAGTCAAATTTCTTTCGAAATATTCTTATGAAAAACTAAAACCAAGCACAAAAAACTCTTCAATTTTTGTTTGAGCTTTAAGAACAACTAAATCGTTGCAGCTCTAAATTGATGCACTTCAATTCTCGATTCAAACTGATTTAATAGTGAAGAACTAAAGTACTTAAAATAAGAACTAAATATCTTACTCCGATTAATCAAAATAAGCTTAAATTAGTCCAAAAACAAAAGGAAAACTTGGACATTTTTTGGAGAATCACAAAACACGTCCTTGAAATATGATTTGAATTTTTGGCCTTGGCCGCATTTTGACAACCTTTGTACTTGACTTGAGTAGTAAATTCTCATTGTTTTTTTTTTCTGAGTGTACAAATGAGTTACGAAAAATGTTGCTTAAGTTTGCAACAAATTGAGTTAAAAGTTGAAACCAATTTCGCGTTGATTCTAGCGAGCGTTTAAGTTGCTCTCTCTCTCTCTCTCTCTCTATCACTTTCACACCCCACTCTAGCTATCTCTTTTCGTATGTGTGTGTGTATGTGTGTGTGCATGTATGTTTGCCTATAGCCTCTTGAAGTCTTTCCCCTCAGCCTATTTGCAACAGTATTTGTGCATGTAAAATTCAAGTTGAAACAATATAAAAAAAAAGAAAACAAAAAATATTCAAATTTTATGATAAATGACTCAAAACAAAATGAACAAAAATTATATTTAATTCAATTCAAAAATTGAGAGAAATTGCGTTAAATGTTGGCTTTTAAGTTTATTTGAAAATGCATCAACCAAACATGAAAAGAAAAACCAAAATGAATTAAGTCTATGAATTTATTTATTACATGCTGGGTGCTAGAAATATAACAAAAATAAAACACAAAAAACAAAAAAAAAAAAAAGGAAAGAATTTCAACAAAATGAACAATTAACAATACCAAAATAATTAATTTGTTTTTACATTTGATCGCTTAGTTTATTCGCATTATCGAACGTGTTTGCTCAATGAAAAGAATTGCATTTGATTTTAAGTAAAAATATATATATATATATATATATAAATTAAATTATATTACATAAATTAAATTATATATTTGAATGTAGTGCAATTTGTTGCTATAGCGGTCTCTCTCACACGCATTTGGCGCAAACCTAGAACAAAAATCAAAACCAAAAAACTCAAAAATTTTTATCATAAGCCAAACCAAAACAAAACTATAAAAAAAAAAACTAAATGTATTTTTTTCTCGCGTTATTTAATATCATATATGAAAAAGAAAGAAAAATACTTTATAACTAGCGAGTATACTTAAGCGTTTAGATATTATTTTATTATATTATTATATTTTAAATATATATATATATATACATATATACTCATTTTTTAATTATGTATTTTTTTTTGTACTGTATAATAAATATGCGATATACTTTTAATGCCCCTGCAGAGGGTATTTTATTTTTATTTTTTATTTTAAATTGTTTTTAATTTTTTTTATCATTTATATGTGAAGAATAATCTGTCTGCTTCCATGCGATATTAACTTACAGTTATTGGAATTTATAGTGTAACAGAAACAACGAAAAAACGAGTGTGTTTAAGATAGAAAAAAGTATTACTATGCCAGAGATGATCAATATATAGCTACATAAGTTATTTATTATTGTTTATCGTTTATCGCTTATCGCTTATCGTTTCGCTTATCTTTTCAAGTCTGCAAGGGTATTCAGATTTCGGCCTGCCGAACACAGCGCTTCAATATATATGAGTTGAATTATTTTGGATTATTATTTAAATATGACTTTAATTCGCTACATTTATAGTATGCATATATATATATATATGTATGTATATGCAAATATATATATATATATATATATATATTTGGGTGGTATTCTTCTCGGTACCAGAGCCCAGCTTCAATGTATGTGTGTGCATATTACATGTTTTGTGAGCTGCAGTTTGTTTGGGTTTCATGAATACGTATGTGTGTGGCATGTGTGCATGTGCATGTATGTGTATGCGCGTGTATCTACTGCATATGTATGTATCGTATCTATCGTATCTATTGTATCATCCGTAAATCATCTAATATCTAAGTAACAGTGCCAAAAGTTGCACGCAAAAACAAAGCTTGTTAAAAAACTTCAACTTGAAACAGGTAAATAAAGAAATTTAAAATCATATATATATATATATATATATATATATATATATAATTTAAAAGTACATACAATACCTAATAAAATTATATATATATATGTATATATATATATATATATATATATATATGTACACTATATATGATATTCGCAAATGGATTAATATAACACGAGTCAAAAGCAATTATAATAATTTTTTTTAAATACACATATTGAGTTGATATATAGACTCAGTTTATACATATGTATAAATACACATATATTATGAAATGAAATAATAAGAACAACAATAACAACAACAACAACAACAACATAAAAGTGAGCCGATTTAGATAGCGCTGCAGATACATATATATATAATACGTATATAGTTCTACAGTTAATAGAGAAAGTGCGCAAAACAAACTTAGTTACATAAAACTAATCATGAATCAATAACTATTAATACACAAATACATGTGCATAGCTATATGTATAGCTATACACGCATACTTACATGTGTGTGTGTGTGTGTGTGTGTGTTTGGTTTTTAAATTGAACAAAATAAACCAAAGCGCATTTTTGGGCGCACCACAAAATATTGCAAGAATTCTCAACAATTAATTTTAATTAGCCCTGCCCCAAAAATAAATAAAATTATATTATTGAATTGACAAAGCCGAGCGATTTGCATAGAAATATATATATATATATATATATATATATATAAACATACATATATTAGATATTTATGTAATACATAAATAAACAATATATAAGAAAGAAAGAACAGTACAGAAACGTAAGAATTTCAAAATGAAAAAAAAACCAAAAAAAAAAAACAAAAAAAAAAACAAAATCAACACTTTCAAAATTTGTGTTTTTTTACTCGTCTGGATGATAAAAATCAGCCATAACTAATTTTTTTCTATGCAAAATGTAGTTGACAAATTATATAAAATATATGTATGTATATTTATATAAACAAATATACATATATATATATATATATATATATATATATATACATATATATATACTATTCTATTAAATGGTTATGATGATTTTTTGTGGCATGCAACATAGAAAACAAACAAGATGCAACAACAAGAGAAAAAGTAGACAACAAAAGAAAAGCACACACAAAAATGTGAAAATGTGTATTCATTTATGAAATAAGCAACAACAAAATCTATATATATATATATAGTATATACAATTATGGGAAAAATGAAAGAAACAAACTATAGATCAAACAGCAAGAAGAAGAGCGAGTTGGCAGAAGCCGAAGACAACGGTAACATTAAATTAACAAGTTATATAACAAATTTAAAAATATGACTGAGCCAATGACTCAAAAATAAATTTTAAACGAAAAACAATTATATGAAAAAGCTAACAAAAAAAAATTGTTGTTTTTTTTTCTATATATATATATATATATTTCGATTTATATAAATTTAATTTGATGGTGATTTATGCTGATCTTGGGTGCTGATAGGGGGACCAAAACAAGCCCTTCGTTGATAAGACGTCCAACGGAACTTGAAGTCGTGACACCGTCGCATAGAGATAAGAAACCAAGTGAAGACTGCCAAACTTTGAGATACACTAACAATTGAAACTTCAAATTTAAGTTATGTAAGACGACAGACAGACAGACAGACAGACAAGATTATTGTGAATGCTGATCAGGAATGCTGTTTATAGCTGGAATGTCTCATTTGCACAACTTCAATGCAACTCTATTGTCAGCCACGAACAGGGTATCACAGTAAAATCTCTAAATTATGCGAGAGAGAGGGAAAGAGAGAGAGAGAGAGAGAGAGAGAGAGGGAGATAGAGAGAGAGAGAGTTGGCTACTGCGCAATCACTTGGAACAGACAACTTGCGCAGCTTTGGCCCCCTGGGATTTGTTTTGTACTTTGTGTTTTATGATTTAGTACGAAGCTTCACTTGAATCGAGTCACATCAAATTTATTGAACGCTTGCAAATCAAATTGAAATCATGAGCTGTCCCTTTGCTGGCAACAGGTAAGCAGCCCCCCACAAGCAACCACACACAAGCCATACTTGCAACAAACACTTGCCACAACACAGCATTGATCACGATAATAACGCCGTTCCACTGACCAACGAGGTGGGCAAAATCTATGGTGAATATCTGATGCTGGACAAACTGCTCGATGCACAATGTATGGTCTCCTTGGAGGACAAGAGACCGGTGCACGACGAGCATCTGTTTATCATAACGCACCAGGGTATGTCTATCTCTACATCTCTATGCTCTATCTCTATCGTGTCTCTCTATCTGCAGCTTATGAGCTGTGGTTTAAGCAAATCATCTTTGAATTCGACTCCATACGCAGCATGCTCGATGCGCTGGTCATCGATGAGACAAAAACACTGGAAATTGTCAAGCGTTTAAATCGCGTGGTTCTCATCCTCAAGGTAAGCGCAAACCCCAAAAGTATTCGACAAACTCAAAATGGAAATAGGCATTTAAGTCATGAAAATGAAAGTCAGTCAGAAAGACTTTGTAGGAGATAATGTTTCAAAAAACTTTGTTCACTTTTATGCTAATCACGGTTCTAATGTAAATCTAAAAATCGTTTTCTTCTTGTTCTTATGTCCATTCCAATAAACTCACATTGCTATCTTTCAAGCTTTCATTCCATTCCATTCAAATATTTTATTGAAACATAAAATATTGAATATAAAAATAAAATATTCAGTCAATATTCAATCTTAACTATTATTTTTCAAAATCTATAATTGCTTTTATTATAATTTGATTGCTATCAAAAAATATGTTGATTTTTATGATTGATCCAAAAAAGAGGAAAATGTTTGAATATTAAAAAAATATTTAAGTTGAGCAATAATTGGTAATATGAAAACAGGCTCCAAATTTATTGAGCCAGCTTTGAAATCTTTGGCCTTATTTTAACTTATTTTTATCTAAACCTATGCCAAGTTACTTGTGGATCAGGTGCCCATATTGGAGACAATGACGCCACTGGATTTCATGGACTTTCGCAAGTATCTGGCGCCTGCCTCCGGTTTTCAATCGATGCAGTTTCGATTGATTGAGAATAAGCTGGGCGTCCTCAGCGAGCAGCGGGTGAAGTACAATCAAAAGTACTCGGATGTGTTTGGGAATGATGAGAGCGCATTGAATGCGATACGCAGCTCCGAGGATGATCCCTCGCTGCTGGAGCTGGTGCAGCGTTGGCTGGAGCGCACACCTGGCTTGGAAGCGGATGGCTTCAATTTTTGGGAGAAATTCCAGCACAGTGTCGAACAGTTTCTCGCCGCTCAGGAGCATAGTGCTCTGTTGGAGCCGGCGGAGGAGGCCAAGAACTATCGACTGATGGACATTGAGAAGCGTCGCGAAGTCTATCGCTCCATCTTCGATCCGGCTCTGCACGAGGCGCTGGTCAAGCGTGGCGATCGTCGATTCAGTCATGGCGCCCTCCAGGGTGCCATTATGATCACATTTTATCGCGACGAGCCGCGCTTCAGTCAGCCCCATCAGCTGCTGACCCTGCTCATGGATATTGACTCACTGATCACCAAGTGGCGATGTAAGTAGCATAGCACTCCCCCATTTCCCGCTCCATCATTCCATCTGAGTTCAGCGACTCATTCAATTCACTTTTAACCGTTAGACAACCATGTCATCATGGTGCAACGCATGATTGGATCACAGCAGCTGGGCACTGGCGGTTCATCCGGCTATCAATATCTACGCTCCACACTCAGGTAAGTCGCTCTCTCTTTCTCTCTCTCTCTCTCTCTCTCTCTCTCTCTCTCTCTCTCTCTTACACCTGTTACCCGAGTTGCACATTAATCACTGATCTTCTCGTTTTCAGCGATCGGTATAAAGTATTCCTCGATCTGTTCAATCTCTCCACGTTTCTGATACCTCGTGAAGCCATTCCGCCCCTGGATGACAGCATACGCCAGAAGCTACTTCACTAACACCTTTTTTGATGCTGCATTTTGATTTATATCACAAGATAATTTGCCTTAAGACTTAACCGACAAAAGTTTGCTCAAATATATCCTGTTATGAACTCCATGTGGAATGTATTTCTCTGACACTCAGGTCTTAAAGATATTTGTTTCCAGAAAACATTCTTTTTTTAATGCTGGGCATAAATCAAATTTTAAATTTTTCAAATTTTTTTATTTAATATTTTTGTATACTAAAAATGATGAATTAATCATTATTTGAAATAAATAATTGATATTAAGAAACATCTTTAATAGACGAATTCAAAATATTTGAATATTCAGTAAAATATTGTATAAAAAAAGCATTTGGCTTATAATATGATAATGATCATATATTGTTGACCATTAAGACATTGCTTAACAATTATAAGGTTAAATGGATATTACAAAGACATGAACAGCCAGGCAGTTGGGTAATTAGGAGACAGGTATCTCTGGCAATCTAAAGAATAATTATTGTAATTATAATCATCATCAACAATAATGATATAAATCCTTGTTCCTTTCAACACAAATATTCTTAATATATAATGTAAATTTAGAACTGATTAGTGGCATACGTAGAATATTCCATTTTTCCTCTTGCTGGGAAGCTTGAGTTTGAATTTGAATCAAAATTTCCGAAAGTGCTTTCATATTTACGCTCCACCGAAAAATAGCTTACAAAATGTACGATTAGACGTGCGTCAGTGGCCCGTGGGGCAACAATAGCAAAAGGCAACAAAACAGAGATATGCTTATAAGCAATCATTTTATTTATAGTTTATTGAGTTATTTAATTATGTTTCTTATTAATATTATTAAACTTTATAAATCACCGAAAAATATGATTTTAAGTAGTAATCAAAATATAGCTGAAATCATATGCACTTCAACCCAAACTTGAGAGCAAAACAAATTTCAAATTCCGTTTGGAAAAAACGAAACAAAAACTATTAAATAATCGGCAAAATAGAAAAATTTCTTTGCCTAATTACTCGATTATATAGAAAGCTGTATTATCTCCTCTGAATGTGTACATAAAAGATAGGTAGCTCTGTATGTATATATATATATATATATATATATGCATGTATGTATATATGTACATATGTCTAATTAAGAATTTCTTATGTACATTCTCGACAATATACACAAATACTGAATAGGCAACCTTTCCCAATGACCTTTTTGTATATTCAATTGATAAGCGTTCCACAGTTTCAAGTTTTCAGTTTCATTATTTTTGTTAAAAAATTAGCTCAACGCAAATAACAACAACAACAACGCGACTCGTCTAACAACAACAACAAGTGCAATTTATAATTGTTCAGTACTCGAATCGACAAATTCAGCGGAATTTAGGTCGTCCAATCCCCCAGATATTCCCACAGATGAGAGGTAGTGTGAAGAGATGCAAAAAAACACAAAATACAAAAAACAAAATACAAAAATAAAAGCAACATTTTGTAGCGTTTTATGTAAGTCAAATCAAACGCAATCAAATCAAATCAAATCAAATCAAATCAAATGTACAAAATTATATTTTTGTTTTTTTGTGAGTATTATTTTTCCGGTTGCAATTAAAGCGCATAAGTGAGCCAAAATAGCTGCAGAATCGTACAATCGAGAATCTCTCTGCATTATATAGCAATTATGTTGTTCAGTTCCAGTTCAGCCCACAACCCTCAGCCTCAACAGCTGAGAACCCCTCGGCAAACTCAGATGATGAATTTAGGTAACCGGCAATTAAAGAAACATTCGACAACAGCGACTTCTCGACGCGCTACAATTATGCTGTGTAAATGTGTCTTTTGTTCATTTTATTTAACTTATCCTACATAAGTCTAGCCATTAAGTTAATTTAATCAAATTGTACTTTTCACTTACTTAAGCTAGATTTTATTTACTAGCAACGCTCGTTTTTATTACATGATTTACTGGTTTTAATTGCTAGCTTTGCAACTGGTTTAATATCTAAAAATAGACCACAGAGTTGCTAATGAAATTCACCAACTATTCAATTATCACCGGACTTGAAATATTACAGAATTTATATTGAAAACGTTTAACAAACTCAACAATTGAATAAGAAGAAGAGTGAGAAGGCAGCACAGCCAAACAAATGACCAGAGCTGAAATGCCCAATGGACAAAAAGTAGCGGAACAGCGGCGATCGACGATCGGCAGCCCAAGCCCACACTAAATGCGACTACATCAGCTCATTAATAAGAATGAAAAACAAAAATAAAAAATAAAAAATAAAAACGACAAACAACAAACACAAAGATGAAGCGGATGAAGCTCGACGACCGTGGAACTGTCTCAGGTCTCAGGTCTCTCAGTCGTGCGCTGAATCTCCGACAAGTTGGTTGTGTTGCGTTGTTCAAGTCAACAAAAGCAAAAAGTGATAATCAAAAAGAAATCGTAAAAAAAAATATTTAAAAAGAAACAGCAACAAAATGCGGTGCCTGGCATTGAGCGCGTTGCTTGTTTGCATTATTGTTATTGCTGGACAAAGCCAAATTGCAGGTAGGCAAAACCAACACTTTTTACCTTTTGTGGAAATTGTACAGATTTTTACCTACCTGGCCAACAGCTGGCTATAGGAGCGAAATTGCGATAACTCCCGAGCCCGATGTGGAGACAACGACCAAGAAATCCGGTTGGTTTGGCGGCTTTAAGAATTTCTTTGGCAGCAGCAAGGAAACTGAGACCACAACAACAACATCCACGACTACGACGACAACAACAACAACAGCGAAACCAGTGGCGCCGGCAATTGCGCAAAAGCCACCGCCGTTGGTTATTTCACATGCACCACTAATGCCACTGGGACCGCGTCCCGATACGCCCAGCTCCTCACCCTTTGGAGGATCGGGTTCAGCCTCGCATGCCCCACAATGGCCAGCAGCACCAGGTGGAGCAGCAGCGGCCGGAGGAGTTGTAGGACCGGGTAATCATCAGACAAATAATGCTGCTACCTCAACGTCAACGGCTACGTCTGCATGGCAGCAGAGTCGTCCACAATTCGGTGGTGGGGCCTCCACCGCCGCCAATTTGCCGCCAGGATTTGCTCCGTATCGACCGCAGAAGCCGCAGCCCAGTGGCTTTGATTTGAGCTACTCAGGCGGTGGCGCGAACACCAACAATGGACCACGACCCAATTTTGGATTGGCACCTATGACAAGTAGCACCACTAGCACAACTACCACAACTACCAGCACAACTACCACCACGCAGCGGCCACGCATCGATGCGCAGCCGGGTGGCATTGATTTACGCTTTAGCGGCAGCACAACATCGACAGTGAAGCCACTGTCGCCACAACACAAGGATGAGTTCCCCACTCTGCCCGTGCCGCGTCGTCCTTCAATTATAGAGGATAATCCAACTGGCACACCCACACCCCGCACACCCACATCGCCATCAGCGTGGCAGGTACCGCTGCCAACGCCTGCTGCCAAGCCAGGAGCAGCTACTACACCTGCTGCCCCTTCGGGTGGCACATCGGGTGGCCCATCGGGTGGCTCGTCGGGTGGCTCATCAGGTGGCTCATCGGGTGGCTCATCGGGTGTCTCATTTGTGCCACACACGGGTGGCTCAACCACAGTGCGTCCGGGCTTTAGTTCGTCGGGTAACTCGGTGGCCAGCGATGATGAGATTCGCCAGCTAACCGAACAGCTCTACACGAAGGAGACCAACAGTCAGTTAAGCCTAATCACTGTGAACCTTCAAGGACGCACTCGATCAATTGATAGCGCCGATGAAGCACCACAGCCGTAAGTACAATAACAAAACTACAGTTAGCTAGAAATAACCTAGCAGACTAGCATTAGGTACCGATTTATGTATATTTTATGAGGCGCAATCAATTTTTAAAAAGAGCTTTGAAAATATGACGAAACTCTATGTTTTAAACTTATCTAAAAAACTGTTCATCGGAATCCACAAATCACATTTTCTATTACCTTAAGCGTAGTTATATATCTAAAATTATATTTAATAGTAATAATAATCCAATAGATCATCGTGCTCCTCGGTGTTGATCCTGAAAGCTAAACAATGATTTCCATTGATAGATTGCTGACTGTGGATGCGAAGGCCTTAGAACCGTTGACGATTGCGAAGATGCGGTTGCTGTTTAATAACTACGAGCAGGATACACTGGTCAATGAGCATGTGACGGCCAACGAGCGTAAGGAGGAGAATGAGTTCCTGGATGCCGTAATGGCGACGAGTGTTATGCGCCAGGCAATGTTGTTCCTGCAACAGAAGGGTCTGGTTACGCCCGATCCGAAGACCCATCGAGATCTCGTCAAGGAGCTCTGGTTTACACAATATTCGCGCGGTCAGGGCAAGATTGGCAGCTCCGGCTTCGAGCATGTCTTCGTCCATGAGGTGAAGAACGGAACCATCATTGGTTTCCACAACTGGGTCTATGTCAACGAGGAGGAGAAAGCCGGTCGCTTTGACTACAAGGGCTACATGAAGGAACAAGACATTGGCACGGTAAGTGGCTAGCATCTTATCACTGATCAGTTGCACGCAAACATCAATTAACTTCTAAACTATTATATACCCTCCGCAGAAGGGAAAAGTGCTGAAGGTTCGTTTTAGCCACGAGGGCTTGAATAAACCAGTCGACACAATGTTTATTGGCACCTCACCGGAATTGGAGTTGGCACTATACACCGTCTGCTTCCAGCTGCGCCCGGATCGCACCTGTCCCGTCTCCCTGGGTAACAACAAGTTTGGCATTGTCACCTATTCGTGGCGCTACAGGGGCAAGAGCCTCATTGGTAGCGCATATCCTGAGATATGAGTTCCCCACATCCATAGACAGCTCGCCGTAAATATGGTTTTTTTTTTGTCTCTATCTCTCCATTAACGAATTATTTTTTCTTCTGTGTAAAATATATAAATACATATTTTAAAATTTCGTTGGTGTTTTCATTTGAATATTTGAAATTCGATAACAAATAATCGATAGGTTGACTGTGCAACTGCCAAGTATATATGATTTAACAAATATCGCTGCGGCGGTTTCGATAGTATGCCACATTGCCACATTGTACAAATTATCTGATTTTCAACTTCACGTCATTATTTTTGATATTATCATGCTAATAATAATTGTAACTATATAGAGTGAAGAGTATTCTACATAAACAATTAATTACTTGAAAATACTTGGTACAAATTAATCGATAAGTAGATCATCACTGGTGTCCCATCACTAAGCATTAGTATTTCCATAGTTTTTGTCAGCAGCATACGTCTTCGTCTAAAACAAAGAAAAAAAGTCGGAAATTATTTGAAAATTTTGTAAAGAAATCGGAGCAGCAAAAGAATAACTATTAATTTGACAGAAACTTTCAGCCAAAATGGATTTCGGTGCCTTATTGCAATATGCGAAAAAGAAAAATGATGCTGCATCTAAAGAAGAGGTTGGTTGACGTTTTAATCACTGCAGCTGCAGGTTTTTGTTGGCCACTGGACAACAAAGTTGGTGATGGATGATGGTAAACGAAATCGAACTGCAACCATATGGGAAGCAATAGAATTGAAAGAATAGAAGATTGCCAATTTTGTCAGGTAGTGGGCAGTGAATGGGGAAACACGCTGATGCGGGTGCATTCCTGTGGAATTTGGGGTGATGGCGTTATCAACAAGTGTTTAACTTTGTTTTCCTTTGCACGCAGGTAAGATACTACAGCACCAAGTATTCGCCACCCAAAAAGGAAACCAAGGAGAGCAAACAACTGTCCAGCAACATACAAAAATTCCTCAAGAATCGCGAGGCGGAGGAGATGGAGCGTAAGCGAGCGGAGCGGGAGAAACTCAACAATTTGCTGGCGATGCGGGATGAGAAGTCCAAGAATAAGATTCGCAAAATGTTAAAAGTAACAAAATCGGCGAATAAATCGGTGCTAGACGATGCAAAGAGTGCGGATAATACGGTGCTGGATGGTACTGAACAGCCGGATGGGGATGACTATGGCTATGTGTCGACGGAGGCGAATGCCTTCTATCAGAAATACATTGAGAAGGTCAAGGATGTGCACGAGGACAAAGGCTTTGCGCCCAGCCGACCGCAATCTGTGCGCGATCTATCCAGCACCAAAGAGCGCGTCAAGGCGGCCATTACGCGCGAAAGGGAAGAGGCCAGATCCCACACACGGCAGCGCACCAGTCACGCATCCGCCTCGGGCACAGCGAAAGATAGGGAGGCGCATGTGGCTCGCGCTTACAACACAAAATCGCCGAAAACTCTCTACGATCCAGATGCGGAGCGACGCGATGAGGAGCGCAAACGGCGCGAGGAGGAACAAAAGAAGGTAAAAGCCAAGCGGGCGGCACAGCCGCCTCCGATGGACTTTCAGGCCCTATTGCGTCTAGCCGAGAAGAAGCAACACGAGCCGCTTGCCATGGCAGTGTCTGAGAAGAAAAAGGAACCGGAACGCCTGATGTCGGCACGTGAGAAGAAAGAACAGGAGGAGCGCCAGCTCTGGAAGGATCAGCGCGCCCAACGCGATCGCCAGCGTGAAATAGATGCCAAGGCCAAAGTGGAGACGCCACGCATGGACCCTGGCGGACGCATACCCAAGCTAAATAAGTCATCCGCAGTCGCCAAAGCATCAGCCACAGCTCCAGCTTCTGCTTCTGCTTCATCTCCAGCAGCGCTGCTCAGTCAACCCAAATCGAAGCCAACTAGTGATAACTTCAAACGCCCAGCGACCAGTGCTGAGCCAAGCAGCTCCTCTAGCGCCAAACATCGTGCAATAGCAGCAAAGTCCGCAACAAACCCGACGGCATTCAAACGTCCGCCAGTTGCCAGCAGCAGCAGCTCAACAAAATCGACGGCAGCAGCTTCAACAGCTTCATCTGGAGCAGTCACCTCCAAAGCAGCAGCACCACGTAATCCTTATGAGGCTGCAAATAGAGCAGGCGGCACACGCAATTTTCCGCCACGTGAACTATCCAAGGTGCGTTCACCAGAGGATGTGCAACGTAACCGTAAACCGCATCCGAGCGAGGCGCGTGCACTAAGAGGAGGCAGTGGTGTGCAGCCAGGAGGAGGACGCAAATCGATCGATCCACATAGCAAACGTAAGTCGCGTCTCAAGATTACAATAGTCACTTTAAATATTCTTTGTAAGACTGATAATTGAATTTCTAACAATTACGCTTACAATTATTATTAATTAAAGCTCTGCTTTAAAAATGGTGTACTTGGTGCTTTGGGAATTGATACTAATTATAATTATAATTTCGCTAAGTAAGTAACTAAGTTGCAAGTACTTTAGTAGCAATAATTTAATGTTGCTTATTTCCCACTCAAATACTTATTTAACACAATTTAGAATTAGTAATAGACAACTATTTACCGGGGCACAATCACTCAAAATATCCGAATTCTGTTTATTAAGGACGCATTTATGATGATGACTCCGAGTACGACTCCGAGCTGGACGACTTCATCGATGATGGAGACTGCGAGGAGGATATTTCATCACATATACGCGACATATTTGGCTATGATAAGCGACGGTATCGCGATCTCGACGAGGACGTCTCTGATATGGAATCCAGTTTCGCTCAAACGCAACGCGAAGAGTATATTAGTAAAAAAATAGGTAAGCCTCGAACACAATCCACCACCACTCAAATTTTCCACAGATTCCTCATCTGGCACTCTCTTTTGCAGGCATCCAAGAGGATTTGGAGGATATGCGCATGGAGGCGTTGCATAAAAAGCGCAAAATGTTTAAAAAGCGATCCGCCCGCATCGATGACTAAACCCATAGTCGAATCCAATTATTACATTTTTTTTATTTTATTTCCGACACATCTTCGATTATTGAGGCAGCGCCATATGTTTTCAAAAAGTTCTCTTTTTTTCTGCAGAGAGAAATTGAGAAATCGAAATTAATTCCAAGCTTAGCCAAAATGCCTTTGATTATGTTTTTGGCGCTGCTGTTTGTTAGTTTGTTACTTATCCGAATAGTTTTTGTTTTTTTTTTCTTACAATTTCTTAACGAAATTACTTTTTATACTTAGATACCGTAGGCACAGTAGTGTCCAAAATTTGATAGCTACACTCAACAAATATGAAAGTTATCTATCTAACAACACTTGGTGCACGACTCCAAAAACAAAATCTCCCGCGATTTGGGAGGTAAAATTAGGAAACTTGCCAGGTAGATTTCTGCGATCGTTCTTAACAAATTTCACACGTCTCCAAAATTTCTGGTATTGCTTGTGGTATCAAGCAATATCAAAACACTTGCTTATTTTTGATACTTTCGTTTCCATGACCAATCCTATATATGGTACAAGCATATTTTTAAATCTTTTTGCTACCCGTTTCTAATTATATTAATTTTAAAGAAAAAAACCCCAATCTCAACTGTGTTAAGATGATACAGCCTTATTGAATCGGCATATATATACAAATATTCTCTAAACTGTTCTTATTTCGAAAATAAAAATGTGCCCCTATTTTTGGTAATAGTCGCTACTAAATCAAATGTCAATAACATTTGTATAAATTAATATGTATATATATATATGTGTATATATATGTGTATATATATGTGTCATTTATCAAATCAACATGTCAATGGCGATATTAAAACTTTAATTATATCATCCACTCGGTAATTGCCTCTTATTCTTTTTCACTATCTCTATCGTATCTGCAAATCGAAATTCGAAATCATCTCACAGATATGGAAAAACTATTTTTTTAATAAATCAAAAAATCGGTTTATTTATATATATTTTTATTATTGCCATTTTTATCATCCGCTACAAGTGAAATTTATAATTAGCCGTTTTGTCATTATAAAAAAAAAAATTAAGAAAACAACCAGATTATTCAAGCAAACAAATAATTGATATAGGAAATATCTGGAATTGTTGCATCCATAAAGATTTAGATTTTGAATAATGATCTCAAAGATTATAGAGAATATATTTCATTTTGAGTATAACAAAATTGGGGAAACAAGATGAGTTAGTCGTCGGTTTGCTCTACGACAACGGCGCTACCGATGCGTCGATGATCGCAGACGGGTTGCGGTTCCGTATCCATATAGCCAATGGCCGTTAGAGCCGAGTGTGCCCTGTTCTTCTTCAGAAATTCGACCTTGTGGCCGACGCTCTCCAGATGGTTGATTGTATGGTTTGGCACCTCCGGCTCCGAGTCGACAATCATCGGTGCCAACTGATGGTGCAAACGGCCATGATTGACAGCATCCTGAATGGGTTCGCGAAGCACGAAATATCGTAGAATGGTTTGTGCCACGGAAGTGGTGATGCGTGAGCCACCAGCACCGCCGATAACCAAGGCCACATTGCCCGCATCATCGAGAATAATGCTCGGACATGTCGAAGACATTGGACGCTTGCCGGGCTCAATGTAATTGGCCGGGCTGGCTGGTATGCCATAAACATTAACCTTGCCCGGCGTGGAGAAATCATCCATCTGATCGTTCAATATGATGCCAGTCTGGCGAGATCTCACCGTCGCCCCCAGATGGCTGTTAATGGTGCTGGTCACCGAGATGGCATCACCATTGGGCGCCAGCACTGATATGTGCGCCGTGCCATGATCCTCAACATTGCTGAAATTCGCGCCATAATACGACATATCCTCGAACGTGCGATCATCCAATATAAGTTTACGGATCTTTGCCGCAAAATTTGGATCAATCAAATTCTGATAGGTTTCCATCACCGACGGCTCATAGTGCATGTCACCCAAATTGGTGCGATGCCCATACGCATGCTTAAACGTCTCCATCAGACGATGATAATACTTGTCCCTGCTGCTTATATATAAGGGTTCCATGACGTTCAGCATAAATGTCAGCACTGCTCCGCTGCTCGGCAACGGCGATGTGTACAGCGTGTGGCCATTATCAAATCGGGCACGCAACGGACGCTCCCAACGCACACTGCAATCAAACAGAGCCAGAGCGAGGGAGAAAGAGAGAGAGAGAGACAGAGAAAGAAAATGAGTATGAGAAAAAGAGAGCGATGCTGTTGAGTATTTGATTTTAGTTCTAACGTGGATCAAGATCAAGTTTGAGGAAGGGATGTGGAAATTCGTGTTTGCTGACTTACTCGTAATCCTTCAGATCCTTTTCGGTCACAATGCCACCCATCCTCTTAATATCCTGGACGAGCCTGCGGCCAATTCGTCCGCCCCGATAGATGACCTCCGCCCCCTCGTTTGCGACAATCTCTAGGGTATCGGCGAGGACGCGACGGTACATAATTTCGCCCTGCTTGTAGGGATTGTTTGTGGCGGGATTTATGAATATCTCCGACATGGAGTCCTCATTGCGGATCGCCTCCTCGTTGGTGGCCAGAACATTAGCTAAATACCTGGACACTACTATGCCCTGACGACACATATCAATGGTGGGCCGGAAGAGGCGTGGCCAGGGAAGCTTGCCATATTTTTCGTGCAATCGCCAATAGCCATAGATCTCACTGGGCACGGCACAGGACAGGGCGCCCGTGATATGATCATGGTTGGCAAACATGCTCTGTGTGGCAGCCGCTGGAGCCGTTTCACGTGCAATCAGCGATTCCATCTGGCCCGTCTCCTTCGAGTATATGGTGGCCATGAAGCCACCGCCAACGCCTAAGCTATGGGGCAGGACAACGCCCTCGCAGAGCATTGTCGCAATCGCCGCATCCGCAGCAGATCCTCCCTCATCTAATACATTTCCACCAACCTCTGCACACCCGACGCCATTGGAGGCCACGGCGCCAATGCGACGACGTTCAGTCCCGCGAGACAGGCCAAAAATCAGGCCCAAAGTTATCCCCACAGCGGCCAGAACGAGAAGGATCCAAACGACTGCATATTTCTTGCAGCAACTTTTCGGAACGGAGATAAAGAGAGATACATAAATTTATATATATATATATATACATATATATCGTATGAGTAAGATAGGCATAATAGGTTTTTTATAGATTTAAAATTTGCAATTTAACAATTATTTTTTCGATTTAAAAAAAAAATGTATAATTGAAAATTTTTTTGAACTTTCACTACAAAACGTAACCCGATAAAACACGAAGCTTTTTCTATCCTTGAAAAAAACAGCGAATTTTTTTTTTATTACTTAGTTTTTGATCATAATTTATTTTTCTGTGTTAGATTAATTTTGGAAACTTCCGTCACTTTTCTTTTGTATTTCACATTTGAAGCATTTTAATTTTCACTTACGACATTTTGGATGGATTTTATGGTATATTAACTTAGGTGAAAAAAAATAAATTAAGTAATCCGTGTGCAACGCGATCCGTTTACTATTCGAATGTGAAGAATTTGATCAACAGTAGCTGCTTTTATATGCCGTTTAGCCATTAAACATTTAACAAAATCCACTTTAATATCCGAGTAAAAAAAATCCAACTTAACTGGATAAGACCGTTGAAGATAAGAAATATTTTTTGATATAAACGGTTTGTGAATTAACCGTGGTCTATTTGTAGGGTATATGACCATTAGCATTTTATCTTTAGCTGGAAGTTTTTACCTGATGGTTGACGAGTTTTGTGCAGGGCCCAATGATAAAAGTGATTTGGCCGACAAATGCGCGGATATTTGTGGTGTATTCGTAATCAAATGCAAAAGACTGTTGATTATAAGTACGTATAGGTATTATCTGTTCAATGATAATGGCGTCAATAATAAGTTGGGGTCAAATTCTAAATGGTAATTGAAATGATGTATTAATCACCTCACAGAAGTTTAAATAATACATAACAACATACTTTTTTTTAGTATTACAAATCTCTAAAAATATCCTTCATATTTTTTTAATTTGCATTTGTACAGGTTTCTCATGTTATTTCATTAAAGCAGCTACTGTCGCAAATTAATTAGTTAACTGTTTATTTTTAGGCTCAGTGTTTAGCTCATTCATTTTTGGTTTTTGATAAAATTAGTGGGCACAGGTGCTAGACGTACTTAGCGTACATGGCTAAACGTCAGCCGAACATTATCTATCGCAAAAACTTATTTATTTATTGTATGTATTTTAAATTGTATGTTTTCTGGGAAAACCGTTAATTTGAAATTTCGCGGGTAAGGGTCAACATTAAAAGAACACCGTTTGCTAACACTGAATGCCGATAGGTCATCTATAATGAATGGTAGGAATCGATACCATAGATCAGCTAACCAGTTTAAAGGACATATAAACTCTTTAATACATGAATATTAATTTAAATCAATTTTGTTTAGCACAATTAACAAGGTATACGAAGTCAGTCAATGTTATTAATAAATTAGTTACTCTTGTGCTTTCCCAAAATTCTCTAGCAGTTCCGTTATAACAGGGCTGTCCAATTACTAAAAATTAACAGTTTACAGTTAATTAAAAATCATTTATTCTATTATTTTGTTCTTCTTTTAGTTGTAGTGATCTTACATTTTGTTTTAATAAAATTCAGCTGTAAGTTAACATAACATATTTGTGACGCACTATGTAAGCTTGTTTAAAAAAAAAATACTCGATAGATCGAAACATCGATAGTTTATTAAGAGGCTATCGGAAAATTATATAAATCGTCGCGCGTACTTATCGATATAATGGAGACATCGATGAACTCTTAACATCCCTAATACAAGTGCATACATATGTATATGCAAATGTCTTCTCATCTGCTCGTATGTGTTGTCGGATGTATATGTGTGCGAAGTGATTTTTTTTTAAGCGAAGCGAAATCTAATTGGAATTAAATAATATATAAAGTGAAATGGCATACAAAACTAAATAAATATAAAACCGTGCGTCGGTCGACCCTCAAAAAGGACCTGCATATGTAAGTGCGCTAGTGGCATGGGCAGGGTCTCAGTCGCAGTCACAACACAGCAACAAAAGCAACAACAACAACAACATCAGGAGCGGCACTGCCACTCAAACTGCATGTAGGTGTGTGTATGAGTGAAAACTGAACAAAATGAATGCGTCTGCTGCGTCTGTTGCTGCTGCTGGAGATGCACCAACAATTTTTTTGGCCTTGGCTAAGACTAAAACCAAAATAATTTGAAAATGAAAAAAAAGAAAAAAAAAAGCATCTCCCGTTGCAGTTGCACCCATGCACACAGAAACACAGACACACTCGCAACAAATGAGAAAGGGCAGCGCAGCAGCAAAACACACACACACACCTACATATACTACTACACACAAGTGCAGCAACGCAAAGCATAAGAACAAAACAGAAACACAAAACTGAAACTGAAAACCTTTCAAAAGTCCGTGATGCGCTCAATGTTGCTGCTCTTGTTGTTTATTGAGTTTTCTTTTTGCGTGTTGTTGTTATTGTTGTTGATCCAGGATGTAGACATCATTTGCTCTCCTGCATGCACACACACACACAAATACAAAGACTCGCTACTGTCTTACTCACACGCACACACACCTTTACAGGCAGCCCAGGGCGACGCAACGCACAACGAACGCACTTGCATAAAAGCTCAAATCGAAGCCGTACTCAAAGCTTTCGCTCTCAGTGAAACAACCCAGCGGCGCAGCAGCAGCAACGTAACAAGAACATAGAAATATAAAGGTGAGAGAGCAGCTGGTGTGCTGCAGCGGCTGCTGCCGGCGTCGCTGCTGCTGCAATGAGCGTCTTTGATGACTTTCAACGCTTGTGGATGCAGCGCTTTCCACAAAGCTCACTCTCCGACGCCTGGGAGCAGGATGTGCGCGCCAGTCTCGAGCGACATAAGCTCAAAATTGGTGAATTGAGCAAAGAGCTCGAGCAGGAGACGCTTTATGTTGAATATTTGGAACGTTTGCTATCCGATGTGGAGAAATATCGCGAATCTGGAGGCGATCCGACAACACTGTTTGAGGCAGCCACCAACAATCCGGCAGCATCCCATCATGCAACACAGCAGCAGCAATCGCCCACCACCAGCAGCAGCAGCTGCGTCGCTGCCAATGGTTCAACTGGTGCGACGTCGACTGCGAATGCTGGCGTCGTCGACAAAGACTTTGTAAGTATTTTGTTCCCTTTGATTCAAATAAGTCTTCAAGTATTTATTGCCCATTGTTATCATTATCATTTGTTATGCTGCAAGAAGTTTTTGCGTTTTGCTGCTGCCACTGATTGCGCTAACCGTTAGCACTTATAGCAGGCGTGCAGCATTTCGAAAAAGGGGGGCGTACGCAAACAGACAACGGCACAGGCACACACAAAACGTTGCCTACCCCATTGGCTGCCCTTATCACTGGCGATTATCAGCTAGTGCAGCTGCCTCTGCGTCAGCGTCGACCTCGGCGTCGTTGTTTATTTGTTTAACCAGTCACGGCTACGAGAGCCCCTGTAATTATTGAAAAATTGCCGTGATTTTTATTTATTTTATTTTTGCTCCATGTGAGAAAATAAAATTGCGAATCATTCGAAAAAGGGGCAGTTTAAAACTGTGTTGCAGACATTTCGAACTAGTTCTCTCGAATAATTGTCGCATATTGAATCAGCTGAAATATCAACTTAGCACCATTGAGGACTGGCGATTTCGGATGGGTTCAACTAATTCGAACCGCTTTCATGTTTAAATAAAACTAATATATTTATGATTTATTCAAAAAATGTATTAATGTCAATGAATCCATTTGTAATTGTAATTGTTCTTGAAGTTGTAATTTTCAATTGATTTCTTGTACTTACTTTTAGCGGATCTTTAAACACTGCCTTGACTGCTCCGTAATTTCAATCTAGTTATTTCCTACGGTTTTTACGGTTGAATGGGTTTGAAGTCTTTTTGAACTAGTTCGTTTCGTTAATTTTAGACAAATTTATAAATTCGGATAGCATTCAACAGTTGCCCTTCCCGGCGTCGCTTTACTCCCACTCCGCCCCTCCCCCCACATACCCACCACCCACTGTTGTATTCTTTGTGTGTGCGTACGTTCTCCGTCCGTCGGTCCGTTCGTTGCGCTCCGTCTGTGCCACCACTTCGATATCTTTAATTCTGCCCTGTTATCTACGCACACACACACACATTTTTATTCTATTCATATTGTTGTGTCTGTGTTTCTTTCGGTCTTTTGCGTGTCGACGTCGTTGACTCCGACTGACTCTGCTGACACCCGGAGCAGCAGCAGCAGCGCTGCCGACGCCTCGATTCGCCGCCGCCAGTCGGCAATCGGCAGTAGTCACTAGTTTCGATGAATAACAACATCCAAAAGCGGGATTGTCAAAAGTTAACCGCGCTCTATTTTCACTCCATTTCGTATCCCAAGCAGGTGGGCAACGCAGAAGCCCATCTACTTCCACCCCACTAATTCCGCTCCTGGCTACGCATTGCAGCAACAAAGAACTGAAACTGAAACTATACTCAACGAAAGAAAGTCCCTCCTCCTCTGTCTCCTCGTGCTCCTGCTTCTGCTCCCACTGCCGTTGCATTTTGCATAATCATGATAAATAAGTAACGCAAGAGGAGCAAAAACAAAACCAAAGATTAAAGTGCAAATTACGTAAATAATACAAGAGAAAAAAGAACAAAAGCAATATTAAAGTGCCAGTATTTTGTAGCCTAAACCGTCATTTTAGGCTTTTGTGTGTGTGTGAGTGTAAGTGTGTGTGTTTGTGTCTCTTTTTTTTTTATTTGATTTTTTTTAACGTGTTCGGTTGACTCAAATTTCGTGGTCAAAGTGTGCGTCGCCGTCGCCGTCACAGTCAACGTCGCAGTCGCCGTCGCCGTCACAGTCGCTTTGTGCCTTAAGTTCTTAGTTGTTGCTCTTACAGCCGCAGGGCGGTGCTCGGCTATCAATTGCGCTTCGTGGTGTCTCTTCGTGCCGCTTCGTCTGTGTTTCTCGTTCGCTTTTTGCAATTGCACTTTTTGCGTGGGACACACACTAACAACAACAACAATAACAGAGAGCGCCAAGCGCGTTAACGAGAGTGCTGCGTGTGTTGCTGTGTGTGTGAGAGAAAGGGAGAGAGAGAGCAGTGAGGAAAAAACAACAACAACAACAGTGGCGCTGCTGCTGGAAGGAGCATGTCTTCCTTCAAAGAGAAATTCAAATTATGGACCAGAGGGGTGCGTAATCAGTGTGTTTGTTGTCCATTTGTATATGCAAATGGCACAGTGTGTGTATGTGTCTGTGTATGTGCGTGTGCTGCAACAAGCAAAAAAAAAAATAATTATAAGAATTGGCTCTTGTATTTATCACAAGTCGAAATCAATAAACTTATCGCAAGCGCACAAGCGCACGCACATACACTTATATGCTTATGTAGGCGCAAAAAAAAATTAAGCAAAAAACAAAAAAGAGCTAAGTAACTAAAACCCGTTAAGAGAAGTAACCCAAAAGCGTAAAGTACAACACACACATGCATACGTAATCTTATTTACAGTGATCACTGTTTATATTAAAAAAATGATATCTAGTTGTAAATAATTCAATTTATTTTTTTAATAATATCAGAAGTATTATTTTTCGAGTCAATAATTTTTGTCTGTTCTTTTATAAGAAGAAAATAGCTATATATAATTCCTGGACAATTGGAAATTGTGTAGGGTTCTCGCTTCCTATCGATTACTGTATATACATATAGCGCCCTTCTTTGCATTCCTCCTTAGAACCACGACGTCGACGACAAATCCAAATCTCTTCGCCATTCTCTCCATTGATAAGCATGTGGCGGGCCCTGCTATCAGTAGAAACCGCCTGAACCAAGCCAGCAGCGACTACTCAACAGACCAGAACTGAAGTGCAATGCAAAGAAACAGAACACAGACACAGTAACAGAGAGAGAGAGAGAGAGAGAGAGAGAGAGATAGAGATATCTTGGGTTGTGTAGGGGGCTGTATGCTTTCTACGTATAATACATTTGTACTGCTTATATAGTGCTTGTTATTTTACCCAAATGAAAAATATTTGATTAAAAAGGTTTGATTAGCGGTTTCTATTTATTCTTAGTTCGCTGTGGCAATTAATAATCTAGGTTGCTTTGGTCTTCACCTTTATGGGAAGAGAGAGCGGCGATAGAGAGAGAGATAGGAGAGGGAGAGCAACGGAGCTAAGTTCTATGAAAACATAAATTTCTTTCCGCTGAATAAAGTAAGGCATCAATATGTTCAAAGCATCGAATCAACAAAATCGTATTTTGATGTTTCCTTTATTATTAACCTCTGTTTGCCCATAAAAATTTGACGTCAAATATAATTAAATCTTTTCCTAAAATAATACATTGTCTTATGGCTAAATTCAAAGAATGAAAGAAAAACATGAAAAATGTTTAAATGAATGGTTTTCGTTGAATGTCTGTTATTGAAGTGCCATTTTTCATTTGAGATGTTTGTGATTTATGAAAAGCAAATGTTTAGCAGCTTTCATAAGCAGCTATTGACAATTTGCTCAGCAAATAGCAAGCTTTTTCTTAAGTGTTGTAATATTAAAATTCTTGGTAATAACAATGACTCTTGAAAACAGCACAATTGTGAGCTTTTCAACACGGGCATTGCAAATAATTATTACAGTATTTGCATATGCAGGTTTTTTTTTTTTTTTAAATATTAAAGCGTTATTTTAAGCACGCTAAAATTTTCTCGAAACAATTTAACAACAATTCGATGCTTATTGTTATTATTGTTGTTGGAGCTGCTTTGGCGCCGCCGTTTCGTGATTCACATTTACAACAATTTTGTGTGTATGGCTGTGTGTGCTGATTGAAAATATGCTAAATAATTGTATCGACATGCCTGGGGGGAGACAGACAGAGAGAGAGAGTGAGTGAGCGAGCGAGAGAGCACGAAATTGCCAGGCTGGCCAAATGCTGAGCTCAGCTCTCCGATATCTTGCATGAGTATTTGTATCTACACACATTTGTCTGGCCTGGCCCCAAGTGCGTGTGCGTATGCGTGTGCGTCGGTGTGTGTGTATGCGGGTGTGTGTATGCGGGTGTGTGCGACGCGTGTGTGTACGACCTTCGCCGTCAACTTTTTATTGCACGCTTTCTTCTTCGCTTCGCTTGGACACATTAATAACACTCACACACACACACATGGCAACATATACAATTGTTGCCGGCTGCTGCTGCTTGGCCCAATCCCAATGCCACCCCCAACAACAGCAACCAACGCCTTAGTTCACGTTCGCACACACACACACACACAGACACACACACACACACACACACACACACACACACACACACAGACACATACACACACACACATGCAGTTATGCACACTCTCGCAAAACAAATAAAAGTCCCAAGAAAAAAATTGTAATATTTGCTGGCAATTTTCTTTACTTTTGGTTTGAAAAATAAATACAACAAATTAAAAAGTTTGCTCTCGATTTTTGTTGTTGTTTTCTTATTTTGTAGTTTTCACTTTTTTCGTGCCCAAAAAAAGCAAAAAAAAACTGAAGGCGTAAAAAGCAATGAAAAAAAAAATGCTCAAACACACGCACACGCTCCACGCCAAGATTGGCTTATTTGTCTGCTCTTGTTGTTGTTTGCTTTGGCTTTTACCCGATGTTGTTGTAGTTGCTGTTGTCATTTTAATGGAACAGCTCAACGTGTTAGAGAAATGCGTTACGTGCCATGCATGAGCAAAGTGAACATTCGGCAAGGGGGAGAAACGCAGCTTTCTGCTAAAAAGCTCTGCTTCATATATATATATATATATTACATGGGTTCCTTATACCATTCGCGAGGATCTTTGAACTTTGCACTTCAAATTGTAGCAGTAGTTGTGATTCAGTCAATACTCAATGCGATTCCAAATAGTTCAATCTTGTGCTACAAAACCACAAAATCGAATGTACGATTCATATTTACTAATTTTATACAATATATTTAATATATATAAAAAAAAAAGTCGGAACCTTTTTGTTTAATAAATTGCATATCTATTTCAAGACCTATCTTCTACTTATAAGTGGAGGGCAAGGTCTTTAAAAATGTATGTATTTTATGCACATTTTGTTGATTTCTCTCTCGCTCTCTCTCTCTGATATGCTCGTCGCTTTATTTGCTTTTAATTGTTGTCTTTTATTGTTTTTAACTTGACTTCATATATTTCCATGTAGCAATCACTTACGTATCTTTTTTACAATGTACAATAAATCTAGGTTTTCTAGCGAACCTATTATTTGAATTGAAAAAAAGTAATTTAAATTCCTGCCCCACAATAATGTTTTGCAACTAAAGCTTTTTTCAAATGCTGATTCACATTTTAAATGAATTTTCTCTGCCTTTTTTTGTTTGCAGAAATCTAGTTTGAATCTGCGCGAGGCATCATCTGCGTCATCAGCCAGCAGCAAGGACAAGGACAGGCTGTCCCTCAGCACCGACAACAAATACACACACACACTGAATGACAGCGGTGGCGGAGGTGGTGTTGGTGGTGGTGGCGGTGGGTTGAGTTCTGCGCCACCCACTGGGAAACGTAGCATGACGGAGCACAGCTTCGAGCGTGAGGATAAAAAAGACAGTGGCAATGAAAAGGACTCAAATGGAGCGCTTCAGCAGTGCATCAGTGAGCTGGCGGCCTCCATTGGCAGCGGTGCACTCAAACCGAATAACGAGCAACGACAAATGCCAGCAACAAACAACAATGATAGCCACACCAGCAGCAGCAGCAATAAGCTGCAACAGCAGCAGCTGGAAACTGTGGGCAGTGCTGCCGGGGAGGCTTCAATAGATGCTGCCTCAAAGGAGCAATCGAAACAGCTGCGCAAGACGACATCGCACTTTGTTACCGTCATCGAGGTCAAGGAGGCCAAAGACAAAGACATCGATGATGCAGCGTCGTCAGCAACGTCGGCGACGGGGTTGAATGACACGGCAACAGCGACAGCAACAAATACAACATCGACGTCGACGCCTCCATCGACATTTGGACGCTATACGGAGCGCAACAAGGATGCAACTGCGCCCCCGCTATCGCCATCGATGACATCGCCCGCCATGTCCGCCTCATCGTATGCCGCGCATCTGGAGGCCAAAAAGAAAATGCCACCCAGGTGAGTAGCACTGAACTTGCAACACAATAAGTGGCACTAACTTATTATTACTATTCGACTTTGTCCGCTTGAAGAGTCTTGCAAATTTAAATTATAAACACGCTTCAATTTATGCACAGCTCTGAATAATTGAAGATGCAAAATTTACTGGTGTAGAACAGAGAAGATACAAAGAAAGCAAACAAGTGAGAACGTTGCAGTCGGGCGTAACCGACTGCGAAATACTCTGATACCAATAAGTAATACCGGCTGGTAACAGGTGCGTGCCACAGAACATGTGTGGCAGGCTGCTATTAATCTGTATTTTGCTTTTCAATTGTGCGAGAAATAGGTTTTTGAGATGATGAGGCGGACAATATTTAGATGTGGTTTCTAGTAATCTAAAAAAAAATCTAAAAAGATATGAACTAAAATTCCGGAGTAAGCGTGGTCATTCTATTTTTTTTTTTTTTACCGATCTTTAAGGGAGCTACCAGCAACATAGTTTTCGTGACTCCAGGAGATTACCTTCCGTCTATCTTTAAAATTGTGGTAGATGTGCGGTTTTATCGGTCTCAGAAATATCGCTTTTGGTATTGATTAGGGAGATAGGTGTGTGCGTTGCCATCAATCGATAATTAAAGGCGAATACCTGTTCGAATTTTATGGCTCCAACTGAAAGCTTTTATGGTCGGCGAAAACGGGCGTGGCCGACGCCGATGCCGATCTTTGAAGGACATCGCCTTGAAAGACTTGTGTTGAAATATTTGTGTTCATTCAACAATTGCATTATTTGTGTGTTTTGTGTTTTTTTGTTATCTACAGACCGCCGCCAAAGAATATAAGACGCGTGGAACCGCCCACCATTCCCAGCCAACAGCATCAGCTGTCGTCGTCGCCGAAGCGAGAGACACCCTATGCGGGCAGCACAATGCCCCTGCCGGGCAGTGGTTCCGGTTCGGGCGATAGTCCGGCCAGTTCGCTGGAGCGCAACATTAAGCCATCGGATATACTGCGACAGAAGTCATCGGAGAATCTGGAATCGAAGTATGCCGCGAACAGAAAGACAACGCCAGAGCTGAGCAAGCTGGCGAATACGCCTGAGCTAATGGAGGAGCTGGGCCGAAAAATGGTTGGCAAGACGGACAGCCTGGAGCATGCAAAGCGCAATGACGGCGGCGGTGGCAGCACCAATGGTGGCAGTCTGGGACGCACTGCATCAACGCCGGGTCGCACACTAGCGCCAGCCGGACGTAGCCAGGCAATGGGTGGTGCAGCGGGAGCAGGAGCGGGCACTGTGGGCGCCTCACCCACTGGCAGCCTGAATAAGACGGCCAAACTGACCGCCGCCGACAGCAGCTCGACCTCCAGTCTGGAAAAGAAATCGCGTACTTCATTGCAGGCCAGCGACGCTGAGGCGCCAGCGGCTGCCCAACGCAGCATCGGCTCCAAGGAGTCCCTCGCGTCACAAGGCATATCGGAAGTTGTAAGTAAACCATAACCATACCATAGCAACATCGAATATATATATATGGAATCGCATGCTTCTCTTGCCTTGCAGATCAAAAGCTACGAGTCGGTGTCATCGCTTAGCTCGGATAGCGCCAAGGCGGCACAGCAGGCGGATAACGAGCCGTATTATGATAGCGTGCCGCTGGACAATGGCGATGGGGAGTATGTGTTCATTAAGCCCGGCCGCACCGGCTCCTCGTCCAGTCGCGATGATCTGTCAACGCCGGGCAGCACGCTGCCCATGGCCCAATTGAGCAGTCAGGCGAGCGTAACGGATCCCGAATCTCCAGGCCGTACCTCCAACTATGTGAACATTGATTACTTTCTGTAAGAGCGCATGGCATGCATTATGCATGAACGATAAATCAACCCAGCTAAGCAATCTCTCTCTGTCTCTCTCTCTCGCTATGTGTCTCTCTCTCTCTCTTTCGCTCTCGTCGCATCTGCAGTCAGAGCAATGAGACGCGCTCGAGTTCACTGGACAGCGATGGCGAATACGAGGGTCCGCCAATATTGCGCACCATTTCACACGATGAACAGCAATCGACATCCACATCACAGACGCCAGGTGTATTACGCAAGGTTCGTGCAGCAGTCAGATATATATATATATATATACTAAATATATATAGTGTATATCAACTATTTAGTACTCATATTTAATGGCTCTGATTTTGAATACGACTTCCATTTGTTTGCCAGCCGTTTTTGGTGTGCCTCAGCAGAGGCTATGCATCGGTCTCAGTCAGTATATGCATATATATTCTTGATCAAGATGAATTCACTTTCTTTTCATTTAAGAAGCATCGATATCAGACTAGAAACGTTTGATCATTGAAGCAGTATTAGTGTTTTATGGTCAAGATCAAGAATATATATATAACAAATGTTGTCTGCTTTATAGTTTTAATCATGCATTGCCATACCGAAGATAAATGTTCTAAGCGGGATTGGTGTGGTTGTTGTTGGAACTGATGCTGCATCTTGAATAAGCTGGCAGCTAATAGCTAATTACATGTTGACCTAAT
This sequence comes from Drosophila cognata, assembly GCA_035041535.1. Lineage (NCBI taxonomy): Eukaryota > Metazoa > Arthropoda > Insecta > Diptera > Drosophilidae > Drosophila > Drosophila cognata. The sequence goes on from JAWNLC010000831.1 coordinate 3,191,020, forward strand.
GCGCTTCACTCATATCCCAGTTGCAGTTGCAGTTGCAGTTGCAGTTGCGGTTGTCAATGTTGATGATGGCGATGATGATGCAAGCAAGCAACCATTACACTTTTAATGACTAAGCGCCGTTGGCATTAGCATACGCTAACTTGGCTAATTGATTTTAAAGTGCATGCGTCAGCCGCGTGTCTTTAGATAATGCGCTTCACTCTATTTTGGCCTTCCCTCCCCACCCCAGCAACTATTTGCTGCCATCTCTCTTTTTGTTTTGTGTGCTCATTGTGCCTTGCCTTGCCTTGCCTGCCTGGTGCAGCTTAACAAACATTCTGGAATTCCGAAAAATAAGTATAATTAACTTTAATGGGCTGCACTAAACAAGCCCTTAAGCAAAATAAAAAAATAAAAATAATTTAATTTGCTGCGCTGCGCTCTTCTAATGCTAAATTAACATTTCAAAATCGAAATACATATTTTGAATGTGTCCGACGAAACGATCTTTTCACGCCACATATGCAATATTTAGTTGATATAATAATCTAATAAGAATTATAGCAAACGAGTATTTCAATATTAACTAACACATATTTTTCGATTTTTTTTTTGTTTTTTTTCCTATCTTCGATTTTTGTTTTTTGTTCAACGATGATCTCCTCTTACTCTTTCTCAACAGAACTTAGTTTCAGCGATACTCGTGAGTACCGAACACACTTCTACAGCCTCTCAGCCTCCTCTCAGCCCAGCCTATATTTATTTGTGTTGTTTGTCGTATATAAGCACATATATATATTTACATATCTTGTACATATCTTTATATATGTGTATTTGTATAGCTTCACCTGAATGCGCTTGTTCTTTGTTAAATGTGATTGGCTTTTTATCATATTCTATGTTATCCAGTTCTCTGTTTATAGTTGCCAACCATTGCCACACACACACACACACACACATATATATATATATATAAATATATATATTTATATATATCTACCCAACCACCCACATACGTGTTCCTTTTTTTTTTTTGCACTCTGCAACAATATGTAAATAGATTAAATACATATATTTATAACATTGTAGTTAATATAATTTGTGGCCAGTATTTTCATAGCTTTGAGTTTAATTTGTTTATGTTTTATGTGAGTGCAGAATGCTGCAAATTCTATAAAATAAAATCAAGTAGAATTAAATTCATATACCGATCAAAACAATAATATTGCATAGTGAATTGGTATGCTGTCCTCCTTCTCTATTTATATATGTATATATAAATATATATCTTTCCCTGTCCTTTCTATGTACATACACATACTACTGCTTGTGCCAAAAGTGTACCCGAATTGGCACACATAATCCCCTTTAGCTGTACATATGTTTATATCATTCCTATGTCTATCGTATGTCCCATTTCATTGCACATACTTTCTGTAGATATACGTATATATATATATATTACATCCCATTTGCAAATAAGACTGGCTTTTTATGTTTACATATATGTGTGTGTATTGGAAACGGTGCAAGAGTTGTATATACCAAGTAGAGTGTATAAGGCCCAACATCCAAATCATCTGTAGATTACATAATACATATTGAGAGCATTCCGTTTTCCGTCTAGTTATTAACATATCTCCATATCTCTACAGGTCTCTGGCAATGCGCGCGGTGCCAAAATACGTTCCATTCTGAGCTCAATAATTCACAGCGAGACTATCTACGTGGAATGCCTCAATAAAATGTTACAGGTAACTGCAACAAATAACACGAAAATACAGTTTCTAATTTGCACATTCCTCCATGTTGCAGTACAAGCGCGCTATTCATGCAACGTTGGGCACATCACAGCCTGTGATCAAGGAGGAGGAGGAGAATACGATTTTCTTCAAGATCGATGAGCTGCACGAGGTGCACACCGCCTTTCTGGGTGATCTGAAGACGATTGTGTCGCACGAGGGCGGCGATGTGCTGATTGGGGAGCCATTCAAGCGATTGGCCGACATGTTTGATCTGTACAGCGCCTTTCTGCACAACTATGGCCAGGCAATCGATACGGTTAAGAAGTGTAGTGCGAATAATCCACAATTCAAGAAGATCGTGTCAACAATTGTTGTCAATCTGCAAACGGAACAGTCGCTAACGCTGGAGGATCTGCTGCACAAGCCGGTGGCGCGTGTGCAAATAAATGCTTTGGTATTTAATGATCTATTGCGTGAGACGCCACCAAATCATCCGGATCATCAGCCGTTGCGGCAGGCACAGAAGATCATACAAATGTTCCTCAGTCAGTTCAATGTGGTCAATCAGCGATTGCCGCAAGAGTCGAATCGTAATCTGCGTCGCATGGTGCGCAACTCGTTCATTGTGGAGCTGGTCGATGGTCATCGCAAGCTGCGCCATTTGTTCCTCTTCAATGATGTGATTGCGTGTGCCAAATATAAAGCTCTTGGCCGGGATCGCATCGATTACGAGCTCAAATGGTTCATACCACTGAAGGATGTCAACGTCTTCGAAGAGTCCGATACTAGTGCGGACCTCAAGGAATCTAGTCCCGCGAATATATCGCAAGTGAAGCGCAATCTGCGCTCGGTGCGCGATCAGCTAATACTCGAGGCAAACGGTGTACGCACTGGCGACAAGTATCGCCGCAAGCTGGCCGATCTGGAGTCACAGCTGGTTCTGGCCACGCCCAATCTAGTTCTGCGGCTCGGCAATAAGGCCAACAATAAGACCATGACCTTCTTCCTCAGCTCCGATTTTGAGCGCACACAATGGATGGACTCGATAATGTCGCTCAAGGTATACTGGATTTATACTTATCACCCATATTGCACATCATGCTTTAAACTTGATTCGTTTCTTGTGTTTTTCTTCTCACAGCAAAAGTGTAATCTGCCTGGGGCGAATACGATCAACTCGCTGGAGGTCACCGCTTTCATAGTGGCCATGCAGAAGGGCATGAAGACTGAAATGGGCTCGTATCTGATGCGCAACACGAACGATGAGAGTCTGCTCGTTGGGGATTTGCATGTTGGGGTGCAGGGACTGCAGGGATTGGAGCAGCAGGCCGATTTGTATATATGCATTGAGGTCGATTCGTATGGCCATTATTTCCGCAAGGCCACCACCAAAATGATCTGTCGCAGCCAGTGCCCGCTGTGGAATGAGAGTTTCATGCTCGAACTGGAGGGCAGTCAAAATGTGCGCATTCTGCTGTACGAGGCCAAGGAACGACCGCTGTTGCGTGCCAAACACATACTCAAAGTGAGTACCAAATAATCAGCTAATGTGTGCTCAGTTATAGCCAATATTAACTTATTTCGATTTCTGTTCTTTTTGCATCCGCAGCTGAGCCGCAGCTGGCTAACGGAGACAACACAAACGCGCAGCATTAAGCTGAGCGAAACGCTCGAGCTGAGCGCCAGTTTCCGCTTTGTGCCTGGCGAGCTGTGTCGCGCCACCACCAAACCTGGCGCACTCTTCGGTGCCAAAATGAGTCAAGTATTAAAGTGAGTAACCAAACAACATCGAAATTTTCAAAAGTTTCACACATCATTGGCAACAATTTGTCAATTTGTCAATTTGCAGGCGCGAGAAACGCGACATTCCGTTCATCATCAGTGCCTGCATACGCGAAGTGGAGCGGCGTGGCATGCTCGAGGTTGGCTGCTATCGGGTCAGTGGCTCTGCCTCGGACCTGGCCAAGCTAAAAAAGGCATTCGAATCGGGTGAGACACACCAAGCTATATATATATATATATTAAGCATAACCTCCTCCACCTCTCTTAATCCTCTGTAGATGCGTACGAGGCGGAACAGCTGCTGCGCGAGGTGGATATCCATTCGGTGACGGGCATACTGAAGACATTCTTGCGTGAGCTTCCAGAAGCGCTCTTCTCGGATCTGCTGTATCCGCGCTTCTTTGAGACATTCAGCGCATTTAGCAACAACAATGAAGCCACACGCATCAACGAGCTGCTCAAGGTTTACGAGGAGCTGCCTCAGGCCAATAAGGCCTCCATCAATATGATACTCGATCATCTAATCAGGTATGTGTATGCTCCTAAGCAAAGTTTATGGATGTAATCGATCATGATGATCTTCCTTTGCAGAGTGCACGAAAAGGAGGGGGACAATAAGATGTCGCTGCACAATCTGGCGATGGTGTTTGGTCCCACACTCCTGCGACCGGGACAGACGCAGGTGAAGCAAAAGGATCCACTTGCCGCCAGCACTGTCGATGTGATGGCACAGGCGGGCATACTCTATTGTTTCCTGCAGGCACGCATCAAGAAGGATTAAAATGCTAGGCGTTTCTTTCTTTTCTTTTTTTCCAACTATACAAATATTAACAAAACATCAACAACAAAAAAAAAAAAAAGAACAACCATATTTATAACTATGGCCTATGCTTGAAACGCTCCCGCATAATCCCCAGATCCAACGCACATAGAAAAAGAGAAACACAAACTTAAGAGCTACAGGCGATTAACTAGCCGAAACTAATTAACAGAACAAAGTGCTCAATTGCGGGCTACACACGCACACACATACACACACTCACACACTAACACACAAACAAGATGTATACATGCGTAGAGACAAGTGTTCAACACTGATCCTGTTTTGCTGGTCTTAGTCCAGCCGAATCCTCCTGCTCCTGCCCCACCCCCCCTCCTTTGAAGGCTTTTAGCTGCTTTGCTCGTATACTCGTATACTAAATACGTATTTATAGAAAAAAACTATATGCTTTACCCATACACATACAAATACAAACAAATATTATACACATACAGATATGCGTCCATGCGATGCACTCGCTTATTGCAACAATTGCAGCACTATGCGAAAAAAATAACAATTGATAAAATGATATGGATATGGATATGCATATGAATATGGATATGGATATGGATATGAGAGGGAAATGTCAAATATTTTCAATATAACGAGTACACACACATATATTTATATATATATACACACACACATATATATATATATATATATATATATTACTAATTAGTACTTTAAATATTACTAAATAAAACAAAAGAAAGGGAAATTTTTCCGTTTGCAGCTAGATTGTGGTAATGAGAAAGAACGCTGATAAATGTTGAAGATAAAAGATGATGATGATATATGTATTTGTATGCTTCAAAAATTATGTTTTTTTTTGTCTTGTTTTGTATTAATTACTTAGGTTTTATATAAAAAGAAACGTAAAATAAAATATATTCTATTTAGAAATGTTTTCGTGCTTTCCTTTACTTCATTAGCGGAACTGAAATATCTGTGGGATTGTAGGATCTGCTTATGGAAAAAAAATGCCTTAAGCTTGGCCAGTTTCTTACAGAATTTTGTATGACATGATTCGTTAGAAACGCAGGGTTCAACTCTAACGAACTGCATTCAAGGATTATGGGGTCATCCAAGAAATCCAACACTTGGGTGCGGTCCCAAATTGAGCAGTTCTCGATATCTCAAAGAACACAAACAAGATGTGTTGGGTATCCTTTGACCAGCCTATAAGATTCCTTTCTGCATATACACAAGGATATGAGAACTGAGTTACGGCAACTTTTTCTATACAGAAAAATCATTTTTGTTAAGTTCTTCAAATGGGCTGTCGTCCAATTTGGAATTCTTACTGAAATTTTATTGCAATTTCTGAAAATCATTAATAATTGAAAAATGTCCATTCGTGATCCATACTTACATAATTACAAACCTATCTAAATCATGTAACTTATAATAATTATTAATATATTCAATTCTTAATCCTCTTCGTCGGACGCCTGCTGAATGTTGCCGTCGATATCGAAATAGGCACGTCTGCTGCGCTTGGCCTCAACGGCCATTTGATTGCCATCGAATTTGGCGGCGGTGCGCTTGCGAAGCTCCTCCACATCCTGTTGATCCTCGATGGAGGCCCACTCCAGCACCAGACGTCTGCCATACAAATGGGTACTGGCGCTGAGTGCATCAAACGCCCGCTTCGCATCCGCCTTGGTGGTGTAGTCAACAAAACCAAAACCACGATGCGCATCTTCGCCGGGCGTCATCTTCTTGGGTATGCGCAGGGATGTCAATTCGCCAAAAGCCCTTCAAATAGTACAGATTGAACATGAATATTAACTGCACCTCGACAGTGGATAGATTGTCCTTGACTCACTTGAATATGTCGCGCACCTCGCGATAATGAGCCTGGAAGGGTATATTGCGCACCAGAATCTTGGTGCCAATCTGTTTCTTTTGCCCCACCTGGCGACGTCGGGCTCCATCGTCCTGGGTTCTGTTTCCAACAAAAAAAAGGGTGTAATAAAAGTAAAAAATATTGGGTTGCTTCTTTAGAAGATTACGTACTTGAGAACACGATCGCTGCGCTTTAGCTCGACCAGATTGCCATCTAACTGGGTTAACTGCATATCCTTCAGTGCCTGCGAGGCGACAGCTGCCTTCTTGAACTGAATGAACCCGTAGCCGAGGGAATTCAACTGTCTGGGATTCTGAGGATCCTTGCGCTTGGCTATCTCCACGGTGTGCACGGTGCCCAAGTGTGTAAAATGTGCACGCACCGTTTCCATAACTGTCTTGAAATTGAGATTACGCAAAAAGATGGTCGTATTTGGTTCCGGCTCATCCTCCGCATCCTCAGCCTCCGGCTTTGTCTCTGGTTGCGTCTCCTTCTCCGACTGCTGCACAACGAGCGTCTCTTCGGGTTTGATTTCAGGCTCAGTTTTGTGTATAATCGGCTCGCCGCTGAGCGTCTGGGTGAACGTATGGTCCGGCGCCCACTCCAGATAGATCGGCTCAGTTTTGAATTTGGTGTAGGCGAGCTTCTTGAATGCTTTGCGCGCCTCCGACGGGTCATAGTACTCGATGAGCGCCGTGACGCCACTGGGTGGCAGCACGAGCCGTCCAATTGGACCGAATTTGCTAAAGATGGGCGAGAGATCGGCTACAGCGGTGCCCGCTGGCAGATTCTTTACCAACAATACAGTCTTGGATCGTTTCTGGTTGGGCTCATCGAAGGCGCTGAGGCGGACGCCCTCCTCCTCGAGAAAGCGTTTCATTTCGATAACAATTTGGGTTTCGCCGAGGGCTAGTCGCACAGCGGCACTGCTGCCCCCATCGCTGGTGTCCAGAATGCGCTCCTTGCTCGTATTGAACTGCTTGGCCAGCAGATCAGCGACAGCGTTCGCACCGAGGAACAGCGAATTCCAGCCAATGGGATTCTGGGCGTTCTGCTTTAGCTTGAGCGCCTTCTTCTGCTTGAAGGAGAGATTCGCATTAGACTGCGGGTCGTCCTCCTCGGCGGCATTGTCCAGCTCCTTGCCGGGCATCAGATGCAACAGTCGACCATGAAAATCAGTGCCATCCAGCTCATTGAATGCCTTCACTGCATTCTCCGGTATCATAAATGTCACCGTGCCAAATCCCTTGATCTGACGCGTCATCTTATCCACGGGCAGATTCACCTCAACAACGGGTCCAAATGGCTTAAAGATCTCTTCCAGCTCCTCCTCGGTTGTGGTGTATGCCAAATTGCGAAAGAATATGCGACCCGATTCGATGATGGTCTCCTCGCGCTTTAAGCCATCTATCTGCTGCTGCCACTTGGCATTGCCACCACCAGTTGCCACATCCGGTATAGCCAATCCGTTCTTAGTCGCCTTTGTCACTTTGTTCTTTTCGGTGAAGTCCGAGAAGAACACCTGTTTGCCCTTGATGAAACTCTTGTTCTTGATCATCGCCTTGGCCATGTCGCGATCCGTTTTGAAGCCCACATAGCAGAAGCCATGCACCTTGCTGGGCAAACGCACCGAATACGGTTTCATTGGCTTGAAGAAGTTGATGACATCTTGTCGCTTCGTGTTATACGGCACATTGTGGATTTTTATGGTAAACAATTCTAGATTACTTTTATCGGGCTTTGCATTTGCTTGCACTTTATTTTCCTTTGATTTTGGTTTGCTCTCGCCTTTGCCAGCCATCAAGGATTTCATGTAATCCATATCGCTGATGGGCTGCTCCGCCAGCTTTTCATCAGCTTCTTCGTCATCATCATTTTCCTCGTCCTCTGACAACGCTGCTGCTTTATCGGCCTCCTCGACCACATCATCTCCTGCTTGCTGTGGCTCAGTAACCTCGCCATCGGAGGCCTGCTCCTGGACCAGCTCGCTAATCCCTGCATCGTTGGCCCACAGCGAACGGGTCTTGTCGTGCGCTTGCAGAAACTCCTGGAAGGCTGGATCATCTTTGTGCTTGGCAAGTATCTCGTCAACTTTGCTTAACTTTGGTTTCTTTTCTTTGTTCTTACTTTCCAGCTGCGGCTGTCCGTTATTCTTTATGATCTTGGCATATTTGCTCCAAGATAGCGGTTTCTCCTCGCTGCCTAGAGCCGCACATGACTCGACACAGATGCGGCACGTCTGTATGTATGTATTGTTAAAGTGGGCGATAGCCGCCTGTGCCTCCGCCTCGCTGCTGTAGCCCACAAAACAGAATTTACGGAATTTGCCATCGGGCGTATATTTCAATTTCAAATCTGTAATTATTCCCCTGCTGCCGAATATATTGCGCAGTTTATCCTCAGTGATCTGCGGGCAATCGACAATCGTTAGCTCGGTTAACACTATGTTAATGCTAACATTGTTTACTTACATTCTTGGGCAGCTGTTTGACTATAATACGTGACATTTTAAACGTACAATGGTAATATTATTGCAAAATTACAAGAAATGCACATTGTCCATGGTTCGCACGTGTGGAGAGCCTGCCAATTTATTGCAATAAACAGTGTTGAGAAGCGGCAGATAACTATCGGACTATCGGAAATGAATTGCGCGGCTATTACCAGCGCTATGTTAGTAAATCATATGGCATTAGCATGACTCTGTTATTATAACTGATATAAATATTAAAATTTAAAAATGCTGCCGCAACATATTACTAACTTTTAATAATATTTCGTAAGAAATAATAGGTGAATTTTGAACAGCATACGCAGCAGTACTGTAACCCAATTGCAAATTAAAAGCCGTTATTGCTGCAGCTATTTACAGCACTGTTTATGCAGTTTAAACTTAAATTTAACTAAAGTATAATTTTGTTAGATGCCTTATTCGATATTTGTGGATTTTCTCCAATAGCAGAAAATAGTTGAATAGCCATCCAAACTAAAACAAGCAAATCGTATAGATTTCAATTAAGTTATTTTTATAAATAAAAATAAAAAACAGACCTTGCTGCTGGAACGCTTTAAAGTGTGCGCATTTCCATCTTGTTATTATTTTGAATCACTTATTACGCATAAAATTGTAATCAAATTTGAAGCGAGCTTATAATTCAACATACAAAACAACTTTCAACTGCTCATATCAGCTTAGATTGTATTTCATTCAGCGCTTATCAGTTGTGGTGACCACAAAATGCTAACAAAATGAGAACAGGTGATGTTGCTTTTATCTGGTGGCCACTGTATGGGGTCCAGATGCGCAGAGATCTCGCGCAGCCTCGACGAATTATAACCTTTGGAAGTCTATGACTGATATATGTAATTGAAGAATTCGAGGAAGAACGACGCATTAAGACTAAGTATTGGAGGGGGTGAAAACCCATCCCATCTTGATAAGGCTGCAAGAAAGAGAGATATACATAGATAGAGAGAGAGAAAAGAGAGAGAGAAAGAGTGAGAGAGAGAGAGAGAGAGTTCGGTGCTCATCTTCTGCCAGTTGTTCAAGTGCGTTCATTAACGCTATATATTCCTTTACTATGTGTGATAAGAAAAACTCTCCAACTCTCGAACCAGCTATAAAGCCCCACCAGCTACAGTTAAAGCGATTTAGTTTGATCTTTGGATTTCTACGAGCAGCATCATTTTGGTGATTTGGTTCGAATTGTTGACGTGCTTGCTGTGATAACCCAACTGTTTGACACTTGCATAAGTTTGCAGAATAGTGGAAAATTTTGGTTAGCACATCGAGTACAGAGGAATAAGAATATTGAAATGGAGGTGCCACCGCCCCTAGTCCTAAAACGGCCGCTCTTTGTGCCCAGCAAGACGCTGATGGGACCGGGTCCGTCGAATTGTTCACAGCGTGTGCTCGAGGCGATGAGTAATCCGGTCCTGGGACACATGCATCCAGAGTGCATACAGGTGAGGCCTGACCAGATATATATTTATATATATATATTGCATACTCTTCTTCAGGGTATTCATATATTCAATCTAAATCAATATCAAAAGTTTTTTTTTCATGAGTTTCACTGTTTTCAATGATTAAAAACCAAACAGAGCACTGACCGAAAATTATATTGCTCTTTCAATTGCAATTTTGCAGATCATGGACGAGGTGAAGGAGGGCATCAAGTACATATTCCAGACGTTGAACGATGCGACCATGTGCATCAGTGGCTCGGGGCACAGTGGAATGGAGGCGGCTCTGTGCAATCTGATTGAGGACAACGATGTCGTTCTCATGGGTATCTCGGGTGTTTGGGGACATCGGGCTGCGGATATGGCGCGACGCTATAACGCCGATGTGCGCTATGTGGAGGCGGGATTTGGTCGTGCTCTGACCCTGGATGAGATTCGCTTTGCATTCGATACACACAAGCCGCGTGTGTTTTTTGTTGCCCAGGGTGATTCATCGACCGGGATATTGCAGCGACACATTCCGGAAATTGGTGAACTGTGTCGGGAGAACGATTGCTTTTTGGTTGTGGATGTGGTTGCATCACTGGGCGGCACCAATTTCTTCATGGACGAATGGAAGGTGGATGTGGCATATACGGGATCACAGAAATCGCTGGGTGGTCCGGCCGGTCTCACACCCATCTCGTTCAGCAAACGCGCCATGACCCACATCCGGCAGCGCAAATCCAAGCCGAAGGTCTACTATTTTGATGTGCTGCTCCTCGGACAGTATTGGGGCTGTTATGGTACCCCAAGGATCTATCATCACACAATCTCTACGACACTGCTATATGGTTTAAGGGAGGCGCTGGCCCATTTCTGTGCGAAGGGCTTGAGGAATGTGGTGACACGGCACCAGGAGTGCTCTGCGCGGCTGCAGCTGGGCATCGAAGAGCTGGGCTTAGAGATGTTTGTCCAGGAGGAAAAGGATCGTTTGCCCACAGTAAACACCATTAAGGTGCCCTACGGCGTTGATTGGAAAAAGGTTGCCGATTACGCAATGCGCAAGTGAGTATAAATTTAGTCTAATCATTTTTGGATTTTTTTATACTCATCGGTCACTTATCCCATTAATTGTAGATACAATCTGGAAGTTAGCGGTGGGCTGGGTCCAACAGTGGAGCATGTGTTTCGAGTTGGGCTGATGGGCGAGAATGCCACACTCGAAAAGGTCGATATGGTGCTGAGCATTTTAAACGAAGCCATTCAGAGCATAAAGTTGCTGGCAGTTAAAACCGAACGCTCCAAAATATGATAATACTTGACAAATACATTTATTACCCTTCTTCATTTCAATAAAATTATTCAAAAACACTTTAATAAGCACAGAGAGAAGATCGCGTTGCAGCAAATTTAAATTCAAATTTCAGCGCCATTTTGAGTTAACAGTAACGGACTGCTTAATATTAAGCTCAGAAAGGCACTGTTAAGAAATCGTATTTTTACGCACTGCAAATCTTCGGATTTGACCAATGACTAAATTTTTTCCATTTTGGGGCAACATGACACGCTGTTATCGATGATTAATCGAATTTATCGAGACTCAACGATTTGACAAACCAAGCGGCATTTTATGTCAGCAAATTATTAATTGAAGAGTACGCTGATCGTGCTGTTTGTAATACATTCATTCATCCAGCCAAACTGTGAGAAAGATGTTCGGCACCCTCAACAATTATTTGGCAGGCGTTTTGCGCGCCGCCGAGGATTACGATGGCGATAATTTGGCCACATTTCTGTCGCTGCGCGATGTTCACGTCCAGAATCACAATTTGTACATCGCACAACCGGAGAAGCTAGTGGAACGCATGCTGAAGGCACCATTGGATGAGGTTGTCAGTGCACATTTAAAGGTGCTCTACTATTTGGCGCAGGAGCCACCCATTTATATGAAGGCCTACGACAACCAGGCGGCGAGCTGCTCTGCGGTGGTTAAGTTGATGCAGCAGCTCAAGGACGAGAACTGGTGCCTGCCCCTCATGTACCGGTTATGCCTTGATCTGCGCTATCTGGCGCAGGCCTGCGAGAAACATTGTACCGGCTTCACGTCGGGCCATATCCTAGAGAAGGCTACGGATTATATGATGGCCTGTTTCCGGGTCTGTGCCGCAGATGGGCGTGCCTCCGAGGAGGACACCAAACGCAAGGGCATGATGAACCTGGTGAATCAACTGTTCAAGGTCTATTTTCGCATAAATAAACTCCACTTGTGTAAACCCCTCATCCGTGCCATTAACAATTGTACGTTTAAGGAGAGTTTTCCACTGCCGGAGCAGATCACCTTCAAGTACTTTGTCGGACGACGAGCCATGTTCGATTCCAACTATCAGATGGCTGTGGAGGATCTCTCATATGCTTTTACCCACTGTCCAAACCGATTCACGAAGAACAAACGTCTGATTCTCATCTATTTGGTGCCGGTGAAAATGTTGCTCGGATATTTGCCATGCAAATCTTTGCTGGAACGCTTCGATCTGCTGTACTTCCATGATCTGGCTTTAGCGCTCAAGGCCGGCCAGGTGCACAAGTTCGATAAGATTGTGCAGGAACAGGAATTGGACCTGATACGCAGTGGCATTTATTTGCTTGTCCAGAAACTAAAGTTTATTGTGTATCGAAATCTTTTCAAAAAAATCTTCGTCATCAGGCAGACCCATCAGCTGGACATGGGTGATTTCTTGACGGCGCTGCAGTTTGTAGGCGTGACGGATGTCTCGCTGGATGAGACGCACTGCATCATCGCAAATCTCATTTACGATGGCAAAATCAAGGGCTACATATCACAGGCCCACAACAAATTGGTTGTGTCCAAGCAAAATCCCTTCCCGCCATTGATTTCAACTAAAGAAGTAAATGTTTAAGATAGCTTTCATCTTAACTAATAAATAATAAAATATACAAAAAAAAAAAAAAATAATGGGCAACGAGTTTGACTACTGACGACTAAAATATGCTCCACTTGCCGTTGAATTGTAGTTTCCCCATTTTGGCATAAGCAAACATTGAACGAGTAGATAGCTTATTAGTTTATTGAACGCCCAGCGTAAACCAGAGCCCGTTCAAGCACCTCTCAAAAAAAAATAGTTGTAAATTGTACACTTAAATTTTTATTTTTTGACGATGTTGTCCATTTGTTGAAACATACAATAGTTGCTAGTGCTACTGCAACTGCAACCGATTAATTAACCCTGCTTCTGGGCCAACTCGCGAGCCTTGGCACGCTCCAGCTTGGCGATGCGAGCCAAACTCTTCGAGCCAAGAACACCACCGCCCCAGTGACGACGGATCTCATCGTGACGCTCATTGAAGTTGGTCCTGACAGCCTCGATCAGCTTGCTAAAGTTCGGCTTGTCATTGTTCTCAACGGTCGTCAGCGCCAAAGTGGTGCACGTCTTGCGGCGCACGAGGCGACCCAAACGAGCCTTGCCCTTCACAATGCAATAGGGCACGCCCATTTTGCGGCACAAGGCAGGCAAGAAAAGCACCAGCTGCAACGAAGGAGAGTGCGAAAGAGAGAGGGAAAACAATAACAAATTAATATCTCAAGATTTAACCACGTGCTTTTCTTTTTGTTGATTGGTTTGGGGGCCAAGGGGAGAGTTGTGCGGGCACCAGTGTTGCCAGTCTTAGCTGTTTGCAAGAATTCATGATGTATGTAAATCAATGTAAATAACGTAATATAAAAAATATCAATAGTGTGCATAAATAATATGCAGCACTCATTGCATACAAAATACTTTGCGTATAAATATAATCGTATTAGGAAAATTTTTTGAAGCGGCTAAGTAATAAAAAGTAAAATAATAAATGGATAAGACTGCAATTTGAAAATATGCAATAATATCGTTCTTCTTCTTCGTTTGATGATTCTACTTTAGAAATGTTGCTAATATTTGCAAGCAAGCATTTCCTAATAAATAGTAAATTCTTGCAAATCTGTAAAACACTTTCAATATATTTGCCTTTTTCGGCTATTCTCAAAAAAGTAGCTTGTAATTTTTTGGCAACACTAATGCGCAGCACACACAACGCAGACGACACACAAAAAAATCTCAGCTGTCAAATTACCACATGTTTCACGTTGCATATTTCTTGAAACGCTTCAGTTGAAGAAATTCAAATTAACATCATTGAGGGAGGGGCTGGATTTGCTACTGGTTCTTAGAGAGATTGAAGCGGACGACAATAATTACCTCGAGGGGATCCACATCGTGAGCGATGACGACCAGTTGGGCTTTCTTCTGCTCGATGAGTTTGGTGACCGTGTTGGTGCCAGCGGCAACATAGCTGGGTTTCTTTTTGGGCTCCACTTCCTTGCCCTGAACCTTGGCCTCGGCGGTCTTCTTCAAGCGCTGCTTCTTGGCCAACACCGATTCGGGACGATATTTCTCGAGCAGCTTGAACAACTTGACGGCAGTCGTCTTGTCCAGGGTCTGGGTGAATTGATTGATTGGTGGTGGCACCTTCAGACGCTTCTGGAGCACAGCCTTCTGGCGCTGGACGCGAATGTATTTGGGCCAACGCACGAAACGGGACAAATCACGTTTGGGCTGCACATTTTGGCCTGCAAAATGCAACATGAAACATTTTTAGTTTAGTGACAAATTTTGTACAACTTGCCGCAGCAGATTCTCCAATACCAATGCCAAAGTTCTTGGGACGCTTCTCGAAGAGCTGGTTGACAACTTTCTTGACAACTGGTTTCTTCACGGCCAATGGAGCCGGGGCCACCTTCTTCGTCACTGGCTTCTTCTTTGGCCTGGGCTGTAACACATATATAATTTGATACAGTTTTAATTACAGCACAACAACAATAACACACATACACACACACAAAAAAAACAAAACAAAATAAAAAATTAAAATAATACACTTTGTGGCACGATTGGCACATTAAATGTGGATTTAATTGGGTTGATTGGTATTGTTTACCTTCTTAACAACCATATTCACGCAGTTTTATTCAAAGATGCTAACAAAAAAAGCAGATTTATTTGCGGGTCGTTTAAAAGACCAGCTTTACGTCTGCCCGTCAGAAGGTAAAAGGAATGGCGACAGCGGCGGAAGTTGCTTGCTTGTCAAAATTGACATTTTACCATTGTAGGGTTGTATTTTGCACTGCTTGCCGTCGTCGGACAACAGATGGCGCACGCAGTCTTGCATGCGATGGCATTCGATAGCCGCATGAAAAAAATCGAAAAGAGAATAGCAGAAAATACTGAATATACTTGCAGTATGCACTTGGAAATGCGGTAACACTGTATTAACTATAATTTATCCTACCTGTTGCATTAACATTTGCGCTTGCGCTTAAATGTTAGAATTTGCATAGTCAATTAAATCAAATCCATACAAAGTGGATGTGTGGCGTTTCATGTGTCGAACAAGCAAGCTGTGCAATTTTGTACGCCACGCGTAGTGCAGTAAAAGGTACATGGACATATAGGGCTGCAATGCACTCCCCTCCCCCGTTCCAAACCAGGCCACCATTTTTAATTTCTTTGTTTATTTTGTGTTCCATCTTCGTCGCAGTGTCGCAGCCGAATTTGAATGCACAGGCAGACAACGAGAACGAGAACAAAAACCACACACATAAACAAAACGCAAATTAGCCAAAACTTACAGAAATCAAAAGAGCGAGCCATAAACAAATCGTTTGCGTAAAATGAAGTGAGTGCGCCAATCAATGCAAAATGGCCAGCAATGGGGCTGGTGGCACTGTTGCTGGCGCCGGCAATGCCGGGGCCTGTGCTGCCGTTGCTGGTGTCGCTGGTAGTGCCATCAATCACACGCACGCCGTCTGCGTCTGGGAATTTGAGTCGCGCGGCGGCAAATGGCTGCCATATTCACCGGCCGTTTCCCAACACTTGGAACGGGCCCATGTTAAGAAATTGACCCGCGTTATGCTGAGCGATGCGGATCCCAGCCTGGAGCAGTATTACGTTAATGTGCGCACCATGACACAAGAGTCCGATACCGAATCCGAGGCGGGCCTCCTCACCATCGGTGTGCGTCGCATGCTCTACGCCCCCAGCAGTCCCGCCGGCAAGGGCACCAAATGGGAGTGGTCAGCGGGCAGTGCGGACAGCAACTGCGATTGGCGGCCATACAATATGCATGTCCAGTGCATCATCGAGGACGCTTGGGCCCGTGTAAGTATCTACAGAAATATATATATATATGTATATATATATATGTTTAAATATATAATATATAGCGCCACAGATCTGATGCTTTTATATAAATATATTGATTTTTATTTGTAATCAGTTTTAGATGTCAAATCGAATGTTGGCCAAAAAATTAATTCGAATTAATGTTGAACTATTGTTTAATACTTCAATTAACATCTTGATTCTAATTTAAGTACTATACTTAACATTGTATATTAATTAAATGCGCTGTTTGCAGGGCGAACAAACATTGGATCTGTGCAACACGAACATTAGCCTGCCATACACGATCAATTTTTGCAATTTGACGCAAATGCGTCAGCCGAGCGGACCATTGCGTGGCATACGCCGCACCCAACAGGCGCCGTATCCGCTGGTCAAACTGACGCCGCAGCAGGCGCTTCAGTTTAAGGTGACAAGCACTGGCAATGGCCACGACTATCATCATCATCAACACCAGGGGCAGCAACAGCAACGCAATAATACACTGCCCAAAATGGGTGTGATGTTGCCAGCGATACACCGACAGCAGCATCCGTTGCCCATGTCCGTGAGCAGCAATTCACATAATCATCATCATCAACAGCAGCAGCAGCAGCAGCAACAGCAACAACAACAACATCAGCAGCAGCAGCAGCAACAGCATCAACAGTTACAGCAGCAGCAACAGTTGCAGCAGCAGCAGCAACGCAAACCGAACAAAAAGCATAGCGAAATATCGACAACAAATCTACGCCAGATACTCAACAATCTAAACATTTTCGGCAGCAGCACTAAGCACAGCAACAGCAACAACAGCACCAATAGCAATAATAGCAACAGCAATGCCCACAGCAGCAATCATTTGACGTCAGCAACTGGGTCGGGTGGATCAAGTGTTGCCGGTTCGACGCTGCATCTGATGCAGCATCATCATCATCATCATCACCATCATCAGCATCAGCAGGCGCACTTCTCGCACAGCGGCAAAAACATGCTGACCTCCTCGATGAACAGCCATCACAGTCGCTGCTCGGAGGGATCATTGCAGTCGCAGCGGAGCAGCCGGATGGGTTCACATCGTTCGCGATCGCGAACGCGTGCCTCCGATACGGATACGAATAGCGTTAAATCGCATCGACGGCGACCGAGCGTTGACACCGTCTCCACGTATCTCAGTCATGAGAGCAAGGAGAGTTTACGCAGTCGCAATTTTGCCATATCAGTGAATGATCTGCTCGACTGTTCGCTGGGAAGCGATGAGGTGTTTGTGCCATCGTTGCCGCTATCGTCGTTGGGCGAAAGGGCGCCCGTACCGCCGCCGTTGCCCATGCCACATCATCAGCAGCAACAGCAGCAGCAACAACAACAACAACAACAACAGCAGCAGCAACAGCAGCAGCAACAACAACAACAGCAGCATCAACAGCAGCATCAGCAGCAGCAACAACAACAGCAGCAGCAGCAGCAACAACAACAACAACAACAACAGCAGCAGCAGCATCTGCAGCAACAGCAATCAATCGCTGGTTCGATTGTGGGCGTGGACCCGGCCAGCGATATGATATCGCGTTTTGTGAAGGTCGTTGAGCCGCCCCTCTGGCCGAATGCCCAGCCCTGCCCCATGTGCATGGAGGAGCTGGTGCATTCGGCACAGAATCCTGCCATATCGTTGAGTCGATGCCAGCATTTGATGCATCTGCAGTGTCTCAACGGCATGATCATAGCACAACAGAATGAACTCAATAAGGTGAGCACCAAAACAGTTTCACCTATTACCATTTGTAAAAGTGTATCTCATAGAAGATTTTACGAGTGCTAAACGAAATAGATTTGCATAAATCAACTGCTTTCTATTTGACTCTCTCTGCATCATTCCAACTCACTCACTCCCTCTCTTTCTCTCTCCCGCCCTCTGTGTCTGTCTCTGCAGCAGAACCTGTTCATTGAATGCCCCGTTTGTGGCATTGTGTATGGCGAGAAGGTTGGCAACCAGCCCATTGGCAGCATGTCCTGGAGCATCATTAGCAAGAGCCTACCCGGCCACGAGGGTCAGAATACCATACAGATTGTATACGAGTGAGTAGGCAGCAAACAGCAGACCATCTCTCTCTAACTAATTATTTGCGGCTATTTTTTGTCTTTTATTTGAAGCATTGCATCGGGCCTGCAAACTGCTGAGCATCCACATCCGGGACGCGCCTTCTTTGCCGTTGGATTTCCGCGCATCTGCTATTTGCCGGATTGCCCGCTCGGCCGGAAAGTGTTGCGCTTCCTTAAAATCGCCTTCGACCGCCGGCTGTTGTTCTCGATTGGACGATCGGTGACCACCGGTCGCGAGGATGTCGTAATTTGGAATAGTGTCGATCACAAGACACAGTTCAACATGTTCCCCGATCCCACCTATTTGCAGCGCACCATGCAGCAGCTCGTGCACCTGGGCGTTACGGACTGATCTAGTTGCCCACCCACACTTAATCTCAATGTTCTCGCTCTTCCATATGTCCTTTCTTTATTATTATTATTATTATTATTATTTTTTTTTTTTTTTTTGTTTGAACAATCTCAATGTGTGTGCAATTTTATTTGAGTTTTTGTTTTAATTTAATTGTATTACTATTATTTTTATATTTTTGTGTATACATTGTATGTGTCCGCCACCGTTCGAGCTGCTCGAACCCTAAAAAAAAAACAATCGCAAATGCAAATGCAATTTCCATTTTGAATTCTCCATTTAATATGACCTCGATCTGTTCTTCCAATTTGTAGTCGTTAAGAGTAATGCATACATATCATGTATTGTATTGTGTATTGTATTTAAATAGCATATAAATATATATACATATATATATATATATATATATATATATATATATATATATATTTAAACATATATATATATATATATAATATATATAATTAATTACTATATAGTCTATAAGGCCATGCATTCTCTTCTCGCTGCATTGTCACGCTAGGAATTCCAGAACCTATTAGTATTAGTATTATATTTAGTATATCTAAGCGTTTAAGTGTTAAGCTGTGCCAAAATTCTCAAATGTTAAATAATTCTTTCGTCGACTCGAATTTATAACCATATCTCAGTTCAATTTCAGTATAGATTTTATTTAATATAATTTTTTTTTTGTTCGTTTTAATAGCCATAGTAATGCACTACAGAGTATTAGATAAAGGCAGCTTAGCTAGACAAATATATCATTCGAATGATCATTTCTATATATCTATATCTTTGTAATTTCCATGTCAATCCTTCCATTTGTATTAGTTGCTCATTTGTAACATTTTCGTGTGATTTTATTGGTAATCGTTTTTGATTAATGTTTTTCAGATTATTTAACAATTTCCAGAACTTTCCATTCAGCTCATTCGAATGATTATTTCACAAGCCATTTCAAAACGTTTCTTCAATTTTTGCGTTTTGATTTGGAAAATGGTCTTCAATTAATATGTCATTCCAACACATAAACTATTAGTAGCTAATACTATATTAAATATGTTTACATACGCACACATACATATATTCATTACAAACAAACACACACGCACACACATACACATACATATATATATATATATATATGTATATATATATGTATGTATACTATTTTATATTCGCACACATTAATACATGTAGTTTTTTTTCAATTGTTGCTTTCATATTGATATCATCTCGACGACATTCTCGAACATACGATACGATACATATAGATTTAAATACTACAGATATATATATATATATATATATACATATATAAAGACAGCTATTGGGCATGCCCGTTTATAATATAACTAAGTTGTATTTAGCACTGATTAGTTGTTAGTTAACTGCATTCAGTTTGGCATTAATTTAGCAATAACTTTACAAGTTTATATACAAATTGATTCTTTACTGTAAACTTAGTTTAAATAAAAAGCTACAGAAATGTTTTAAGTGATTTGATAAATTTGAACAAAACATATATCTGCCATATGATTTATCGGTGGACAGATGAGCAACTGTTGGCCAACAATTATCAGCATCCTACAACTATAATCGTTTGGTTAATTCTATGTATTTTATATATCTCTGATATCTGCGCTTTCTAGTGTTGAGTTCGTGTCACGCACGCACGACACGCTAGTGCATCTCTATTTTGGAATTCACCCACAAAATTTCACACACAAATTGGTATTCAAATCGACTGCACTTTAATTGCACATTTGTTGTTGCAGTTGTGGTTACACTTGTTGCAATTGTTGTTGTTGTTATTGTTGTTGTCGTCGACAAATTTAGCGCGTCCAAGGTTTACATACATTTAGCGATTTCGCTGTGAATCACTTAAAATAAATTAAAATCAATTTTTGTGCATTTTTCATGCGTGATATTTTCGCTCTGTTCGTTGCCTGCATATTGGCCACAAAAGTTGCCCCCGTCCTTTTATGGCACTTGTGGCAGCCACTTGTGGCTGTGTGTCGTCGGTTTTCGTTGTTCTTTTTTTATTGCTGTTTGTTGTTATGTGGCATCGTCTGCCTACGCCTATGCCTGGCATCAGTGTCTCCGTCTCCCCCCGTCTCTTCCGGTCTCCCTCTGGCCACACTGCTGCCCTGGCAAGGACAGCTTAACCTTCGCCTCGGTTGCGTCACTTTCACTCGCTGATCAGCAACTGTTGCTTTTGCTCCCAGCCAGCTGTTGTTTTGTGGGCGCATTTGAGACGCATTTGCCACTTGTTGCCACTTGTCACCAATGGCTTGATGACGCCACAGGGCAAAAATTGAAAACTTCATTGAAAATTACTTAGAAAAAGCTACAAGGCTCCCTCACTCTCCCTCTCTCTCTCTCTCTCTCTCTCTCTCTCTCTCTCTCTTTCACCTCTCGCTCCATCATATAGTTAATTTAGGAATTTGGGTGCTTATATAAGCACATTTAGATAGCATCTTTGAGTCGACCACTCGCAACTTGTTGTTGTTGCTGATCTCCTTGTGCCAGTTGCATGTTGAAAATGTTTTCCTAGAATTTTGCAGCATTTTATTCGATTTCATTTGATTGACACTGAACGTTGACGTTGACATTCAATGCACACACACACACACACACACTCACATATACACGCACAACAACATGCGTACATCATCGAACTCATCCACTGGTTTTCTACATATCCAGCTTGTGGTTTTGGCCAAAAAAGTGCTCACAACCAACTGGCCATGTGGTTTTTTTTTACAGATTTTTATATTCGTTTTCTGTTTTCTGTCGTTTTTTTTTGTTGTGTTTTTGGCATTGCACTTTGCATTTCGATAAGGCTACGCAATTTTTGGTATGTTGCATGCCACAAGGGCGCAGCTGCCTTATCGAGAGATCTGGCTGTGCGAAAGACTTGAAATTTTCAGGGATATCAGCCAGATCTCAGTTGGCTCCAGCTTCCAATTGACAACTGAAAGATAATTATCGATTTCTCAGTCCTGCCTTATTCATTTCCAATCTTGAGATCAAATAGAAAAAATTCAAAACGTAACCAATGAAGCCGATGAACACGTTGCCGACAAGAGATATCTAATGGGGCGCCAAAGGAGCTCTCAATTGCAGCTAAGGTGAATGCCAAACTGATGCCAGTGGCCATCGGATGACAACGATAGCCAGAGCGAAACAGATGAGACCAATAACTGGAGCAACAGGCGTATTATCCTATCCAGTCCAACATCGAGCGATAGTGAATCCGAGCTGGCCACAAATATGATGCCCATTAAACGTTGACCACGTCACCGTCAGCCAAACCAAAAGGATGTTGGCTCCAGTGCTCCAGTTCCAGCTGAAGATCAACATAGAAATGGTTACAACAAATATTCCAAACTGAAAAAAGCTACGGTTCCAATTGCCTGTACAATCAAAATTGAATTACTCAACAATTAAGCTTTCGACTTTCGTTTTTAAATTTTGAATTAATTAAATATTATTTGCATATCTGATAATTGTCGGAACAAACACATTTTTACGAATAAGTGCGCTAGATTTAGATGGATTATGATTATATTTTATTACAATTTAGGATGTATTCTCCTAAAGCTTGTTATCTACCTTAGAATCTGTGTATTTCAGTTGTTTTTAGATAACAATGTTGAAGCATTTGTCGGCTGGAAGTGCTCGACTAGCACATACCCTGTACTCAGCTGTTAAATATATTGATTAAGAATAAATAATTTTAATTATTAATTAAATTGCCTTATTTTTAAAACTGTGTTTTTACTTGCTATCCGTAATTGATTACTTGGAATATTCATTAAGTATAGGAAAACTTATATTTCAAGTGACGGACATAGCTAGATCGTCTACAAAACACCCTTTGCCCATTTATATGAAGATGGCAAAATAGTACAAAGAAAACAGCCAAATAACTGCAAATTGTTTTTGATGCGCCAGCAAACAAAGCAAATCCAAGCAGCGCAAGCCAAAATCAAAGAAATGCTTTCCTATTTAGTTGCTACAGTTGCGCAACTAAAAATAAAAATGGAGGACGAGATTTCTCTCTCGGAGAGAGAGAGAGAGACAGTTATGATTGACTTTGACAAGCAAACTACCAATGAAAACATATTGATTGCGTCGTAACAGTTATATTCACTGAATTGAACAATCAAAATTGAGACGCACAATAAAAATAATACTTAAATTATATAAATTTTATGCATTTTATGCATTTGCAGAAGGATCGATAAAGAGGCTGAGTTTCCCTTTTTAAATTGTTGCTTTAATAAGTGCCATAGAATCAAATAAGCTTCCAGCAGATTTATTTTATGTTTTTTTGCGCAGAGTAAAATAAAATAAACTTTTAGTTGCGCAACAGAAGAGAAGTCCTTGTAGCAGCGTCTGTTGTGTAACTCTGTTTGTTGTTGCATTGTGAAGGTTATGTGTGATTTGTGAATTGCATCATTGTTTTTGTTGCTGATTCCTTGTGACAACTACACACACACACACACACACACACAACAGACACACAACGATATTTGCGACGAGGCGAACCACATCCGGAGTGGCGAAAACTGGGAGTTGACCGCGCTGCCCATAGCTCTGCCCTCAGCCTGCTCAGCTGTAGCTCAGATAGTTGCTGCTGCTTGCCGATAGTGGCGCTGCTTCTGCTGCTGCTTGGCGCCTATCTCATCTCTCTCTGCTCAGATGGGGAGCCTAAATGCAGCAACAATTGCAGCTAGCACAATCAGTTAAGAGCCTCTGCTCGTGCCAAACGGTTGTGCGCATCTTTTTGCATCCCAGTTACAGCATACATCAAAACATCCCAGTTACAATAACAACAACAATAACAACAACAGCAGCAGCAGCAACAACAACAACAACTTCATCAAAAAGAAATTATTGGCAAATTTTGCTTGTTTTTTTTTTTTGGTGCGTTTTATTTTTTACTCGCAAAATATTCGCGTGTGCCGGTAATAACAACATCAATAAGATTGACAATAAAATAGTTTTACTTGCGTTGCCAACCACAAATCAATCAACAGTTTCGTGTAACCCCCTCCAACCCCCCGCCCAACCCACACCACCATCTCCACTTTTTTCGTTTCTCGATCATTTTCTGGGAAATTAACGCAGACGCGTAATTTAAACTCTTCCGCACTTAATACATTTACAATTTCAATATTTACATAGAGCTGTATTTTATTTCTAATTGTGTCTGTTTATTTATTTTTTGTTGTTGTGTATTTAAATTGTTATTGTTGTTGTTTCTGCTGTCGTCGGTCTTCAACTGTCTGTGTTTGTCTCCAGTTACCAAAGCCGCGCCGTCGACGACATCTCCGATAAGCAGTTAATATAACAGGTGAGAATGGCACACACACACACACACACACGCACACACATACATACAATATGCACTCGCATCCACGTCAGTGTTGTCGACTTTTGGCGTGAAATGATGGCTTGTTTTTGATGGACATATAGTTTTTCTGGTTTTTAGCTTTAAAGTTGTTTGTAGAATAAAACCACTTTATTCCCTTTTATACATTACAATGGGCTTGAAATGGTATTTTCAAATCGTGCTCATGTATGCAGCAGAGAGAAAGAAGCGTCTATGACCATTGAAATATAAAATATATATTCATGAAGAGCATTAACAGCAGAATTGACCTGGAATCAAGCTGTGCTTATTCATATTTTTTTGGAGCTAAGCAAGGCGCTCATAAATGTGTAAAGCAAAAAGGTAAATAAAATTGGCAACACTGAAACACACACATACACACGCACACACACATTTGCGCACATATGTAAATTGAGTTCTACAAAGTTCTAAGCGATTTGCGGTTTTCCTGTTGGCTCTTTGGCGCCATCTAGCGGCAAATCAAGCAATCAATCAACAAATCGCATATCGCATTACGAATTTTGTCTCCACCATCGATTGATTAGTTGCCGTGGGCGTAGTTGTTGTTGTTGTTAATAGTTGTTATTGTAATTGTTATTGTTAGTTCAGATTGTTATTGTTATTGCTGATTCGCATAAATCAAATGCAACTCACGCAAAATTGAATTTCAATACGCAAGCTAAGCACACACTAACCATATATCATATGTTATATATTTTAACGATCTCGTCTCTCCATTCGGATAGATAGCCCCAAACGATTTTTAATTGGCTTGCGCAGCGACAACATTTTTGGGCATTCTAATTATTTATGAGTGCGCCCCGTCTCCATTTATACATATATGTGCACATATATTTATCGCTTATCGTTTCATTCGGGGCATTGGCCACGCGCCTTCCTACGCGCTTCTCACTCTCGAATCAATCGATTGATCCATCAAAATTGAGAGCTCACAAATTAGTAGACACAACAGCACATAAATGATAATCTTTGAATTATGATCGAATTTCATTCAATTTCAATTTATGTATGTTTCACATTGTTTTGGGCAGAAGCACATCTTTTACATCAAAACTTCACTGATACATCATAGTTAATATACACTGTAATAAAATGGTCTGTTGTGGCTTCTGAGAAAAGGCTTGAATTTAAAATTTGATAAGGGTTATGATAACGAACTGACCTATTTGACGCATTGTTTCACCTTCGTTTTCAAGTACAGACATCGTTTACACTCGGGTTCAACTCTCTTCTCAGCCTCTATCGCCAACTTGGCCAACTGACTTATTGACTGTCTGACAATCGCCGATTGTCAGCCTATTTGCCCAATTGCGGTTTTGAACTTGTTGTTGCTATTGTTGTTGCTTTTGGCCGCCGGACGGCCAAAACTGACATGCCCCACCCGTCCTGTCCTGCCCCCCCCTGTAACCCTGCACCACCTGCTTGAGAACGTGCTGTGGATTTGAAATGTGGTTTTCGCTTTTGACCGAACATCGTTCGATCGTTGATCGTTGATCGTTGATCTTAACCAAAACTGAAAACCCAAATGCGACGCTGGCGGCCGCTTCAACAAATCACAAATCTCAGCAACAACAACTGCCAAACCAATGAGCAAACAACAATTGCAGCAATAAACCATAACAAACAACAACAACAACAACAATTTTCTGTTTGTCATTTGCCATGTTTCATTTTTAACCATTTACGGGGGAAATGTCACAACTTGTTTGGGGAGCACTTGGGGACTTGGACTTTGGTGGCATCCACATATCTGGTTCGCCTCGTCGCCTCGTCGCCTCACACTGGAGTGCAATAAAACAAACACACAACAAAACTCACACAGATCATGATAAATTGAAAATAATATTATTGAATCTATGTACGTATGTGAATTTAGCATTGCATGTATTTATCGACATATGTATATGTATATTTTAATATGATACATACTCGTACATAAACTTGAGCAACTGCAACGGCAACAGAATCACATGAATCACAATGAAAAATGCATTCGCATTTGTAGCGCCAACAAGCAGCTGCCTGCGCATGACAGTCGCAACTGAACGACTACCAAATACCCTGTACCAAAAGGTTTCTTAGCTTACATTTTGATGGTTTGATTGTAAATTTATGATTATAATTGTTGTCTTTCATTGACCATAAACAGAAATATTTCACTTTTATGCACAATTTTATTATTATTATTTTTTTTTAGTATAACAATTAGATAAGCTTAGCTAATTTGTGTTGAATACAACATTTACTTTGTTTATCTGAGAGTTATCACATCAAATGGAACAAATATATCTGTAGAAGCATAAATCTTGACTTGAAAATTGGCATAAATAATTGGTTTGAAGTTTTTGACAATCTGTAAATAAGACGCATAAAACTTCTTGATCTGCGTAAGATATATCCGATTTAATTGAGATAGACCCCATATATAAATATATATATACATGTGTGATAGTCGATCTAACTTGCTTTGTTTTGCTTGTAGGCTCTATCTCAATTAATTTGGATATACCTTATACAGATCAAGAAAGGTTTATATATATAAATGAACTCTTGCATAATTTTATCGTCTTTCGTCGAGTTTATTATTGTTGCCGATGATTCCTTTGGCAACTATATGCTATATACTGGTTTGATCCGCCAAAGAGGCGGATATATTCAAAGTTTCATAAGCAGAGCTTTAAAGCTGAGGCTGATCAGCAATATATATATACATTATGGTGTCAAAGATATCTCCTTTAATGCGTTACAAACGTGACGACATAATTATAAACTCTACCAAATTAAATTATCTCTTTGCAGGAGTCGCCACAGTTGAACGTTGCAAGTTGCAAGTTTGCGTGTGTTTGTGTGTTTGTCTGCTTTGCCATGGAACTGGAATGCGATTTGGGTGCCATACAAAACGAGGAATTGCTGAGAAAAATGGTAAGTGAACCCAATTTGTTCCACTTGAAAATCATTTACAAATTCTGCCTTAAAAAATCGATTGTGTCTTGAAATTTACCAATGCCATAAATTTGTCAAAACTTGGAATTCTTGATAATTGTTTGGCCTATAGATTAATAAGTATACTCATTTTGAAATATCTCTGTTATTTGTATAATTTTTTGTACACATTTTCTAGAATTTTTCATCAATTTGTTCAAAAGAGTACTTTTTAACTATGATAAAGAAAGCATCTTTATTCTTATATTCTTTTATAATAAGGCATGTTATTTCTCTAAGTGTACTTCGCGCTCGCCTCACTCTTGTTGTTGGGGCTGCTTCTGCTTTAAGTTAAAACCACCTGTTGCAAGTTCATTGCCTCTCAGTCAGTCACATCGCCTTTAAAGCTGCGACTCATAAATTCTCGAACCAGCTGAAGATTCGCTGAGATCCAGTCGCCAGTCTCCAGTCTCCAGCAATCCATTAGCCCGTTCAACCTGACCAAATTGGGTCATTCACGGGGTTGGCCTGATCTGTTCTCATCGTTGAATGTGTGGGCTGCATTGACTGACTTGGCTTGTCTGACTTGGCTTATACAATTATCGTTAAAAAGACATTAAAAAAAAAAAAATCAATAGAAAAACGATGACGATGTCGCTTAACTTGGCCAAATGATGTACGAGCTGGCTACAATAGAAAAACATCTATATTAATAATGGTAATAAATACGAAAAATATACAAAAATAGCAGCAGACGTTAATCAGCCCACGCAGTCAACGTTGCTAGCCGCGACGCTGGCTGAGACTGCGACGGCAACTGAGCTGGCGACAGCGATGTCTGCGCTTGAGCTGGTCTTTTTCTCTCGCTCTTGCTCTCTCATTATTTAAAGCGGCCAATTGGGCTGCCTGATAAAGTGTATGCTGTATGTATTGCTGATGTCACAGTGGAGATCGTGTCGTGACACGAAAATGCACAACTCTAATTTTGATAGTTTAAGCCTTATTTAATTTATTATAAATGTATATAATTGAAATGTATATATATAATGTATATGAGTGTAAATATCAGCAAACAAGCAAAAGATTCCAATTATGAACAATATTTCGAATTTATAAAAGGCGACACGCGTCCATCTCTAGTGTTCACTTTATTGATTGTTGAATGTTGGATTGGATGACTCATGCGACATGAATCAATTTTCAAGCCACATTTGAACTCGCCTTACCGCCACAGTCACTGCCACAAATCCAGTTCGCCCGGCCTTAGCTCCTTGGAAGCGACGATGACGCCACAGCTGAAGCTGGAGCTGAGGCTGAAGCTGAGAATGTATCTGAATCTGTATCTGGTCAGCTACATTGGCAATTGGCAAAGTCTGTTTTATTATTTGTGTTGTGGTTTTTCTTTTTACTGTTTTTGTTGTTAGGTGCTTTTGCGCGTTGGCCGCTTTACAATTGCGCCAATCTCTCGGCCATGATTTGAAGCCAAGTTTGCCGCGTGGGTTGCTGATGCTGGCGTTGATGCTGCTGTCGCTGCCAATGTTGATGCTGATGTTGACGTCTGACGCTAACTGCAAAACTAAATCAATAAAAACCTGAGCCACAATTGGCACAGAGACACCCGCTATGGCCATCTGTCCGTCTGTCCGTTTGCTGACCAAATCTATGGCAACGGGCCAAATGCAGGCAAACAGCAAGTGAACTGGTCACGTTGCTGCTTATTGTCTATCTATCGTCTATCGTTAATCGTTTATCGGCTGCCTGCCGTCTAGTCACGACGCGTCGTCTGCGCAGCGTCTGCGATGAGTAATTTTTTTCTTCTCATTTTTCGAGTTTTTAGTTTTTTGATGAGTGGGCGCTTTTTTGGATACATTCGGTCGAATTCGTGTTGACAAAATGTTTACGAATTGAAATTGAAATTGGAATTGCAACAATGACACCCACCCAAAACATGTTCAATACGCGAATGCCATTCAAGTGATTTATATATACATTCAAATATGTATTTCTAAGTCAAGTAATAATTCTACTTACGAACAGTGGTCGTTGGTGTTAATTCTATGATTTATGTGGTATTTGCATGATTTTGTGATTATCGTAGATCTATTTTAATTGGATTTCTTAATTTTAGAATTTGTGATTCAAGTCGAAGTCTTGAAAACAGTCTTAATGCAATTTGGCATTTCTAATCACTGTGCATACACACATACATGTGTAAGTATGTATTCAAATATTTTATGGTATTTGGCGCTTCGATTGATTGGTCAGCAATTGGGCAGTTGAACTATGCACTCGAACACGTTCGTTGTTGTTGTTGTTGTTGCTGTTTTTGCCGTGCTTTCGAAGTTTTCCATTTTTGCACGATCGATTAGCAAAACCCACTGGCTATGTCATTATGTAGCTAGCCTCTGCCTACCTTATGCAAATTTTGCTGAATCAGTGGACTCATCATTAGCGCCAAACTGATCTGTAAATGATGCTTTTTTATTTTTATTTTTACTGCGGATTGACGAACATTATCGAATACCCTTATAAGAAACAATAGGTATTAATCGATTACGAATCGAATTCTAAAATTACTAATATGTAATTCTTATTCTTCTTAATTAATTAATTAATTAAAATAGAACTTTCAGCTGCTCAATAGCATTATTTATATAATCCTAGAAATATTAGAGTAGACTTAGCAGACTTAACCTCAAAAGCGTATGCAAAGTAAAAGTTACTCCTTACGTTCATAACGTAAGCTCCAATTGGTCACTTTACATTAACGTAAAGATCTTTCAATTAGGAATACACAGTAAAGGCCTAAGCTTTAAGAGAATGTCAATAGAGCCCTAGACAACAATAACAACAAGAAGCAAAATCAAACTCTCCGTTATGTTTTTGTTTTCTTTCGGGTTACATTGCGCACCTTAAGCAAAACAAATTCAAATAGTAGACAGCGCAGTTGGCAGCGACCGCTGCACTGATAGTGGGCAAGACACGCACACGCACGCAAGTCAAGGCAGCGCAAAAGCACACATAAAATAAGCACGCATAGCCCTCGATCGAAGTTGCTTGCGCTGTCATCTTCGCGGTGTTGTTGTCGTCGTATTCGGTCATATCTCTGCTAGTCGAAGCTTGCTGCTGCTCACTGCGCTGCCCTGTCGTCATCAGCTGCGCTGCTTTGGCTGCTGCTGCTGTCTAAGCTTCGTCCACTTTACGCGGCTTTGATTCTGAATGGGCGAACTTCAGTCTGATTTTGGTGCTCGATCGATTGCAACGTGCCGACGCTCGGTTATTAACGAACTCAACTCCCAATAAGAAGTAGCAGCAAAAGCAAGCATAAATAACAACAACGCACAAACAAAAATTTGTTTTTTTTTTATTTGGTATATAACTTTTTTTTGACGACTTTTAATTCAATTGTCGCACGAGCTTAAAGAACATAAGCCAAAAAAAGCCCGAAACCAGCAACAGGATTAGTCACACCTAACCGAGTGTTTTTTTTTCATAAGTGTTTGCCGGTGCAAGCTACAACAGTAAAAACAGAAAAAAAAAAAACAAACAAAAAAACATACCGAACCCAACAATAACTCAACGAAATTCGAAAAAAGGGCGCAACAATAATTTTTACCTGCCCCAAACATAAAAGAAGCTTTATTTTCAAGCTTCTGTCATTTGACGGAGACACTGCGATTAACAGAGGTAAATTTTTATACTTTTTTTTATGTTTTTTATTTTATATATTCTCTCCATAATTTTCACACTTTGCGAACAAATTTGGTAGTTTATTTGCTTAGCGGGGCGGCAACGAATATTTAAATTTTTTTGTTTGTTGTCTTTTTTTTCTATAACGCTTCGTTAGTCAGCAACGCTAGCGTAGCTGTCGCCGTCGCTGCCGGCGACCGTGTCAGCTATTTCGGTTGTAAACAAAAAACAAAGAAAAAAAGTCCCTTATCTGCACTTTAGCGACTTGGAAATAAGATTCCAAATGCGAAAACGATTACGATTACGATTGTGTACGTGTTTATATATATATATATGGGCGACTATGAGTGATCGTGTCATCATTCTTTATCAAGATCTTCTAGTTGGAACATTGCAAATACAGCTATAAAATTTTGGTGATAGAGAGGGTGCAATGGGGGGGGGGGGGTGTGTGTGTTCTAGAGAGGGCGTTTGCTAATCTCGAATTGAATCTACTTACATCGAACCTGTTTCCAACAGCCAGTTGACCTTGCCAAACGCTATGAATCTCCCTCTCTCTCCTCCCACTATCTCTGTCTCCTCCCACTCCCACTCTCCCTCTCTCTCTCTCCGCAAGCGATATGATCATAGTCAAAAGAAATTTACTATAGTATAGGATTTACAGGTGATACAAAAAATAAAAACAGTTTATCATACAACAGATCCGTTTTCGATCAATTCTTATTATCATGTCATGTCCACCACTACAAAAAGTTTTTCCACTTTCGTTCCACTTAATTTGTGCATCGATCACAAATCGATTAAGTTGGCTTGTTTTAATGACTGTTAGTCGGTTTGTCAGTTAGCTTACTTTAATTCAGTGCATGATAAAAAAAAATACCGCCGTTAAAGTTCCATTAGTTTTGCGATCTTAAAAGTATTTATACCATAACAAATCTGAAGTATTTATTCACTGACTCTCTTTACAATTGGTAGACCATTTTTTATAACACATAGTTTCGAGAGTTTTTGCTTTTGAAAATATATTATTTATATTAAATTTTGCAACAATTAAAATCATCTCTGGATTGGAAAGTTTATAGTTTTTAAGCTGCGTAGATCTTCAAAAATACTAGTCTCGTTATCGATAACTAGTCCATATTTTTTGGATATTTATCGTGGGAAATTCCATTTTAAAAAACGTCGAATTTCTCCGTTTCAAATGATAGAGATTTCGCCGTTGACCCAAAATGGGATCGTATTGCATTGTGAATTTCAAACATGTTGACAACTCCATCGATCAACTTGACAAAGTTTCCCACACACACATACACAGAAATAATAACTCATCTCATTTGGTAAACATTATCTGTGACTTTGTCATGTAATTTATGTATGTGATTAATATGCATGATGTAAAAACCTCGAAAGCGCTCCAGATTTCAAGAACAGTCGCCGCATGTTTAATTCACCTGGGCAATGTCATATCCCAAAGAAAGAAAAAATCAGCATATTGAAAAAAAAAGACAGAATGAAAAGAAACTGAAGCTGAAATTGAAAACAACCTAGAACCCAAAAAAAGAAATTCACTTGTGTACTTTAAATATGCCGCAGAAAAATAAATAACGACAGAGACAAGTAATGATTGTCAGAGTCGATAGTGACCGACTTGAAGATACCATGTAAATTCGAGTATTTATTTTTGGTGTAATATTGTCCTAAAAGGATGTCTTTACAATAACGGCTTATACTTTATGGCATAAGATGTATATCTATAAGTGTAAGCATTCTGCTGACCTGAACTGAACTATACACTTTGTTTTGCCATAGCATAGAGTATATACAGGGTATACTCGGAACCATGCCGAGCATCAAATAGTTTCAGTTTCGGCTGCACAGGTGCTAAAAAGAAAAACAACAATAAAAGAAATGTAAACGTCGCTGCTGGCGTCGCAGTTGGCAGCTTTAAGCATGAAAATGACACAATTCTTCTCTCAGCCGGCCAATTTGAACAGCAAAAAAAAAAAACATGGCGAATTGCGACTCTCGGCTCGCAATTAGGTCGCCCACTTTAATATACATATGTGTGTGTGTGTGTGTGTGTGTGTGTGTGTGTGTGTGTATGTATGTATGTGCAAGTGTATGCATGCAACTTTGAATTGAAATGAATTTGAAATAGTTATAAATAACGACTGACGCCAAAAAATGAGCCAAGTTGGCCCGGCAATTAACAGCAGAGTGCAAACGATTTCCTCCACAAATTGTACTGATTGTCAATGTCAAATGCCAAATGACAAATGACAGATGGCACTTGCAAGTGGTGAGTAGCAGCAGCAGATGGTAGTCGCCAGATGGCGCACTGGTGCGTGTCACCGTTAACAGGTGTCGCTGCAAGCGATCTTAATTGCATTGCCACTTATTATTATTAATTTTATTGTTATTATCAACATTCTTTGCCATGCACAGTACGCTTGATATTTCTTTCTTTCTTTCATATCGATTGGCATTCTTTACCTTTTTGATTTGATAAGAGAGTCCGGCCATGGAACAGTTGGCAGCTTTATCACATTGACAGATACTCGTAGTATGTACGTGTATGTGACCGTTATTAATGTTATTAAACACCCACACACACAGAGAAGAAATGCTAAAAGTCAAGAGAGAGAGAGAGAGAGAGTTAGAGGGAGACAGGTGGAGGAAGGGAGAGATAGGGGAAGAGAGCTTCATGTTTCGGCAACTAAAAAGAAAAAGTTGAAGACACGCTCGAGGGATGCATATTTGCGCCACATATAATAATTTACTTGTTACCAAATACTTAAATTACACCTCCGCCTTTGCACTTTGGCACCTCCTTCGCGGCCAATGCGCGTTGTTGTCTTTTTAGCATTCATACGCCGATTTGACTCAATTAAATGTTAATAAATTTTAATTGCGGTAACAAAAAGATTTCTTTTTCGTGTTTTTTTTTTGCCAAAAACTGTGCAACAATAACAACAATTCAAAACAATTAAATGCATAGACGAAATATATACAAAATACTGTTGACCTCCAAAGTTGACACGACAGCACTGAAAATGAGCGGCGAAAAAAATTAAAATAAAATACAAAAAAATAATAATTTATCAGCATTTGCGGCAGTCTCGCATCAACAAAATCTCGCACGTCACGTCATCATCATCATCAGCAGCAGCAGCAGCAGCTGGAAATGGAGAAGGAACGGTGATGAAGGTGGAGCTGGCAGCGGTCGCAGTCAACGTTAGCGTCGGCGTCGGCGTCAACGTCGACAGGTTGCCGCTGGCAGCGGAGGTGCGACGACGGCGACTTCAACTGGTTATCGCGAGCCACTTTTTAGAAATTACGTCATTTCACATCGCGTCTCAAGACGACGCTGCTCTGCAGTCTAGACGCCGACGTCGACGTAGACGTCGCAATCTCGCGACTTGTTCCTGGGCTACGTTTTCATTTGTTTCGTTTTTCGCTTTTTGCTTTTGCACTCACCTGCACTTCATTTTCTGATTACTCCCTCAGTCTCCCGTCTGCCGTCGAGCTTCTCTAACGCGAACTTGCCCAAGTTAAATTTGCTCGTAAATCGAATTTAAGTTAACTAACAAAAAAAAGTCTATTAATCACTCGAATTTCGGCTCAAACATTTAACGTTTATGTCAAATAACAAATTCCATTTATATCAATTTGGTGAGTTTGTTCAATGGCCAAAATAACGAAAACAATAACTTATTTTTCGACCTTAAAGCAGTTATTTATTGTTGTTGTTGCTGCTCTTGTCAATTTTGACAATGTTTTACCTATCGAGCCATGTTTTTTTTTATTTTTGTCTGAAGATTGTCATTTTATCTATTGACTTGTGTTCGAGTGAAAGCTGTGCTCTGATTTCTCTGTTTCCTGAGGCTGAATAATGAATGTAAATTCCCAACCAAAAATGGAATACAAAAACTATCCAAATTGCCCATAGAATAATATTTCAATGAGTTAATGAATTAGCCATACAATGACTCCATTCATTACCATCAATGTCTGCTAAACTTCACATTCACTTCAACTTGCTATTACTATTTGGTTCTTTTCATTGGCCAGAAGTGAGTTTTGTACATTTTTATACATAATCCACTAGTCACTCAAATGTTAACAATTTAACATGCAGAAATATATTTAAACAATATTTATAAAAGTTACAAAATGTGGCTTGATTGCCACTGGAAATTATATGCAACATTTGGTCAAGAACAGTCAGGTTGTCAAGCAAACTGACAGTCGATTATGAAAATATTTTGATTTATGATGCTAAATTTGATAAATGCATATTTGAGCAGAGATATGTTTTTATTTTGTATTAATTTTAATTAAGCTTCAGTCAATTTGATAAGCAGCTAAATTTAAAACAGTTAACAAAGCATTTTTTTGTTGTTGTTGTTGTTGTTGTGATTGTTGCTGGTTTATTTCCATTGTGCTTATGCTTTGTTGTTTTCCGCTTTCGATTTTCGTTGCCGTTGCTGTTGCTGTTGCTGTTGGTGATATCACCACACACGAAAACCACTTTGGTAAATTTGCTTGCCAATGTTTTCGATGATCGCTCGTTTCGACCTGGCCCGCACTACCGGCTAACGGCTACCCACCAACTTTCGCAGCACCACAACTCTATCGATTATTAGCTGAGCCACATTTGTTGACAAATTATGAATTGTATTTTATTTTATTTATTTTTTTATTATTATTTTGTTTGTTTTTTGTTTTTTACCAACTTTCAAGTCGATTCTCCCTTATCGCTCAGCAGTAATTTGGCTAATTGCACTTTGCTCGCTTTGTTATTATTTATTTCTATTTATAAACAAAGCGTCATTTGCGACGCGTCTCAGTTTCTGATAACTATATATATATTTATATATATATATATATATATATGTATATATATGTAAACTGATAAACAAATATAGAAATATGAAAAGTGCTGTGGAAGTTCTTGTGAATAGAATTCCAAAGGGATTCAGGCATTAAGTGGAGTAGATATACACAAATTGGCTTGAAAGATAATGATGACGTCAGTTAAGAATTAAATAGAAAACCGGTTAAATATTTGAATCATCATTAACAATAAGATTTTATGAGTTGTAAAATAATAAAGATAAAAGTCAAAAACTTGCTGCATGCTTGTTATTAACTATAATAAAAATCGAATAAAGATAGTTTTCAGTCCGTGGGTGGATGCTGTGGCTTAGATAGATAGATATAGAATCTGCTCTTGTGTTAGAGTGGTGCAACAGTGGTGGTGCTGCTGCCGTTGCTGACTCAGCCACCCAACTCTCGACTTGTTGCTGTTGTCGTTTGTTGTTTATGAGTGTCTGCTGTCGGCTGTCGGCTGTTTACTGTCTACTGTCAGCTAATTGGCGGCCAGTGCGAGGCGTCGAATCGAGTCCATAAAAGGCGCGTTTTTGAAAAGATCGCGCGTGGGTTCTGTGAGCGGCTCAGCTAAGCTCAGTTGAGCCGGTTCAATTAGCCCAAGGACAGCACCTCTCTCTCTCTCTCTCTCTTAGTAACTCTGATCGTATAATATATCTATATATATATATATATTAATTTTGCAGTGGCAGCAATCGGAGGATAGCGAACGCAAGAAGCAAATCCGCTCGCATCTTTACAAGTTGCGCGAATCGCGACTGAGGAACCTTTACAGGCACGAACCGGATAGCATAATGTCCGAACCGAACGGTAATACTTTGTCTGGCTATGGCAAGGATCCGCTGGCCACCAGCCATGGCGACGCACTGCTGGATCAGAACTTCCAGAGTCTGAAGTCGAAGGAGGTGCGCGACTCGATGAGTCCCACCCATGAGCTGAAGTTCCATTCGATGACACTCACTCAACCGAATACGACTGGCTGGGATGTCCAGACATCGTCGGAGGTGTCCCCCGATGGCCGTGCCTATCGCACCGAAACGCTGGCCAAAACCGATGGTGAGTTCCCCTCACAACATATATACCCTTCTTCAACTATATACCCTGTACCTGCTATTCGGAAATGCGATCGATGTTGATTAAATAAGTTGAAAAGTTTCAAATGTTCGACTCCATAATGTAAGGCGAAGATCCAGTAAATTGTTTGTGTATGTCGATCGCAAGCCGCTGCTGGGTACAGGGCATCAGTTAGTCGGCTACTCCCGACTCGAGTAACACTTAGTTTGTAATGTAGTTAAGCTATGTGTTATATAAATCTGTGTGTAACCCCAACTCTGTTTGTTTGTATGTCTCTGTGCCGTGACCAACCATCAAAAAAACCACCTACTACCCATCCTCTTAATACCAACAACAACAACAACAACACCAACACCACCACAACAACAACCACAATGCAATCAGGCGTTGAGAAACTGAATGGTGGCGGAGTCGCTGAGTTTAAAGGTCGCAACGAGCAAGTCTCGAGCGCCTCGCATCAGGGCGATGACAAGAACTATGTAAAAAAGGCGGCGGAGAGCTCCAATACGCATCTGCAGGAGCGGGTTGTGTTCGGGGATGAGAGTAGCGGACGGAGCGAAATGAAAATGAGCTCCACAACCTCATCGTCAACATCGAAATTTGTGTCTTCCTCCTCGTCGAGCAAGCAGCTCAACGATGATGAGCCGCGTTATCTGCTCGACAAACAGCAGCAGCAACATCAGCAACAGCAGCAGCAGCAACGGGATCATCAGCAGCGGGAGGTGCGTGAGCGGGAGGAGCAGCGTGTGCAGGAGCAGCGCTTCCAGGAGCAGCGCCATCTGCGCGATCAGCAGGAGCGTGAGGAACGCTACTCGGAGAGTCGGGAACAATCGAACAGCACCCGCAACGTGGAGACGCAGCAGCGCTTTGAGGAGAACAAGCGTTATGTGGACATGGACAAGGCATCGCCGGAATACCAGCAGCATGTGCAGCATCTAATGTCACAGCCGGGCGAGATTATATCCAATACGGTTGAGTATCCAAAGCCCAATGTCAAAATGATCACCACAGTGAAGCGTCTGCCCGATGGCACCATTGTCAAGAACAAGCGCTACGAAACCGAGCAGCTGTCCGCTCCAGCAACGGAGTCGGTGCGTCAGACTCAAAACCAAACCCAGCTGAGCAATCAGCGACGCACACAAGATGTGCACCACCAGCAGCACCAGCAGCAGCACCACCAGCAGCACCACCAGCAGCACCACCAGCAGCAGGGTCAGCCTCGCAGCGCTGAGCCGCGAGATGTGGTTGACAATGCGTCAGAGGCAGGGCATCGGCCCAGCCATGCCGAGGAGCTTATCAAGCAGGAGAGCTATTCGACAGTGAAGAAATCATCGTCCAGTCGTCGCTACTCGACGGAAACCACATCGGAAACCGTTGAGCAGCAGTACGAGGAGCCGCAACAGTTGCAGGCACGCCAGGATTTTGCCACGACGAAATCATCGAAACCCGTCCAGGAATTTCCCAATCAGCGTCCATTGACGCCCAAGCAGCCGTCAAATGATTTCTCCACCCACGGTTTTCCCTCGGTGCGTGGCAATAAGCCCACCCAGGAGTTTCTTGGCCAGCGGCCCACCACCGAAGACGAGGAATACGTCGTCCACAAATCCCAGACATCCAGTCGCAATGTGAAGCAGAGCAGCACCACGCAGCGCACCATCGAAACGGAATTCGTCGATGATCAGCATGCAGCGTTGCCAGTGGCCACGCCCAGCTGGGAGCAGCCGGCTAGCCCACGTCGGCCAGCTGTCGATGATTACAGCACGCATGGTTTTCCATCGGTGCGCGGCACGCCGTCGTCGCGACCACGTCCCGATCAGCCCGATGATGCTGAGGATGTGGTGCAGCACAGCAGCACGACCAGCAGCAGTCGCAGATCGAATACGGAGCGTATCATTGAGACACAAGTGGATCAAGAACAGGAACCGGAGCATGTGCGTCAACGCCAGCAACCGGTCAATGCACAAGCGCCGGCAAGTCCGCGTCGCTCGCCAGATTATGGCACACAGGGATTCCCAGCGGCGCGTTCGCCGACCCGTCAGGCGCCGCGCTCGCCACTGGCCAAATCGCCGCAACGTCGTCCGACCACGAGCCGCACGCCGGGTCGCGCCACGGAGACAAGCACGACGACGACAACGGTGACGCGCCGCCAGCTGCAGAAGGAGCGCGAGGTGGATGCAGCGCATCGTGCGTTTGCCGCCTCGCTCCGCAGCAGTTCGCCGGCGGAGAGTGTCGGCTCGACCGGCTCCCATTCCCATACGCAAAATCAGCCGCGACGCGACATCGGCCAGACGGAGCCGCACCACGGCCAGCGGATGACGCCGCGCTCGAGCGTCTCCTCGAGCCGCACCTATCGGCGTGATGGGCGCGAGGGCTCCCACGACAGCCATGCGCCGTCGGAGTCGAGTCGCATCAGCTCGACGACGGTCACACGTGGCCCAGTGGGCGTGCCCGCTGGCAAGAGTGTGCCCAAAACACAGCTGACCAAGCAGCAGCAGCAGCAGACTGTTGTGAAGACCCGTCACGTCCAAGGTTCTAATGAAACCATTGATCTTGTGCCGCAGCGTTCGCCCAAATCGCCAACAGGCGCAACGAAAACGACGACAACAACAACAACAACAACCACAACTATTGGCAATAGGCCAGCAGCAGCCGAAACTCCTACTACTCCTACAACTCCGACAGGTCCTTCAGGTCCTGCGGGTGCGCGCAGTGTTCCGGCTAGTCCCAGCAGCGAGACGCCAATTGTGTCAGGTACGAATTAGTCCCACACACACGCACACACACAACAAACACGCACACACACACACAAAACATACATAAGCTAATAAATATATATTTATATATATATATATATATATATACACACACACATAAACAAAATATATCTATCTCGGAAAATCCTATGTATATGAATGTATCCTTCAGATAACCAATCACAGTATACGTATGCTACTACTAAGCCAGCCGATATATTCTCTTTGCCACCTACTCCTCCAACACCTACTATTAACAACAACAACAACAACAACAGCAACAATGCAACTACAACAACAACAACAACAAGTACACTAACAACAACCGCCAATCAGAACCAGAACCAGAACAAGCAACAAGCAAAAACAGATGACAACAATCACGAATTGATAACAAAAACAAAGCTCAGCTCGAGCGAAGCAACTGCGGCCGTCGTTGAAGCACCCTGTGTGCGTAGACACTACTATCAGCTGGGTCCGTCCGATGCGGATGTGACCGCCGTCGCCGCCGCCGCTGCTGACACGCCCAACGCAGAAGGCGCAGAAGAAGCGGCCAGCATTGCCAAGGCGGTGACAAGTACTGAAACCGTTGGTAAGGCATGAAAAAACAAAAACAAAATACAAATTAAAAAAGAAAACAATCGCACACACACAGCAAGTGCAACCAAGCAACCAACAACAACAACAACAACAACAACAACTACTTCTTCTTCTTACAAAACAACAACAAAGAACACCCTATAAAATATATATATATAATGGAAAACCTTTTGAAACTATCTTTACTACACGCAATACTTGATTCATTTTTTTTTTTTTGGAACTTTGCTAATAAAAACTGTTATACAAAATACAAACAAAAAATGCGAATGTGAAATGTTCTATGTATGGCCAGCACACACACACACACACAAACACAAACACACACACACATACACGGGGGAGGGGGTAACCCAAGTAACTAGTTTGCCAACTAACGGGTATTTCTTTAGAGCGCATTTTACACAGAAACCAAGAAACCAATCAAAATACGATTCCCAAATCAATTGAGTGGAGTATTCCGACTTGAGTTCCGATTGAAAGCGGAACATTAACATTAATTCAGCAAGGAGTCAAATCTTAACCCACATTGTGTAACAGCGCATCTATAAGAAATACCGCCTGCCTACCTAACCTGTCTGCCTGCCTGCCTGTCTGCCTGCCTGCCTACTTGATTTACTCTGCTGCCACTCACCTCGCCTCGCCTAACCCCGTAGAGCAATTAACCGCCCCGAAAACTGAGTGACCCACTCGAAGTTTGTAGCTGTTGTTGTAGTCGTCACTAATCCCTCTATTAACGAAGCGACATGTGCCACATGTAGCAAGCACAAGACACGCACACTCGATCCAAATCTCGTAGAGCGCGGCCCGTTCGCTTATGCCTTGACTCCCCCCAGCAGCATCCACCAACAGACCCCATCGCACCCCATCAAGCAGCCACAACAAACCGAATCACAGCACCAACGATGTGGATGACATGGAGCCAACTCCGGCTAGACGCAGCTCCAAGTCGCCCAGCGTTGAGCGACGCCAGCTGCAGCGGGAGACCACATTTGAGACTCGCTCGCAACGCGAGCTTATCTCAGAGGATGTGGCTCACATCGATGATCAAATATTCATCGATGAGAGCAGCTTGGAGTTCGGGCAGCGTCAGAGTCCCGAGAAGATACCAGCGGCATATCCTTCGAGGCCCAAAGAGCAACCACGTCACAGTCCCGCTAAGCCAAAGGAGTCGCCACGTTCCAGCAGTCCCGAGAAACTGCCCGCATCTCTGCCCAGAGAATCGCCACGCGCAAGCAGCCCCGAGAAGCAGCAGCTTCCAAGAGAAACGGTTCGCCGGCAGCTGCCAGCGACAGTTGACTCCAAACCCAAGGAGTCGCCACGTTCGAGTAGCCCTGATAAACAGCAACCAGGCACTGTGCGACCCAAGGAGGCGTCACGCTGGAGTCCTGAGAAACAACTGCCAGCTACAGTTCCCAGAGATTCGCCACGTCAGAGTCCCGAGAAACAATTGCCAGCTACAGTTCCCAGGGATTTACCACGTCAGAGTCCGGAAAAACAAGTGCCAACTACAGTTCCCAGGGATTCACCACGTCAGAGTCCGGAAAAACAATTGCCAGCTACAGTTCCCAAGGAGTCGCCACGCTGGAGTCCAGAGACACAATTTCCAACTACAAATCCCAGGGATTCGCCACGTCAGAGTCCGGAGAAACATTTGCCAGGACAGGAATCTCCTCGTCGTAGCTTGGAAAAAACATTACCATCCTCAGCAACCAGTAAGCAGTTACCTGTAGCATCAGGTCCTGAAAGGGAGCTGCCAAGCCCAACAAAGGAACGTCCGCGTCAAAGTCCTGACAGACAGTTGCCAGCAACGGGTCCGGCAAAACCAAGGGATGCGACCTATCCCAGTTACGAAAAGCCCAGAGATTTACCACAAACTATTCCCGAAAAGCAGCAACCGTCACAGTTCAGAGAGGATGCGCTCTTTAGGAGCACCGTTACCCAGCGGGTGACAAACACAACGAAGAATCTTAACGAAGAATTCATAACGAACGAAAGTCAGCCTCAACCTCAACCCCAACCCCAACCGCCCTCTCGTAACCCGGATAATCTAAAAGCTAATGAACCGAAAAATCCAGACAATCGCTTGCCCAAAACCTCAAAGCCACAAGACGAGGATATGATTGACAGATCCAGCGATAAGCCTTGGACAACCGAGTCAACGGAGACTACCGAGACAAC
This sequence comes from Drosophila cognata, assembly GCA_035041535.1. Taxonomy (NCBI): domain Eukaryota; kingdom Metazoa; phylum Arthropoda; class Insecta; order Diptera; family Drosophilidae; genus Drosophila; species Drosophila cognata. The sequence goes on from JAWNLC010000831.1 coordinate 3,233,348, forward strand.
GGTGACAACGGAGACATCCGAGACACCCGATGGTAGTTTCATATCAAAGAGTCCAGAGCCGGATGATGAGCAGAAGCCCACGTTCCGCAAGAAGGGCTTGACTCGTCGCGAGACTTTCGAAGATCGTTGCCGCAAGATCTTGGGCATGGAAGAGGATGGGGATACGCAGGGCCACTACAAGCCCAAAACTCAAAACGATACTGATGATGATGATGAAGATGACGATGATGATGATGTTGATGTTGATGAAAGGGAAGAATGGAACACAAATACTGTGGTGAAAGAGACAGAGTCCTTTGAGTTTAAGATCGAGGATTGCCCTGATGATGATGACGATGACAGATCGCACAACCGGATGACTGAAACCCACATCACACGCACACAGCCTGTCATCAAAGTGGAGGAGCCTCTATCGGAGCCAGAGGGTCAATTGCCGCAGCGCAGCGAGCTGACAGAGTCGGAGGACATCGAAACGTTCATCGGCACAGCGAAACCGTTGGGCAAAAAGACGACCAAATCTGTGGGAGGCCAAGTGGATGTGGATGACGAAGAGCCACGTCCGACAAGTGGTGCATTCCCAAAGCCACGTCCGACCACTGCTAGATGGCCAAAGGATGAGCTGGAGCCACTAACACCTGCTAATTTGCCCAAGGAAGCTAGCAAACAGCCCCAAGATAACAGACCGCAACGCCCTTCATCTGTCAAGCAGCCCAAAGACGATGCAGAGTTTATTAATGTTGAGGAGGAGACGACAACAGTCACTAAGCAGCGTACTCCAAAGACACCTGCGTCCAAGTCACCGTCACCAACACGAAAAGGTACTTTGCCGTACCCGGAATGTGGGGAAGCACCAAAACCAGCTGCTGCTGGTTGGCGTCCAATTGATGAGTTGGAGCCGCGTCCTGTGGACTTAACAGAGACCATAAATGTGACCGAAGAGACAACCATTCACATAACGCAGCGTCCAACAAAGTCGCCCTCACCCACACGCAACGAGTCCTTGCCTTATCCCGAGGATAAGCGAGAGCCCCGTCCCAAGGCTGGCAAGCCAATGACGGATGAGCCAGCGCCACGTCCTGCAATTGGCAGGCAGCCACATCCTGCCGGCGGTAAGCAGCCCAAAGCTCAAGCGCCTGCCAAGCAGCCCAAGGACGATGCGGAATACGTTAGCGAAGCGACAACTGTGGTCATTACAAGGCAACCGGCCAAGTCCAAATCACCCACGCGCAAAGAGCCGGAAGCGAAGCATTTTGTGACCGAAAAGATCATCGATTGCAATGCCAAAACCAAGACGCAACCCAAGAAGAAGCAGCCCAGCGATGCTGAACCAGAGCAGCCCGACGCCAAGAAGCCCTCGATCACTAAAAGCGAAACGGAGCGACGCAATTCGCGCACCACCAAAAGCAACAGTAGCAGCACCACCACCAGCAGCAGTCACAAGCAGCCGCATGCCGTCAAGAGTCCACGCAAGGAGTCTCTGCCCAAGCGAGACAGCCTGGCGGATGCAACACGCACCACCACAACGACAACAACAACATCTCGCAGCACCACTCAGAAGGATAGGAAACCCAAGGAGCCAGCAAATTCCACCAACATCAAGGATCGTCTGCGCTCGTCGCCGCGCAAACAGAAACCGCAATCGGGTGATGATGTGGATGGGCAGTCCAGTTCGCCGGATACGAGTCCAACGCGTATTCCCAGCGAGCGTCGCCGCTCGAGCAATATATCTGTGACGACGGAGATCATCATCGATCATAAGACGCCAAAGACGCCCTCGCCTAGAACGGAGCGCAGGCTGCCAATCAGTCCGATCCGCAAGATGCCCGTAACGGAGCGCAAGGAGTCGGCACCGGTGCCGCATGTTACGCGCCGCGACAAGGACAAGGTGACGCGCTCCACCAGCGAGAATGTCATCAAGGTGGTCAATGGTAAGCCGAAGGCGGCGTCACCCGAGATGAGCACCCTAAATCCGAGCACGGCACAGCGTCCCAGCGAGCGCACTCGTCCCAGTAAATGCTTCACCACCAAGACGATTAATCTCAGCGAGCAGCTGATTAACAGCGAGGACATGGAGAACGTCATCATTGATATACAGCATGCGAAGAGTTCGCGGGAACCGTCACCCGATCGCATTGTGCCCACTCCTGTGCACGCCACGCTGGACACGGATACGGGCAAGCCACGCTATCCGGACGTGGTGCAGGAGCCGGACGATGAGCCGCGCAAGAAGCCGATCATAACCAATATACCCATCTTTGAGGAGGAGGCCAATGCCTATGTGGGCTGCCAGATCTCCGAGCTGCGTAATCCCAATGGCATCGAGGCGGATATACATGACAATCCCATGGTGGAGGCGCCCAGGAGCTTGGACTACAGCAGCAACACGCCCGCCACTGCTCAGCCCGGCATCGATGTGGACGAGTGTCTGCTGAGCGTGCACGAGAAGGTCTCCAAGTTCACCCACACCGCCGAGCAGGTGAAGCGGCCCAAATCCTCGACACCCTTCAGTCGTCAGTTCGACGAGCATGCCAAGGTCTCTGCCAGCGATGAGTGCCTGCTGAGCATCGATCAGAAGGTGGATCGATTCCTGAAGACCGCCGAGAACATTACCAAGCAGCCGCTGACCACGCCCACTCGCGAAGTGGAGCGTCCTCGCCTCGAGGACATCGATGACGAGTTGCGGCAGGACGATTGCACGCTGAGCGTGTCGCAGAAGGTGCACAAGTTCATCGACACCGCCGAGAAGCTGGCGCCCAGCGCACCACAAAAGTCACCCGGCCTGGTGGCTAGCATTGAGCGTCATATCTCGCGCCAGAGCGAGCCGGAGCTGGAGCAGGAGTCGGAACCGGAACAGCCCTCCGACCTGGAGCCCGAGCAGCCGGAATCAAACGATGAGCTGCTGCCCATGAGCAGAAATCATAGCACAGCCATTGAACTGAAGCGCCAAAAGGACATCCTCAATCGTCCATCGGTGTTCGGGCAGCGCACGCCAACCACAACGCCCAAGCCACGCAGCGGTGCAACTTCGAGCACCACCCTCATTGCGGAGGAGCGCAAGTCCAGCCGCAACCAACAGCCGCAACGCAATATGCCGTTCCGCTCGAGTCCCAGTCCGGGCTCACCCACACGCGGCACCGCTTCACCACGCAAGCCCTCACTGGAGCAACCACGGGATACGGAACGCGTCGGCACCACTAGCACCACACGCAGACAGCACATAACCCAGCAGCAGTGGGTAATCAGCGATGTCGATGTGGATGTGGAGCAGATTGGACCAGCTCCCGCCTCCCATAGCGTCAGTCCACAGCCAACGGTGACCAGCAAACGCACCACCAGCACCACTGTTAGGCCAACTACAGGCAGCAGCACTGCACCACGCAAACCATCTGTGGAACACCCACGCGGCAAGTCAAACGACTATTCAATTGAAACAGTGACACGTCGCACCACCAGCACCACCAAACGTGCTGATGTGGATGTGGATGTCGAGCAGCTGGAATCTAGGCCTACACAACGCAATGCTAGGCCACAGTCGCCCGGCAGTCGCACCACAACCAAGACAACCACACGCAGCACCACTGCACCACGCAAACCATCCGTGGATCAACCACGCGGCAAGCTAACGAGCAAGGAGCCAAGCGACTATCTAACGGAGACAGTGACACGTCGCACCACCACGACCACCACCAGTGATGTTGAAGTGGATGGTGACGAATCTGTGCCCAGCTACAAAAGTGGCAGTCCGCAGCCAGGCAGACGCACTACCAGCATCACCAGCACCACCACCAAGCCAAGCACACGCGGCACCACTGCACCACGCAAGCCCTCAATCGAGCAACCACGCCATAAGCCAAGTGACTATCTAACAGAGAATGTGACGCGTCGCACCACAATAACCACCAAGCACCACAGCGATGTTGAAGCGGATGTTGACGAATCTTTGCCCAGCCACAAAAGTGGCAGTCCACAGCCCATGTCGCCAGGCAGACGCACCACCACCAACAGCAAGCCAACGACACGAGGCACCACTGCACCACGCAAGCCCTCGCTCGAGCAACCACGCCACAAGCCAAGCGACAATGTGACAGAGAACGTGACGCGTCGCACCACCACCACCACCAGCTATGTGGATGCTCCCAGCCACAGTCCCAGTGACAGCCCCGAGCCGCACAGAAGCACCGCCACTACTAAGTCCAGCGACTCCAGCACCATCAACACCACTAATTCGAAATCGATCGTTGTTAATGAGAGCACTGAGCACAGCACCACCAAGCATACAACAACAAGAACAAATCGTAACCACAGTCCACAAACTAACACCATCCCTGTCAGCAGCTTCCCTGACACTGAACCACATGTTGAACCACTTTTAGAGCGCAGCCGCCCAACCACACAGCCGACGCCCGGACGCACAGTGGCCTCGCGTCGCAACATCTTCGAGCGGCAATCGCCCAGCCCCAGCCAGAGTCCCAGTCCCAGTCCCAAGCCGTATCCAACCACCGAGCACCACGGCACCGCAGCTGGACGTCGTCCATCCTACATGGATCACACGAAGAGCTCCTTGGAGCACATCCGACGTGACTCGCTCGAGTTGAATAAGACGCACTACTCCCGCAAGTCCTCGATGGAGGATGCTGAACCCAATCCCAATGCGGCTGTCAAGTTTGATGTGCCGCGCCGCACCACGCGCACCACCAGCAGCAGCGAGGACTTTGATGTTGACATTGAGGCCATCTTCGAGCTGGCCACACTCGAGCAGCTGCTGGAGACGGTCAGCAGCTATGAGTTGCGACGTCGCATACGCGCCCAAATCCGTTTGATCAAAAAGAACATGATTAATGCGAGTGGTGGCCACACCACAAGCACCACCAACAAGAGCAGCAGCTCCACGCCGAGTCGCAGTCCATTGCCACCAAGACGCGAGCAACCGCAATCGCAACGCGAACGCAGTCAGAGTCCACAGCTCAAGGAGGTGCGCACCACCACAACCAGCACCACCATCACCACTGGCACCACTGGACATGGCAAGCCGCCAGTTAAACCACGCGAGCGTAGCATCAGTCCAGCACAGCTGCGTCGTCGCAGTCCAACTGGTAAATCCAACATATCCAGCACAACAACAACCACCACGCGCACCACCAGCAGCAACGGTCAATCGCTGCCTGAGCGTCGTCCCAGCAAGGCACCAGGCAAGGCCAGTCCCATTTGGGCGGATCGCAGCAAGGTGCTGCGTGCTACCGACGCCGTCTCAGCCACGCCGCGCAAAGGCAGCAGCAGCGGCAAGATGACGCGCACCAACAACATGACCACGAGCAGCAACACCAACGGCAACACTAACAACAGCAGCAGCACCATCACCACCACCACCATCAGCAGCAGCAGTAATAAGCGACGCGAGGAGGACTCCATCACATCCAGCTACGGTGTGGGACCCACCGATGAGAATGGTTTGCCCCTCTTTGGCATTCGGGCGCTGAGGAAGAAGACACAGCCACAGTCGGCGCCATGTGAGACAAAGCAAGGTGAGTCCAAGCAAGGAGCTTAAACAGCACCACCCACTCAATTGAACCACCCCGTTCCCTAGTCATACTCGGGGCAAAAAGGGGCTAATGAATTGGGGCAAAAAAAGGGCTAATGAAGTGGGACAAAAGTATGTAAGAGGCTGGTGGAACTATCTCCGACAACATAAAACCTGAGATTATAAGTTATCTACGATTATAAGTTCCACAAGTTCTACTTTTAGCTTTAATAGAAGATATAGATGCGTAAGATCCTAAGTGAATTGTGGATCGCTATCCAATTTTAATTTCATTTTATTTCGAACTACAAGTTGGAAAAAAATGAGGCAGATAATTCCTGCTATTTCTGATCTGATGGTTTCAGTGTATATCGTAGTCGATCTCACTCGACTACAGCATTTTTACTTGTTTTTGCTCTCAATTGTTACGATTACCACTGTCCGTTAAATCAGCTGTTTGTGTGTGCTCTGTGGATTTGTGTAGTGTAGACCCACTCCTAACGGAGCACTGGCTGGCCGGAGCAGCCCCTTTACGGCAAACCGGTGCGGAGGAATCATTCTCTACCAATCTACACCAAGGACTGTTCTACGATCAGAAAGAGCAGGAAGATTTCTTAATAAAATTCTACTACGATAAGAAGCTAGGCTAATATTAGGATTCCAATTAAAACCCCTAAGGACAAATAAGTCCTGATGAACCTTGTGGGTGGGAGGAGCATAGACAAGACCCATAGGCAAGTGAAATATATAGTAATATAGTTTCTAGTATTTATAGTATAGTCCTTTGACCGCCCAAAGGACATTAAAGGCTCGATTAGCAGAGGCAGAAATATGCTTGTCAAACCTAAGCTTGGCATCTAAAAGGATACCCAAATCATCCACACATGAATGCATTTCAGTTTTTATTTGATCGATTGCCACAGCTGTCTAGTGAAGCAAGGGTATCTACTAGTCGATCATTCTATGAGCTGTGCAACTATTTGCAGTTCGCTTGTTTTGGTTTTTCCACTCATTTTTGCTGGTCTTTCTGCTTGTAGAGGTCACAGGCTATGTCATCGAGGAGCAGTTCTATTCGGATGACAAATCGCCGCCGCGTCACGAACGTAAGGAGCTGATCTATTCAAGCAATCCCGAGGAGCTGGTCTCCCTCTCGCAGCAGCTGGAGCGCAAATCTCAGCCAGATGCGAATAGCACGCTGCAGCGCGAACTCAAACTAATCGATGTGCAGGGCGGCATGCCAGATGGCATCGATGCCATCGAGCCCAACTACGAGAGCACCACAACCAACCGACGTGGTTCGGTTAAGGAATTGAGCGAGCGTTTCATACGCAAGGAGTCCAACGCCTCGAGCGTGTCGCACACTCAGCCAGAGAGCCAGGACGAGACGGAGGACAGCGAATCGAACGATGTGTGCAGTGTCATTGAAATGGAGGCGCCACAGTTGCGCCACAAATCGAGCAGCAGCACCACCAGAACCAGCTCCAGCACACGCTCCTTTCTCAATACCAGCGGCGAGGAGCGAATCGTCAGCGGCGTCGATGATGTTCTCGAGCGCATGCGCAATGCCGACAATGGTAAGTAACAACAACAACAACAACAACAATTGTAGCAGCTGCAACAGCAGCAGCAAGATTACCTTCTTCTAATGCCATTTAACCCATTGTAGTCGTAGAGCCAGGCGACAGCAGTGAGGACCGTGAGGCACGTGCTCTGCTCAACAAATTCCTCGGCGCCAGCGTCATTATGCAGGGCGTGGAAAGCATGTTGCCGGTGGGACAGCGACAGCCGCAGCCGCAGCAGCAGTCACAGCAGCAACAGCTGCACAGGGCCAACAACAACAGCAACGCCAACAACAGCAGCAGCAATCAAGGGGTAAGTGAAAAAAAAAACAAATACTGACTATTGAACAACATGCTCTAGCCATGCCCCAATGATACCCTGTACTTATTGGATGAGGACAAAAATGAGTTTCGCGTTAAAATTGTAGTCGAATTCGGATTCTTTCGAATAAAGTTTAAGCCTATTGCAGCTAGTTACATTTTAAGCCAAAGCAACTCTTAACTGGTTTTTGAATTTGATTAAAACATTTATTCGTATTGTGAATTGTTTCATTTGTATTTGTGTCGAAAATGTTTTTCTAATTGTGGAAATTTCATGCCGCAAATTGAGCAACAGCATTTTTTCGTCTCTTTTTTATGGTTTGTCGAAACTATTTTCTTAAACAACTGAAGACAACCAAACAGAACATTTTTAGAATACAGGGTATCAGTTAAGCTCTGTGTTTGATGGGCAGCCAACAAAAGAAAACCACCAGCAGCAGCAGCAGCAGCAGCAATAGCAGCAGCAACAGCAGGAGCAACAACAGCAGCAGCAACAACAGCAGCAGCAGCAGCAGCAGCCCACAGCCAACCCACGTGTGCGATCAGCGCCACTCTCACTCGCTCTCTCTATCTTGCTCTCTCTCTTTCTCTCTCTCTCTCTCTCTCTCTCTCTCTCTGTGTCGTATACTCTCTACCTTTCACTGCTGCTGCTGCGCTCGCTCTCTTGCTCTCGTTCTCTTGCTCTCGCTCTCTCTCTCTCTCTGTCTGTATTAGTGCCGTGTGCGCCGCAGCTGTGCGTGATGTGATGCGCGCCTCTTCTGCTGCTTCTGCTGCTTCTTCTTCTTCTTCTGGCCAGGAACGGGAATGAGCCGTCGGCCGCTTTAGCCATCGTCGTCGTCGTCATCGTCTGTTGGCCATTTCAGTACACACTCAGAGGCGGCATCGATCACTTGTGCGACTTGTTGTGTTCCTGATCACTAAAAGACGAGACGAGGCGAAACGAGGCGAGACGAGGCGAGACGTGAGGAGACGAATCTAGAGACGAATTCTCATCTTCATAGACGGCAAAGTGCAAAAAAAAAAAATAAAAATAACAGAAAAAAAAAAGGAAAAACAAAAAAAAATCACACACAAGAAAATCAATAGTAAAGAAAAGTAACAACCAAAGAAGGCAACAAAAGACAAGTTTTTTGTTTTGTTGCTGTTATTTATGATACTTGTCGCAGTTGTTGTTGAGTGCAGTTGAGTTGTTGTTGTTGTTGTAGTTTTTTTTTTTTTTTTGTTTTTTGGAAAACGTTGTTGCGACTATTATCATCATTATTATTGTTGTTGTTGTTGTTGTTGTTGTTGTTATGCGGTGAACGGTTTGCAGTCGAAACGCGAGTGTTTTTAACCAACTTTGGTCAAAGCGGCTAACGGCAGAGGAAGCAGCAACAAAACTGGCAGCAGTGGCATCTTGAACAGCGCGTAAGTGTGTGGGGCAAGGGGGCAAGCAGGGGGGGGAGGGGGTACGGGTGCGGGTGCGGGTGTGGAGTAGGCGTGGCTGCACAGATTCATTGGAATTGGCAGCTGTGGTCGCACACAAAATTGTTCAACTGTATTTCTATATTTTTTTTTTCCACTATTTTTCTATTTTCTATTTTTTTTCTATTTTTTTTCTATTTTTTTTTCTTCAATTATTTTTAGTGCGCATAATTTGTGGTAAGAATTCGGCTGTCACCTCAAAATGCACCTGAAAAAAAAACAACATTTGAAAGACAAGCGTTGACTATATGTATATGTATATATATATATATATATATATATATAGTCAACACACACACACTTGAACACACAAAACTACAGCCTACAGATACATCTAAAGATACACAGATAGAAAGTCAAAAGCCAAGCATTTTCCCAGCCTGACAAAAACGACAAAAACCAAAAAAAAAAAAAATGAGAAAAAAATAAATCGAAATAAAATAAAAATAAATAAATAAATTTCAAAGCAGAAGCAGGTGGCGTGAGGGTAGCGAGGTAGGGGTTGCTGTGGGGTAGGGGCGTCTATGTGTGTGTGTGTGTGTGTGTGTGTCGAATAAGGGAGAGGGGAGCTGCATGAATGAGAGCGCAAGCGTACGGAAATTTTCGACAAAAATAGCGCAACGATGGCACTATTTATACGGACAGAACATCTTCGTCTCTGTTGGAGCGCCCAGTGGCCAGATACAGCTAAAGATACAGATCGAGCTAAAGATACACACAGCAGCAGCAGCAGCAGCAACAGCAACAGCAACAGCAACAGCAGCAGCAGCAGCAGCATGCCTATATAGCTATAGCTATAGATACATAGATATAGATACAGATACAGATACAAATGGGTTGTGCATTGCACTGTGGCCCGTTTTTTAGTTTTTTCTTGTTGTATTCTTTATTCTTTTTTTTTCATGCTTTCAACTTGTGCACCAAATACCATCCATGCTTTATATGTAGAGTGGAATCCCCCTAAGCCGCCCAAACACAATGCTCGATATAGCCCGAAGCTATCTCGAGTTTATTATAGATACAACAACTATCTATAAGCATCTGCAAGCTGATAGCACAACAGCTCTGGAATGCTAAATGCCAGAGATTCATGCATTAAATATTTTTCTAAATTATGTATAAAAACAACAACAACAAAAAGAAGAAGAAGAATCACAATTTTGAACGGTAAAATGTGTTGGCCCAGAAAACTTCACTTGCACACAAAAGCAGATATTTGACATTCTCAAATAGCCACACACAACAATGTTGGACAACTGTCAAAGTGAAATGCTCGAGAGGAAGCCATCAAATGGACAAAAAGAAAAAAAACCCAACACGCTACTCTTTTTTTTATTGTGTAGAACATTAAATCTTATTCCCAGAATTGAGACGTTGAGCAAAACTATTAAGCTCTAGCTAAAATCTCGCTTTCTTTGTTGGAGAAAACTGTAGCTTTAAAGTAGTTTTTTTTTTTTTTTTTTTTGGAAATACTTGCTGGGTGTTCTAGAGCAATCCATGAAATATTTTCCACAAATATTACATAAATAATTGGGTTTTTTTTTGTTTTTGTCTCGTTTGTTGAAAGATTAACAAAAATAATTACGACTTTGGACATTTGTTGAAATAATTTAACAAAGTTTAAGTTGATCTTTTTGCAGGAGTTATCTTTCAGTTTCTTTGGAAGCATGTCAGAAGACTTAGGGCTAATCAACCCCAGAAAAGTTAGTGCATTTTGTACAACAAGTTGAGCTGCAAATAAATAAAATAAGTGAACAAAAATAAAATAAATAAATGGCGAACATTTGTTTAAATAATCTTACAAAGTTGTAGTTGATGTTTGCAGAAGTTATCTATCCATAAATATGTTTCTTGGGCAGGCATAATCAACCCAAGAACAGCCCGAAAATAATAATAATTTTTTTTGTTTCTTACAATTTATTTTGCCATTTATATTTGCATTCCACAAAATCGAGTTATAAACTCAAAAATTGGCTATTTCGAGTGGATAACATTCGCGGATATATCATGATGTGGCAACTATAACAGTTATGTTCCGATCGGTGTAAATTTTTGTTTGGCTTGACTTAAGAATTTATTGTTAAAATTGAATTTATTTTGATGCAACTCATTCAACGTATTTATTCCAAGTATTTCGTGGAAGCTTTCAAATATTGAGAGTTGATTGCTTTATTATTGCTTTTCCAAACTGGGAGTGTAAAATGCAATTTGGACTTAAGGTTTATGGTTCGGTTCCGAACCGGTTTTTTAATCGCTTTAAGACTCATTCGAGTGCAACGTGTTTATAATAATATTTTTGCTGCTACTGTTTGCTGTCGTCGCTAGTTCTTCCCCACTCCCCTCTCTGCACCCCGCTTTTCACTATTTCCCCCCCCCCCCCCTTTCACTCATCGTCGCTTGTTTTTCTAGAAAAACAAATGACGAAGAAGAAGAAGCAGAAGAAGAAGAAGAAGCCAGAGCCAAGTCGTTTGGCTTCAGCTTCAGCGTTAGCGTCAGCTTCAGCCTGGTCTTCAGTCTTAGCTGCAGCTTTGTATTTGATTTGAGTTTGGCTTGAAAGCCGGTTTGCTTTTTGCTTTTAACTTTTTTGCTAGATGCTGCCCCTCCTCGAGTTAACTGTTTAGTTAACAGCCATTTTCCCAGCATGGCAAATTTTTGCTTTTCTTTTTGTGCTTCACTTCAATTTATTATTTTTTGTTGTTTTTTTTCCGTTTCATAATCGTTGTGTTTTGTTTTGGCTGTTCGCGTTTTGCATGTCAAAAAGTTTTCTCTTCTTGTGGCTAAAAATATGCAGTAAAATGCCAAAATCGCTTTTCATTGTATTTTCCATGGAAAATTGGAAAATTGAAGGCTGTCGAGTGGGCGTGTTTTAAATGTTGTTTTGTTGTTTGCCTGCCCAAGGCAAGTTCAATTTTGGTTAATTTATGTATTTCGCTAATTTCAATTTTAACTGAAAATTGAAATTCAAATACTTTTGGCCTTCTCTCTCTTTCTTTCCTTCTCTCTCTCTCTCTCTCTCTCTCTCTCTCGCTCTCTCTTTCGCAACAGAAAAGTAAAAAGCACACGTTGATTCTTACCTTTTGCTAAATTTAAAAGCAATTTCAATTTGTTCTTTGCGATATACTTTGTAAAGCATTAATCATATATGTATTTGTTGTTGTTGCTGTTGTTGCAAGTGGCAGGTTCAAAGCCAATGTAAATGGTTGCCCAATTTGTTGAGCTAGCTGAACAATAACAGCAACTGCAGCTGGCTGCATTCGCTTTGGTCAGCTGAGCAGCAGCAGCAGCAGAAACGTTAACAACAGCAGAAACATCAACAACAGCAACAGCAACAACAACAACAACAACAACAACAGCAGCAACAACAACAGCAACAGCAATAATAAAAAAAAACAACAACAACAACACCTTGCCTCCATAGTGCAACAGCTTTTTTTTTGTTTTTTGTTTTGTTGTTTTTGATTTTTAATTGTTTTGTGCCAGTCGAGCCTGCAATTTACATTTTGTTTTCCATGCTTGGTTGCATGCAATTTCCCCCCAGCCTCCATTTTCCCCAGTCCCCATACCACCCCCTGTCACCGCCCCTGTCACGTTAGCGCAGCGACCCCTTTTTGCAACCAGCAGCAGCAGCAGCAGCAGCAGCAGCAGCAATTTTGGTGGGGCTTGTTACGCTTTAGCGGAATTGCGCCAAATAACTTGGCAAGCCTATTGCCAGCAACAACAACAACAATTAGAACAACAACACCTTAACACACACACACACATTAGCACACACACTAGCACAGCAACAGAGCACACGTCATAGGCGACCACAAATAAATTGAAAATTATTATAAAAATAAATGCACAACACAAAATTAAAATAAACTTTTCATTTTTTGTTTTTTCAATTACAAATGATTTTCCTTCAAAATGCAATTAAATATCAAATTTGTTCTCATATTTGTTTAGTTCTCATTGCTTTTGCTCGTTTTTATTTATTTATATATATAAATATATTTTTTATTTTTTTTTTTGGCTCAGATTGAAAATTGTCGAAATTTGTTTGGCAAATTAATTTTGTGTGTTTTTATTGAGTTTGTTTTTTGATTATTTGTTTGCTGCAAAACAATAACAAAAACGCAAGATTAAAGAGCTGTGAAATTGAAATACGCTTACAAGATTTCAAAAGTTCCAAGATTTTAAGGTTTATGCAAATTCTGAAATATTTTTGTAGAACATTTCAACAATTCGATAAAATCACAATTGAGAATAATAATAATGAATATATAAAAAGATATTTTTCACTTATATACAAGCCATATAATAAAATGAAAGTCTTTAAAAATTGTTACATATTGTAGCAACGAGCTATAAGACATTTTCTAGGGTATTTTGCAGGGTATTTAGGTATCAAAATTGTAGTTGTATTAAGAAGAGGAAAACGATTTTGGTTAATGCGTACAAGCAACTATATTGAAGAAAACCGCTCGCCCTTCACCCACCACTATCTCCCTCTCTCTCTCTCTCTCTCTCTCACACACCCCATATCTCTCTCTCTCTCTCTCTCTCTCTCATTGTCTCTATGTGTGTGTGTGTATCGCCTAAATAATCTCTGAGCTAAAAATAGCAACGCGTGCTTGGCGTCGCTCTCAAAATGAATCGCATTGGCAACTCTCGAAACATGTTCGAAAAAATTCGGAAAATCTGAAATTTGTTGTTGTTGCTATTTTTGAAATATTGTGCTGGCCAAATTTGGTCAAATTGATATAAACAGCCCAAAAAACAAAAAAAAAACAAAAACAAAAAAGGAAAGAAAAGAAATAGAAAAATTCTCGTTCGTGTTTCCCGCTTGTGGGCGGGACTAGGGCGGGGTAGGGTGGCGTTAAATAGACTCGCACCGCTGTCACTTTGTTGCAGTTGTTGTTGCTCTTGTTGTCACTGGGAAATGGGGGAAAAAAAGCCGACGTACTGTACCACAAAGCAAATAGCAAATATATGTTAAATACGATATACGAAATATGAAAAATGAAATTCTGAATTTCAATTTGATTTTTCTGTGAGTTTCGGTTTTTTTTTAATTGCGGGCATTCGTCGCGTATACTTAATTAATGTTTATTATCCTATGTACATTTGCCATATTTGTTGTTGTCCATCATTTTGCGGGGTCTTTAGCCAGTTGACGTTTCTCATCTACATATATGGAAATCTTAAGTGCTTCAGTTGCAATCCCGAGCGATACTTATTATGGAAGTTCAAACTGGCAATTGCTTTTCATATTTTGAATATACATAGATAAATAAAAGAAATTCATAATTTCAAATAATGCAGGAATGTTCTCAAATAAATTGTGCGCTCTGTTCGAACATAAGGGAAACAGTTTTATTTATTGGTTTCGAGCACTTTCGATCAGCTTTGCGTTGTGTGTTCTTCGTTCTTCGATCTTCGTTCTTGGTTCGCGGCGATGCGGCGTATGCGCAATATTGTTGGGGCATTACGCATACGCCAGGTATGCTGGCAACCATCGCATTTTGTTGACGTTTTCGCTGCGGCTGCTGCTTGATTTTTTGTTTTCTGTCTTTTTTGGCTCATGGCTACAATTGGCAAGAATCAAGCGAAGAAGCGATGAACATCAGAACAGCCGGAAGAATCGTCTGGCCATGGCTAAGGACGACAAATTGCTTCGAATTCGTTTTTTTTTGTTATTGTTGTTGTTGTTGTTGTTGTTATTTTTGTTTTGGTTTCATCCACTCATTTGTGCCTTATCATCGCCCGATCAGGGCCAAGCGATTAGAGATGGGGATATTCAATGTATTTTGCTTTTGGCCATTTTGCGTGCTTCTTTTTCGTTTTTCTTCTATTTATTTTATTTTTTTTTTCTTGCTGGCGTTGCCGGCGAATGCGCTCATCGTTTTTATTTAGCCAAAATAGCAGAAATGAGCGCAGAAAACAAAAAGCACACGAAATCCCAATAAACAGCTGGCGTTTGCTTTTCGACACGCACTGTAAAAGCTCCGACGTGTGGGCGCTGCGGCCAACTAGCTGAAAATCATTTCAAACAACAAATTTTTAACTTGTGTTTTTTGTTTTCAGGTGAAAACGACACGCATTAGCAGCAGCTACAGCAGCAACAGTAACACAGGCAACACCAGCAGCAGCAGCAGCAGCAACACCACCAGGAAGATCACATCCTCAGCACCAGTTACACGCACAACTTGTGACATCGAGGAGATTTGGGACGAGCAGATACTTAGGCAATTGGTAACTATGCTAACTTAATTATGGGCGTAGGCCAGGCCAGTTACAACTCTGACAAAATTGAATTATATATATATATATATATATATATATATATATATATATATATATATATTACGCAGAATAAAATTGCGCACTAAATTAAACTTAAAATGCATATTTCAAATTGCTTGATGAAATTGTAAATATTTTCTTTTGCTTCACTTAATTCCATAATGGTTTGAGTATCTAAATTGAAATTGAAAACATAAACTGATAAAACAGATGAAACATATTCTATAGTAAGTCTATAGTGAGTTGAGGGATGCCTGACTATGCCCAGTAAATTTGAACTTGTTCGCTTTGCATTTGGTTTTTGTGATTTTTGTGTGAATCTAAAAATCCGATTGCTTCTTCTTTAGTTGGAACAGGCCTCCACGTACGAGGAGCGTCGCAAGATCCGTGCACGTTTACGCGAACTTATGGCGGAACGCGAAGGTAAGTGCTATATAAGAGCTAGATAGTGCCTGATCCTAACCTTCAGCAAAAAAAAAACACACATATATGCCAGCCACTAACCAATGGGAATATGGCAAATCAAACGGACTTAAAAGGTGGACTCAAATCGAGTATTTGTTTTAATCTATATTTACATTTAGGTTTAGCCCACACTTTCTCTATCACTATCTATCGATCTATCTATCTCTCTATATTTCTGTCTCATAGTTTCTGATTGTGTTCTGTATTTGTATCTTGTAGATATGCAAACAGCGTATACTCGTAGCTAGACTAAAGTAGTTAAAAGCGAATTATCCAGGACAGGTATTACTCGTTCGTTTGTTTAGATTGTTCATACATTCGTTCATATCTCTCGTTATTCATACATATTTATATTCACATTCAATTTCGTTGTTGTTTTATTTACTCGTTACTTGTTATACTTTCACTCGTTTCGTCTGTCACTCGTTGACTCGTTCAACGTTCACTCGTTATTCTGTCACACGTTGTTTCTTTATTTTGTTCTCTCGTTCTTTTTGCTACTCGTTACTCGTCTCGCCAAAAAGGGTCTTTCGACTCGCCCCCGAAACTCCACTCGTTCCCTCTCGTCACGGGTGAGTCCTCTCTACAGCCAGGGCATCCCAAGTGAACGGCCTGCCTCGAGTTGATGAACGCCTTGTGCTTATTGCCCTCCCACTCAACTTGTTGTTGCCGTTATTTCGTTGATTTGTTTTTATTTACGCATTTACAGCCATATATATACATACATATATATATCTCTTTCTTTACTCTTTCCAATCTTTCTCACTCGCGATCACACTCATTTATCACACATATTTCAATTTAAATGCGTCGCGCGTGTTTTAGGGCAAAAGAATTTGCAGGCGGGCGGCGCAAAGGCCGCTGCCAAGCAGGTGGAAGCTGAAGAAGAGAGCAGCGCCAGCGAGTATGAGGAAATAATTGAGGAGGTAACCGACGACGACAGCAGCGACGAGGAGCCGCCGCAGCCAGTGGTGAAAAAGGAGGCTAAACAGGACTCGCAAAAGGAAGTGAAAAAGGAAGTGAAACAGGAACTGAAAAAAGAGGTGGATTCTAAGTCAAGCACTAGCACTAGTACTACCACCAGCACCACCCAGGCGGAGAAAAAGCTGGCCAAAGTAGAGCTCACCAAACAGGTGGTAACTGGGACAGCAGCTTCAACTCTGCCACAAACTCAAGTGGACGGTCAACAGGGTGAGTCGCTGCCAAAGCCACAGCCAGCAAAAGCAGCAACTGCAGCAGCCAAGGCAGCAACAGCAACAGCAACACCAGCAGCAGCAGCAACAACAACGAGTAGCAGTAGCCAAGTAGCGAGTAGAAAATCCACAGTCAGCAGTAGCAATAGCAGTAGCAGTAGCAGCACCCCCAAAGTTAGTAGCACAGTAAAACCGACAACGACAAGCCAGACAACAATGCCACAAGTGAAGCGATTGAGTGTACCGCAAAAGGAGGACTCCGGCACGGAGAGCGGCGAGGATTTGCGATTGCTTGCGGCTGGATTGCGTGATTCGCTGCAGCAGCGTAGCGACGCAAATCGTGGGCTCCTTGACGAAGTCACCGATGCCCTCAGTCGTCTCGAATGCTCCCTCAAACTGGGCCAGGAGCTGGCAGTTGATGGTGGCCAGCGGCAGGCGTTACTCGCACTCATCGCTCGCCTCCAGTGCGGACTGAGTGCGCCCGAGAAGCTAGCCGGCGGCGAAGATGCAACCGAAGAGGACACCGCCGATCCCGAGCAGAGTAGCCGTCAGCGTTTTGCGAAGCGTCGTCAGCGCAACAGTCGCCATACGGTGGGCGTTAGTCGCGAGGAACTCGCCGATGCCCGCCGCTACATCGAGGACATGCAAATCCTCGAGAGTCGTCCAATAGCAATGTTGCCGCTGGAGAAGAATGCCAGCTCAAGTGCAATACTCGGTGCGCCCGCAACGCAACTCTATCGACCCAATCAGTTTGTACCCAAAACACAGCAGCAACAGCAGCAGCAACAGCAGCAGCAGCAGCAGCAACAGCAGCAGCAGCAGCAACTGAAGCCTCCCAGCAGCAATACACCTGCCCGAAGACCGCTCTCTGGCGATTATGCGGTAAGCTTCTCAAATTATGCCGCCGCACAGCAAATGCCGCCGGAGTCGTCCACGCCAAATGGTCGCTTTGCCAACGGCAAAAAGCAATTGATGAAACGCGCCAATACCATCGATATACCCAAGGCGAAGGCCAAGTTTAGCGCCAGCGCCGATGATACGGACTCCGAGCTGGAGGATCAAAGTCGCAGCAGCAATGTGGGTCTGAAGCGTGCCGTTCAGGTGAGCGTCAAGCGACGCGCTCCACATGTGGTGCCACAGTTCGAACCGAAGACGGAAAACGATCTCAAGTTTCTCGCCTTCATCAACAAGCAGAGCCACCAGGGTGGTCTGGGATGGGCGGGAGCGCGATCCGTTTCCAATTGGACGCACAAGTTTGGCAACATCAAGCACACGTTTGAGACGGGCGAGGCGGCAACGGCAACGAAAGGTAAACCGCCACAGCCACCACACAATCATCAGCAGCACCAACAGCACCAACAGCAGCAACAGCAGCAACATCAGCAACATCAGCACCAGCTGCATCTGCAGCATCAGCAACAGCTGCAGCATCAACAACAGTTGCAACATCAACAGCAGCAGCAACAGCTGCAGCAGGCGGCGCTGCTGGAGCGTCAACGGCGACAGGAACTCGAACGTCAGCTGCATCTCGAGCAGGAGGCGCGCTATGAACGCGAGCAGCGAGCGCGTCTCGAGCGTGAATACTATGAGCAACAGTTGCAGCGACAGCAGCTGGAGCGGCAGCAACAACTCGAGCGACAGCGACAGCAACAGGAGCAGCTAGAGCGACAGCGGCGACAGGAAATGGAATTACGCATGCAGCAGCAGCGTGAAAGGGAAAGAGATCAACAAGTTTCAGCAAGTGCAGCGGCTGCAAATGCAGCAGCAGTAGCAGCTGCTGCAGCAGCAGCATCCACTGCACAACCACTCAATCAATTTATACACGCACCACAATCCGTCTTTCGACCCATCGACCAAGCTCAGCTGCCCACGCCCAATATTTACAAGCCCATTGCGCAAAAGTCAAACAGCTGGCAACCACCATCAACAACAACAACAGCAACAGCAATGAACAACAGCAACAGTGTGCGCAATAAACCAGCAACAGTTGGTGGTAGTGCACCGCAGCAACACTTGCAGCCGCGTCCGAGCTATAGCAACACACCCTCGCCGGCCAGCTCACCCATCGGTCTGCCCTGGGTGGCCAAGCCTCGTGTGGATAACAGTGATTTCAAGCGCAAGGCTCACCACTTTGAGGAGCGCTCATTGCGCGATAATCTCGAGCAGCAACCTCCAGTCTATTTGCAACGTCACAATTCGCTGCGTTCGAAAGCACTACCAGCATCTCTAAGTGAATTCAAGAAGCGACCCTCTCTGCCCAATGCCATGGAACCGGAACTGGAATTCTATGCCTCGCAACGTTTAACCGGCGCACCAGATGCTGGAGCAGCAGCAGCAGTCCCGCCACCGCCCACCAATATATCCTTTACCTATGCGGACTACTCGCCGGTGCGTCGGGGTCCAACCAATCTGAGCAACTATCGCAGTCAGCCCTGTTTGAGTAGCGCCCTGGAGCCGCTCACAAATCCATTTGCTGCACCACTCGTGTTGACCAATGCGAATCCAACGTATGTGCCACAGCCGACGCGTCAGCTGGACTTTGCCAGTCCCATTGACAGCCCCACCAGTTGCGTGACGGCACCCCTCATGACAGACAATACGGACGATGATCTCGAGCTGGACTCGGATCACAATATGCACGAGTATCGTGCCGAGATCAAAGTGATGCGCAAACCGCGCAGCCAAACGGCAATTACTGTGGCCGACAGACGGACGGCGCATGCCAGCGATGATGAGGTCTTTGGTCGAAATTCCAGAGCGGCCAAATCTCTGTTGTACACCATAAAGCAGCTGGGTGGCAATGGCAATAATAACAATAAGAACAACAGCAGCAGCAACAACAACAACAAGAAGAGCTCCTACAAAGCTCAACAACCAGCTCCCTTGCCCAGTTCACCCGGCAAACCGGGCTGCCTGTCGCCAGATGGTCGTTTATACCAAGCTCCGCAAGTGGAGCCCCTCTTTCCGCAGCTCAGCAGCTACGACGTGAGTCGACAGCCGCAGTATGTGGCACAGCCAGCGCACAATTATGCAAGCGAGACGCAAAACTCCTATGTGGTCACCTATCCGCTGGAGGATTCGGCCGATGAGCTGGAGCCCGCGTCCACAGTGAGTTTGAATCGTTCGCGACGCACCTCGGAGCATTCAAATTCCAGCTCGGTGCTCTCGCACACTAGTTGGACGGCGAATCCGATGCATGCACCGCCACAGCAGGCGCCACTGCTGATGTCACAGCAAGTGCCACATCTGACCCCACAGCTATCACCACAGCTGGCGCCCCAGCTATCACCACAGCTGGCGCCCCAGCAAGTGCCACAGCTGGCGCCCCAGCAAGTGCCACAGCTGGTGCCACAGCAAGTGCCACATCTGACGCCACAATTGACGCCACAGCTAACACCACAGCTGGCGCCACAGCTGCCACCGCAGCGGACACCACAGTTGACCCCACAGCTGACGCCACAGCTGACACCACAGTTGACGCCACAGCAGACGTCACAGCTAATGTCACAGCTGCCGCCACCGATTGATCGCAGCAACAAGCCGCAGCTGGTACCCAAACCCCAACAGCAGCAACCACCGCCGGCACAGCAACCACCAATTGTACAGCAACCAGCAACGGTGCAGCAACCAAGTCGACCTCGTCTAAGCATGCGCAGTCACACCATCAGCGACAGCAGCGCCAGCTATGAGCCCAAGCCTCTGGCGCAGCTGCTGCGCCAGAATGCCATTGAGCCGACCAACTTGGGACGGATGCAATCGCAGCAATCGCTGAGCGCCAGCCGACAACAGTTGCAGAGGGAGCAACAGTTGCAACGCGAACGTGAACTCAGCGAGTTGCGCCGCAAAAGTTTGGGCAATCTGCTGGAGCAACGTGATATTCAATTGGAATATAAATCTTCAGCTCCCGAAGATACGCCGGATATAGTCAAGTCATCGCTGCCCAAGGAAAAAGCGCCGTTGTTAAAGAAATTTGGACCACCCCAAAGGCATCATTATGTGCCCAATGCGTATCAAAGTCCTCAGGTGAACAAGCATACGAGCACGAGCACAAGCACCACCAGCCACATCAGCACTACCAGCATTACAGTACAGCAGCAGCAACAGCAGCAGCACCGCCCTCATATTGTGGAAATACCAGCCACACCACAACCTCAACAGCCAGCGAGTGCTGGTGCTGCTGTCGCTGAGCCCGCTCCCGAGGATCAAATACCTCGCAACATTGTCTTTAATAATGTGAGCGCTTTCAGTTCGCTCAGTCGACGCAGCCAACAGCAGCACGAGGAGGATATCCAACTGCAGCAGAACAATGGCGGGTCGCGTCTCAATCGTCTAAGCAAGTGTGATTCGTGGCATCAAATCTGCCAGCAGCAACAGCCACTGCAATCGCAACAGCAGAGTAATGGCAACGGCGCACACAGATACCACAATCCGACGCTGCCTGGTGAGTTGCGACGAACCAAGTCGGGTCATTCGCTGGCCATACCGAAGCTGTATGAGGCCGGCATTGATAAGGAGCAGGTGGGCGAGAAGCAGCGCACCGTTGCTGCCTATTTCTCTGGACAGAAATCGCCGACGGGTGCACAGCTGGAGGAGTTGCGTGCCTTAAGCAGCAATGCCACAATGACAACCTCCTCCGCCTCCTCGTCCAATCGTAAATCGGTGATAAATCGCACCAAGACCAGTGAAAAATTATCGGCGGCACGTAAATCGCTCAGCTCGTTGAATTCCACGTCGAATGGTAATGTGTCGGGACTTGGTCTGATGCGTGGCGGCATCGCAATGCTAGGCGGTGCTAGTAGTGGTGGCTCTGGTGGTGGTGGTGGTGGCGGCATTGGTGGTGGCCTTAGTCGAAGCGCCACCATGCCGCATATAGCGCATCTTAATTTGCTGGACGAGAGCAATGTGGAGGATGCATTCGAGCAGCTGATGCTGGGCGCATAGTGAGTTAAATTCTGGCGCCAAATCGATAGGTCGATAAATCGTTCAATCGATAACTCATTCGATTGTTAGACAGACACGACACAACAACAAGAACAACAACAAAACACACAAACACAGCAGCCATTCCAGTTTGAGCCGCCCAGCGAGACGCAACTGGACCCAACAAACGATACACACACAAACAAAACACACACATAAACACGCACACACACACACACACACATACACACGCACACACACATATATACACACAGACAGACGAATCGAATTAATCGAGCAAACGAAGTTTAACTGTAACTGTACTGATTACCAATTACCGTTAACCGTTAACTGACTTACTGTTAATACTCGCTACTGTTACTTGAGCGTAGGCTTAGGCTTTGTTTTTAGTGCCAGTTCCAAAACGTACCAACCCAGCCCATTTCTAGTCAGCGAAACGTTCCAATTTCGTTTCGTTTCATTACAATTCGTTTTGTTCGCCACTTTTGGTTAGTTTGCGCTCAATTTTATTTTTTTGAACGACGAGTCTTTTGAGCTAGTAGAAGGAGGGACCACATGTGTGGTTTTTGCTTCTATCACACACACACACACGCACACACATCCTCACATATACACCGACCGAGTTAGCTGCGCGCTGCCCCAACCGCAGGATGCAAAACAAAAAGAAATGATAACAACAGAAATGTTAAAAAAAAAAAACTGAAACAGAATTTGATAATCAGCGGCAGCCGAAATCTGAAGAACTTGAAACGTTACAATTTGTGAGTGTGAAAAAAGTAAAATAAACAATAACAACAAAAAATACACCAACTGTACAAAATGCCCAAAACAGCGTTGCCACCTTGTTCATTTCGCGCGTTCCATGTACTACCATTGCTACACCCGCCCGGCCTAACCGCATTTAAATACATATTTATATATATACCTTATATATATATATATATATGTATATTTCTCATTTTTCTTATACATATTTTCGTATATTTGTTTTTCTATACATTTTTTTATTAAACTTTTTGCCTGCCTTTGTTTCTATACCCCATCCTCAAAAGCTGTACAAAGTTAGCTAAACGCTTTAAACGTTTTATTTCCGTTACGTTTCATTTCCGTTTCGTTGCGTTACGTTCCGCTGGCTGGTTGATTGGTTGGTTGGTTGGTCCAGCGAAAACAAACACTTTACACAGACAAGAATCCCATGTTGTCCCTCCTGTCTCTCTCTCTCTCTCTCACTCTCAACATTTTGTCTTAGTCTTTTTGTACATACCCCCCTAAGCCCAGAAAAAAAAACTAAGAGTTATATTTGCCACATACATTTATATTTTTGATTATTGCAAACAGCTCAGCTGCCCAGTTTGCTGTGCTGGCTCTTTACTTCGCTTAACACACACACACGAACATACACACCGACACCCACACACACACACACCCATACGCACACTGTTTTCGCATGTTTTCTTTTCATTCGTTTCTTGTATTTTGTATGTAAAAAAAGGAACGTTTTGTGCATGTCTTTTGTTCTTGTTGTTCATACGTAGCTAAGTTATGTTTTTTGTGTATTCGCAAACTAGCATACATTGAGTGAATATAATGTGGTTAAGTCCACCAGCACCACCAGCGTCACCAGACACCAACCACCACAATCGTCCAGCAGAGCCGTCGCAACATTAATTCAAGCGGTTCACGTTTCGTTTTTTTTTTTTCATATATTTTTTTGCGTATTTTTGTTTTTATTTTTGGTACTTGGCGTGTTTCTTTGCCAATTTATTGCACATCCGCCATTTTTTCTAATCATACATTTAATGCAATTTTAATTGCTAGATTCTGTTTTGTAAGTAGCTGAATTTGTGTAGAGCTGTCGTTTTTTGATTGACTAAAACAGTACAAAAGAACTTTGCAAATGCAATTTTCGTTTCGTTTCGTTTCGTTGCCGTGTGTAGCATCAATTTTGTTGCCTGCTCTAGAATAGTCTAAGACAAGATGCAACGACAAAAAAAAAAATACAAAATAAAAATAAATTAAACAGATTAATCTTTCTAACCGTATTTTTCCCCAACATTTTCAATAACTCTACTTTAACTACATATAATGATGTTTGAAATATGTTGAATTGATTATAATAATTATTATTATTTTTTTTTTTTGGTCTGCATGCAATTTGACTAATTGTTGTAATTATTGCTTATTTTTTCTCCCCCTCCATTTTTTTCCTCGCTGCCAATTCGTCTAAAACCTTTCTTTATACAGCACACAACAAGCAACAAAGTTCAACGACCAGTGAACGCACCGAGACCAAGTCAAAAGATGGCGGCGCAGTTGTCACCACAACAACAACAAAAGGTATCACATATCAATATATTATTATCTATATATTCAAAAAATAATAAACGCTCATATGTGGCCCCCCATTCGCAATTGCAGTTACCACACGCACGGTGAGTGGCAACGCTGCCACCAAAAACATTTCTCCGCTGGCCAAATTCAAGCAGCTCGATAAGGCAGCTGCCCAGCAACAGGCTCAAAAGTAAGCTACAAAATCAAATATATATATATAACATATATACCTACTCCCATATACATACATATACACATAAAAAACAATCCAATAAATCGCGCTCACATGTCAAAAGGAAAGCACGCAAAATTCTTACGAACTGATTGATGATGTGGCAACACTGTCACAGTCAGATGACAGCGTCCTTAATGTAAAATAACATTTTGCTTGCATTTCTTTTGCATTCACATTTGGTGCAGGATCTCATCACCCAAACACATACACACACACCCGTACATATACACACACACAAAACACACATACTCAATCACTAGTTTCGCCTTCTATTTTACACCCATTTTCTGGTGTTGGTAATCGGCAATATTAATAAATGTCTTCTGTGCATAGGTCAAATTCTAAATGTGTTAGTCAAATTGAATAATGTCACTTAACATACATATGTATGTGTGAACATGCATATGTGTGTGTGTCGCATGTATCTTCGTCTCGCTCTAGCTACTGGGCATGCGTCAGCAGCTCACTTTCACTCTTGTCTCTGTCTCTCCCTCTATCTCTCTGTCACACTTCCTCTCTCAGAAAGCAACAAAAACCGAAAAAGTTAGATAAGCACACATACACACACACACACACACAAACAAAAAAAACCAACCGTTAGTTATAATATTTCCGATTTATTTTAAGAATACAGTGTTCGTTCGGTAATTGGAACTATTCTGCTTGGCAAATATATTTAAAATTTTATGACTTTCAGAGGAAAAAAAGACGTAAAGAATTCGATTTTAATTGCCAACCGTTCACTGTAATAGTAATAATTGTTGTTGTTTCCAGTTAACACAAACCCACACACACACACACATACACGAGCTAAACTAAAAATCAAACACCCAAACTACAAACCGAAGTACAAAATTTATGTATAAAAAAAAAACAAAACAAAACAAAATAAGAAAAAAAAAACAATTGTGTGAGTTTCGCTAAAACGTCTGCCCCTCCAACCTTGAATCATTTGTTCAGATCATCTCCAACAACAAGCACACCCACGACCCCCGGCGGTTCAGCGCAACCGTATTTCAAATTTACCGATCCGGCATTAAATGCGCGCGCCGCCACTGTCAAGGATCAACTTCTGCAGTGGTGTCAGCACAAAACGCAGGAATATGAGGTATCCAAAACCTAAAAAAAAAAAAACCAAAAAATACCTACCAAAAAAAAACAAAAACAGCCCAACGCAAACGCAAAGCCACAGCCATAGACCGTTATTTGCTACTTTCCTTTTTGAATTTTGACTTGATTTGTTTAATTTACTTGTCGTTCGTTTTGGTAACCAAATTCTAATGCTTAGGCCCAACATAAGGAAAATAACCAACAAACCAAATCAAAACAAACAATACAACAAAAACGTAATTACAAAAACTAAACAACGCCTAACCTTTAGCTGAGCTTTTGAGCAACTCATCTACACACGCATACACACAACTACACACACACACACACACACACAGTATACACATATCCAATTTTACACGCATTTTAGAAAAAGAAACAAGAAACAAAAAAAGCAACGCACGCAAGCAGCCTGCTGCCTGGAAGTGGAAAAGGAGTAAGAATAATGCAGAATCGCAGAATTTACTCTCCTGTTAAAAGTAACTGTAAACGTTGTGCTTTGCTGCTTCCCTTTTGCTACATATTCTTTTAATTGTTGTTGTCGTTGTCGTTGCCATTTGCTTTTTGGGGCTGGGGCTTTCAACAAAAAAATATTGCTTTATTGCTGCTGCTGCTGCTGCTCATAAAAAAAGAAACAGTAAAAAATGAATGAAATTAACAGAGTTGATATCTGTAATCCCACTGCCAACCATATTTCCCACCCCTTCTGGGCGTACTCATTACAATGTTATTTAAATGTTATCCACAGAACGTCCAAATAAGCAACTTTAGTTCGAGCTGGTCAGACGGCTTGGCCTTTTGTGCCCTGATACATCATTTCTTGCCAGATGCATTTGACTACAGTGAACTAACCAAACAAACACGCAGACACAACTTTGAGCTAGCCTTTAGTGTTGCCGAGTGAGTACAAAATATTAAACACAAATGTAAATTGCACTGTTAATAATTCTCTCTCTTTCTCTCTGTGTCGCAGCGAGAAAGCTGGCATAGCGCCATTGCTGGATGTGGAAGACATGGTGGAGATGAGCCGACCCGACTGGAAGTGCGTCTTTGTCTATGTGCAGAGCATCTATCGCCGTTTTCGCAATTGCCAGTAAAAAAAATCAAAAATGCAACTCAACAACAATGGCGCAACAACAATAACAGGAAAAGCACGTGGGCAACAACAACAGCAGCAGCAAACAACAACAACAACTATTCATTAAATTTTAAGCAAACAAAAATTGAGTACCCCTGTTGCGTATACCTTTTTGGCATTTCGTGTTGGAAGAACACACTCAGCATCCTCTATACAACTATTCAAAATACTAAATACTATCTATATCCACCATCCACATCAACTTACTTACACTTACCTATATACACCACAAATGGCAGGCTCGTCGAATTGAACAGCAAAAGGACATTTGATACGTTTTTTGTGTTTTGTTTTATTTTACATATATATATACATATATATATATATATATATATAAATATTTTTTTTTTTAATTTTTTACTATTATTATTATTTGTTATTGAACTTAAAAAAAAACTATACAATAATTGTTGAATTTTTTTGTCATAATTATAATTTTAAAGAATGAAAAAAAAAGAATTAGAGCAGCAATGAATTTTCATGCCGCAAACTTTACTAACCCCGCTGAGTTTTGATGCGAGAGAGATGAGAGAGAGAGATAGAGAGTGGGAGAAATGCATAAATATTTTTCAACTCTAAGCGAGCGAAATTATACGAACAATTTACTAACTCGCAGCAGCGGCAAGCGAAATGCGATATCAACATTAAAAATTATACATATATGTATCTACAGCTAATATTAACATTAAAACAAATAAAATTATCGAAAAATTGTGTTTCTATTTCGAGCGCGATCAGCTTTTTTATACAGGGTATCTTGGCAACTGTAAAACAGTTTCTTGTTTTTTTCTATAGTATTTTAAAAAATGAGTTATATATACTCGGTTTTTGAAGTTGGCCTACGGGTGTCTGTCAGCTAGAGAAGTGAGAGAACAAAACTCAAACCGATATCACACATGCTGTGAGAGTCTTATGTAAAATGTCCGAACAAAATTACGTGTGAAATTTGTGCAAGCAAAAAAAAAAATTTTAATCATTACGCATTCACAAAAGACGTCATTAATAAATCATCAGACGCAATAGCTCAAATACACAACGAGTGGAAAGAAATGGAACAGCAGGATCAGCAGAATGCGCCGCAGGAGCAGCACCTGCTGTCGGAGGAGTCAGTCTCGCGGCTACTTAACAACATTCCTGCGGGCACATCTCTGGCGCAGACTAGTACGCAGCAGGAGCAGGAGCTGACCGATGGTCGTGGTATTGCTGATATGGCTTGTCCTGGTGCCGAACAGCTACAGGGACATGTTTTGGCAGTGCCTGAAGTGGCGTTGGCGAACGAACAGGTCTCCCAGGAGAGCGTCCACTCCGCCAATGATTTGGGCAATTCGTGTCGCATCTGTCGCTGGAATCGCAGCGACATGGAGATCATCAACTGTCCCTGCAAATGTAAGGGCAGCGTGGTAAGTGCCACAGTTCACGCTCAGAGAGTGTTCCGCAGGCGACAACCGGTAGAATATTGTAAACTTGTTTCAAGAGAATTTTACGCTAAAATTAGGCATCTACAGTCATTAACCACGAGCGGAATTCTTAAAAAAGGCGGCATTCCAGCTACTTCTTGAATGAACTCAATCCAAGAATATAAGCATGTTCCTGGTTTCCGATTTTTATCACAGAATATATTTTCGATTTTTGGTGGGTTTCTTATTTTATGTATTTAAAAAAAGAAATCAAATTCACTATCAAATGTTTTTTGATTTTAGATGCATAGTTGTATAGATAGGTATAGCCTGAGATATCGCGACTTTAATCCATGTATGTATCTAATTTCTAGGGCTATATACATTTAAAGTGTTTGAAGCGCTGGATAATGCATCGACGCGATAATCGCTGTGAGATATGCAATGCACCATTTAATATAACGGCAGACAGGGCGACTGTGATGCAAATGGTGCGCTCCTTCTTCACTGGCCGCTGCAGTGGCATGATTCTGAAGCATCTGCTCTCCAGTGCCGCAGTGTTACCGCTCGCCAATGTGATAATGCACCAGGTGAGCAACAGTTGCAGCCGTTGGCGTTGGCTTTGCCGTCAGTTGCTCTTTGGATACATCCTTCCGGCTTATTTGCGGTTTTTTGCTTGTGTACAGGTGTTGCGTTGCATGGACACTCTGAATCAGGATGCCGAACAGATAACGGTGCACGAGGTTGTATTCGCATCGTGTACCCTGCTCACATCGAGTGCTCTCTTCTTTCACTACTTCGAGTTTTTGACGACCCGATGTCTGCTCATTCGTAACATATTGCGGCATTGCTGGATGTTTGGCGGCAGCAACGATTTTGGCCTAGTCGATGTTGAAGACGATAACTGACCTGTTTTGGGCGACAACAGCAACAATAACAATATCGACAAATTCAAACAATCGAATTTATCAAAGCTGTTTCAGTCAGCAGGCAGCTTGAAACTGAACCGAAATTGTCAAGATTATCAATACAAAAAAAGACTAGCATCCTGCGCCTTTCTTGCGTCCTCTTACGTTTTGCTGCAAAATGACAGAATTTTACAAATAAATTAAGAAATTGTTTCATTTTTCATTGTTGGCATTTTTCTAGTATATAACAGTATTTACGCAAAATATTTTTGATCGGTTATCTGCAGTCGGCGCAAAATTGAGAATGTAAACGCATATCGCACATATCATGTTATTGTGGAATTCGTTCGTAATCGTAATCGATTCTGTTAAATTACATAAAATATCGATGAGTGTGTCCGACATTGTAGTAGGTTGTCGACTGCTTCTAATACTGCTCTCATCCCAAAACCAAATAAGAATTTTTTTTTGCGTAAAATTGAGACAAATAAAAATTTTTTTTTTTGCATAAATTCGAGACAAATAAAAACTTAAATTACTTTCAATATTGTACAAGTTAACAACAAATAAATGCATACTAAATTGTGTAAGTTCTCCAACAGTGAGCCCCAAACAAACAACTCAAATCGAATCAGCGAGACCCGACTTGCTGTGCGTGCATGTGTGTGAGTAAGTAACAAAGAGCAACTCGTCTCAGTAGCAGCAGCACCAGTGAAATTGCTAGCAGCTGCTGTGCGCTAGGCAAAAAAAAAACAAAATACAAAAAGGAAAGGAAAATCGAAGATCGTATTATAAGAAAGTGAAGTTATTTTTTTATTTTATTATTTTTTTTTTGATGCTACTGCTGCTCTTGCTCAACGAGTGCGTGAGTGTGTGTATGTGTGACATTGCAACTCATCAGTTTTGAGTTGACGTTTGACGGGCACGTGTGGCAAAAGCACAACTTGAAAAATTTTTATTTTGTTATTCTTCAATTTGTTTTGTTTGTACTTCTGCGCCATTCTAAAACGTGTTGAAATTTGTTACAGAGCTGTCCACCCGTAACACGCCGAGCGAGTTTCGTTGGATCTTGGAATTTTCCAGTTCTCAAAATCAACAAGAATTAGTATAAAATCACAATTACACCGACTATACAACAACAATAACAGCAGGAGGAAAATAAAGCAAAATGGCTGAACAAGAGCAGCCATTGGCTTCGATGTCATCGGCCTCTGGGAACAACAACAGCCCCAATACACTGTACAATCTGACATTGAATGCCATTGTCAACGGCCTGGACTGCAAAGTGGCTGCACTGGAACGCATCAGCAAGCTACCGGAGTTGCCCCTCAAACTGCTCATCGATGTTTACGAGCTGGTAAGTTTCTTATCGAGCTCCTTCATTTTCTTATTCCCTGCTCCACAGTTTGAAAAATATACATACAGTAGTGCTGCTCTAGTCTGACAGTCGGTTATTGTGAGAGAGAGGGGGGACAAACAAACCAGTAAATAACTGTAGGCGATGTAAAAAGTTCTTGTCATCCTTTCGTTATCTGTTTCGTAATTGACGTCTGTGTACCATCCGATAAACGATAAAAACAACTTGCGACAATTAATACTCTTTGTAACCACTTTTAATTGCAACATATAAAAAGTGAAAATACACAAAATGCATGAATATATGTGCGTGTGTAGTCTTTTCGCCACGCTGTTACAGCATATTGTTTTTGCTTTCTTTTTTTCCAAATTTATTATGTACATTGCATTTAATTACGATATCGTCGCCTGTGAAATGTGGCAACGTCGTCAGCATCGCCCACAGGACGATTTGATCTGTTTGTATTTGTTTTGATTTTGCTTTTTTTTTTGTTTGGTTTCCATTTAGTGGAATTTTGATTTGTTTGCATTAATAAAGCTCGTGCCCAAAAGCTCTTCACTGTTTATGTTTACGCATCGAAGCTTCTGGTTGATGCGCACAGCTGGGCCATAAACACGAATGCATCTAACTGAATTGAGCTTTGGTAAAGTTAAAGAACTTCATACTTATTTCTTCAGTTGAGGCTTGCAATATTTGGCGTTTGCATCTCTACTACTTAATAGAACACACACACTTGCATAGACCCATACATACATGCATGCATATGCAAGTGTGTACATGCATATAATGCATAGATTGGCTGTCATAATAGCTCTGCAATTGCAATTGACTGCAATAAATTATAAGCACCGACAACAACAGCAACAATGCTTCAGCGTTTCTTGCCTTATTGTCTTGTTGTCGTCTTCGTCTATAAATAGCGCATTTGCGCTATGTTTTCATGTTTTCAAGAGCGCATCCTCGGCTAACTCGCAGCCATTCAACATGGCTCCCTGACGACTAGTGTTGGATAACAGTGTAAGCTAGGTTAGATTGTTGTTGTTGTTGTTCTCGTTGCTGGAACAGAGTTTCCTGCGTTCCTCACATCCCTACACAATTCGTTTTAGACATGGGCTTGCTTTCCATGGAGCTTGTTTTCGCTATCCTCATTTTACCATTTCTATTTACTGCCTTATTGCAGATGTCAAATCGAAAGCAGCTGATGGACACTCTCAGCGAGGAGCTGTCAAGTCTTGATGTATTCTATCGTCTCGTACGCCACACACCGGAACGCAGCAAGCTGCTGCGCATCGTTATCGATTTGATGACGAATAACAAGGCGCTAACGCGTCGCCTCAGCGATGCATATGTTGGCCGCTTTGCCCAGCCCTCAGAGATCGAAGCACAATTGGACATTGAGCAGGTCAAGGACAATGACGATGGCGACGTCAATGGCGATTCTAATGGCGATTCGAATGGCGATTTCAATGACATTGACAATGGCGATGGCGATACGGAGGTCAAGGACAAGGAGCTGAATGATGTTGCCAGCAGCAACAGCAACAGCAATAGCAACATCAGTAGTAGCAGTAATAGCAATAGCAATAGCATTAGCATAAATTACATTGACAATATGACAAAAGCAGCAAACGGTGCTGCTGCTGCATCTGCTGCCACAGCAGGTGCCACAGCTGTTGCCACAGCTCCTCCCACAGCTGATGCCAAAGCTGACGGTGATGACGGTGGGGCGGTGGAGGAAGGGCCACTCGCACCAGCCATGCACTCATTGAACGCTGAAGATGCATTCGCCATTGATTTAGGTCTGCATTTGGGCAGCTTTCTGTCCGAGGCTGGATGGATGCAGGAGAGCATCGCTGTGCTCTTGTGCCTTAACGAAAGACTGAAGCGCCACTTCAAGTATGCGCTGATCTTGCGGCTCGATTGCATGCAACGGTAATGTATATTAGAAAACGCCAAATAAATAATCGAATCGAATTTTACAGTCTGCTCTATGCGGAGTCATCACACTGCAATTTCAAGCTGGCGCAGCAGACCTTTGTCGAAATGGAGCAGCTGACTACCACGCTGAAGGATAAAGAAATTGTGCCCAGGCAATTGTACGCAATAACTTGTACACAAATTTCGTCCATGTATTTCGCACGCAACGAATACCACGCCAGTCACTTGTGGAGTGTGCAGGCCATGCACTACCTGGATAATACGACGTCTCCACGGTACACACAATTCCAACTGGCATCCCAAATAACCACATGCTAACTAATAATTGTAATCTCGCAGCATTGCCATCGATGTGCTACGCCAAGCGGCAAAGGCTTGTGTGGTCAAACGGGACTTTTGCCGGGCCAATCTGCTCATCTGCCAGGCGGTCCGTCGTGCCCGGTAAGTGACTCAAAACTTAAAACCCATTAGGTCTGGGCACCTGGGCTGTTTGCGTTGCGTATTAAACATTTTGGTTCATGCTCTATCTCTATTTTTATTCACTGTTGCCATTTCGCAGCGAGAGCTTTGGGGTAAAACACCAGAAGTATGGCGATGCTTTGCTAGATTATGGTTTCTTTCTGCTGAATGTGGACTCGGTATACCAATCCGTTAGGGTGTACAAGGAGGCGTTGGAAGTGCGCCGCGGCATCTTTGGCAACATGAACTTCCATGTAGCGATTGCCCACGAGGATCTATCGTATGCATACTATGTGCATGAGTACAGCACCGGTCACTTCAGTTGCGCCCAGGATCATGTCGAAAAGGCTGTTAATATCATGAAGAATCTGGTGCCCAGCAATCATTTAATGCTCGCTTCGGCGAAACGTGTGAAGGCGCTGCTGCTAGAGGAGATAGCACTCGATAAGATAGCCGATGGCGCGGATGAAGAGGATCTGCTGCTGCAGTCCGAGCAGCTGCACGTTTTCGCCCTCCAACTGTCGCTGGAGGTATTCGGCGAGATGAATGTGCAGACGGCCAAACACTATGGCAATCTGGGCCGGCTTTATCAGACAATGAATCGTTTTGAGGAGGCGGAGTGTATGCATCAGAAGGCCATCAAGATCAAAACCGATCTCCTCGGTCCCAATGACTATGAGGTCGGCCTCTCCATTGGCCATCTCGCTTCGCTCTACAACTATCAGATGAAAAAGTTTCGCCAGGCCGAGAATTTATATCTGCGCAGCATTAACATAAGTAAGACAAATATTTAAATTTTATAAATGTATAATTTAAAAAAAATGGGTATTTATATATCATTTATTTATTTCTTGTTTGATAAATCTACACACTTTTCAAAACCTAATTTCTACTCTCTATTTCCCAGGCTTGAAATTGTTTGGACGCACTTACTCCGGACTGGAGTATGATTATCTGGGGCTGTGTCATGTCTATGAGACACTACATGATTTCGAGAAATATTTGCGATATGCTCACACTCTGGAGACCTGGCAGCAGCTGCGTGTCCTCAATGCAACAAATAACGTAAAAGCATTCAGCATAAAAGTTATATATTTAATTTAATCATTTAATTTGCTCCGTTTTCTGCGTTCTTTACAGACGTCCAGCTATCCGGAAATTTTGGAGAATTATTCCCTTGATCAGGTGAAGAGACAGTTTTTCAGCATAAGTGGGGGGCGTGTGGTGGAGCCACCCGAGACCGCCGAGAATTGATAGAGGATCCAGCAAGGGATACATACCAGCTTCATTGTGATGTGGAGCTAATTGCATTTGCATACGGATCTTGGTTATAATCTCGATTTAAAGAACAACACAAAAAAGAATAAAAACAAATAACAAACAAATGCAAATAGAAAAGAAATATTGTAAATTTAGTTTTGGTACCGTTTTGTATTCGAAAACCAACTCAGGCAAACTGTGGATTAGCCTTGAAATGTGAGATGATAACAATTAATTTTGACTCACAAACAAAACACCTCGTTAATTGGATTGTATATAATAATAATTTGTTCGTCCAATAATCGTTCATAATTTAATTGTAAAATACGAATACACAATGTGATTGCTTAACATAAATATTAATATAACTGATAATCAATTTGTACATTGAAAACAATTGCAGATGCAAACTTTGTAGCACAATTTAAATTAATGTTGAATGCTACGCGTACATAATAAAAAGAATATGTATAAACAGAATTAACGATGCAAGAGTTAGGCGTAATATATAGACTTAGCTTCGATGATCATCGGATCTTTCGATTATTGAACTATGTACATGTAGTACATAAGTAGTATTTTTCCTGTATCATCAAAAACTTAAAAAAAATTCCCTCCTCACTATTCCCCCGTCCCCATAATTGTAGTGTAAAAACTACGCATATATATATATATATATATGCCTTGTAAGCTAACTGGAATGATTGTTCTCTCGATTTCCAGTTAACATTTCTTAATCTAAATCTTTAGTGTCCGAAATTGGCGAGAGTTTCCACCTAACTGATTCCTCAAACCGTGTGTGTAACATGCCCTATGCAAAAGCGATAATACATACATAAGCACTGTCTATAAAATACAATTAATTATATCTTTGCATTAGTAATATATATATATATATATATACATATATATATATATATATAATGTAAAATTAATGACTTATTGTAGCCTACACCGTTTTGGCATTGGCATCACCACGAATGCCATACCCAACAAAGACAAAAACAAATCTCAAAATAAAATGCAGAAAACAATTTTAGAAAGTACATTCATTTTTATAAAGTTATTTAATTTGGGGCTCGACTTTTTCCGACACCACAGTTGATATGTCCCTAGAAGCCATGCAAGAATATGACCGATTTAGAAAATGGAACCAATGGTCCGTTCTAAAATTGTCGGGGCACAATAATAATAATTTCTATGTATATAAGTGTAATTTATTCACATATTTTAATCTAAGCCACGTTAACAAAAGCTTAATTTCGTTTTTCTTTTTTGTTAAGCATTTTTTCTATTTCTTTGTCTTATCACCAA
Source organism: Drosophila cognata (assembly GCA_035041535.1). Taxonomy (NCBI): domain Eukaryota; kingdom Metazoa; phylum Arthropoda; class Insecta; order Diptera; family Drosophilidae; genus Drosophila; species Drosophila cognata. The sequence continues at coordinate 3,268,544 of JAWNLC010000831.1, forward strand.
ATAAGACGTTAACAACTTGGGTATTCCACCCGCAACTCGCCGAGCGAGTTTCGTTGGTTCTTTGTTTTTTCCAGCTTTCAAAAATCAACAAAAAAAGCACGACTACAACTACAACAACAGCAATAGGAGAACAATAAAGCAAAATGGCTGCACAAGACAACAACAACAGCCCCAATACACTGTACAATCTGACATTGCCGTTGTCAACGGCCGGACTGCAAAGTGGCCGCACTGGAATGCATCGGCAAGCTACCGGAGTTGCCCCTCAATCTGCTCATCGATGTTTACGAGCTGGTAAGTTTCTTACCCTCTGCTCCTCCATCCCGTGCATGCATGTGTACATGTGTGTATGCATTGAATTTTAGCTTTTTTTCGATTTCTATTTTTCAATGTGTGTAAATGTGTACACACAAATAAATAGTTGGCAGTCATAATAGCTCTGCAATTGCAATTGACTGCAATAGATTATAAGCACCGACAACAACAGCAACAATGCTTCAGCGTTTCTTGCCTTATTGTCTTGTTGTCGTCTTCGTCTATAAATAGCGCATTTGCGCCCTTTATTTCTATTTGTCATTTTCCAAGTGCGCATCCTCGGCTAACTCACGCAGCCATTCAACCTAGTGTTGGATAACATTGTAAGTTAGTTGCTGCTGTTGTTGTTGTTGTTGTGGCTGGAACAGTCTTTCCTCCGTTCCTCACTTCTCATTTCAATTCGTTTTAGACACGGGTTTGCTTTCTACTGAACAGTAAAAATGTGAACTTATTGTTGCTATCCTCGCCTTACTCTACATCGCATATCAAGTGAATTTATTTGGATTTACTTTTCTCCGAGGATCAATGGATGAAGGAGAACATCCATGTGTTCTTGTCTCAACGAAAAACGGAAGCGTTGCAAAATTTGGTTCGTCCTGAAAGTATGCAGTGTTTTTTGTTCAGAAAATTGCTCGTCTGTGATAAGTCATCCCGGAAGTATGCTATATGTTTTCGAATGTAAGTCTTGACAGAAGAGAAATGCTTACCGCATATTTGAAATTGGCTAAAGCAGTCGGCATGGACAAATATATTCAATGCCATCATCTTACATTCATATTTGTTTCTGCCGCAATAAAGAGTAGGTTCCAGTGTCAAAACTAAACCGATTTCAATAGCGAACTATTTTATTATCTTGATTAAATTGCAGTTCATTTAAAAAATTTATGTTCCCATCTCAACCATTTAAAGCAAAAAATAAAATAAATAAATACAACAATAAAACCTATGGCACCGTAATATTCCCGCAAAAACATCGTTTATGGTTTTATAGCGATGATTACAATCGCTTGACTTCACCTTCCTTATGCCGTGCTTATTATTGTTGTCTTTTTTGAATGTTTGTCTTTATTATGTTGTCGTTTGGCACTTTCGTAGTAGTAGTTATAGACGATTTTTTAGTGTTTTTCACTTTTCCTTGGCAGTCGGCAGCAGCAGCAGCTGCTGCATTGTAAAAGTTGTTTTCACTTGGGCGACAAAGAAGCAGATGAAGATAAGGTTGACGTTAGTGTCAACGTCAACATCAACGTCGACGCTGCAGCGGCCGATCAAGCATTTGTCAATTGCAATGCACGCCGCCCACTCTCATGGACACACTCGCACACGCACACAAACACGCATACAAATGCAAAAGCTACCGAAAAACATGCAGCACTTGATGCTGCTATTGCTGTTGTTAAGGCTGCGCTGCTGCTGCCACTGAAGCGCAGCTTTTGCTTTTGACACATTTTCGGTCGTCGTCTCGCTGTTGACCAGTGCTGCCAGAATTCGAAAGGTAAAAAATCGACTAAAACTAGCTATAAGCAAAATAAGTTAAAACCATTATACGAACAAAAAATGTGGGTATGCCTTCAATAAAAGTTGTCAATTAAAATGAGCTTGATCTTGTACCAAATAAAATTTACTTACATGTTCTTGTCTGGCTAACAGCAGTTTCAATATTATGCTGGTATTTAAACAATTGGAAAAGCTATAGCTAGCTATTAAAAAGCCAGCATGGCAACACCGACTCGGTCTCAGTCGTCTGCAGCTTGAAACTTGGGCTTCGGCTGATCAACAACAACTTCGGTTGAGCGTCGCTTGGCGGCTTCATCGATCAGTTGTTGTCTTTGCGCGGCAGCGAGCGGTTTGCGCTTAATTTCGGCGAGCTTTTTGCGGAGCGCGCATGCGTCGTATGCTTTAACCGACTTTTTCGTCGTTGTCGTATTTTTTTGTTTATTTCGGTGCTATTTTTTTGTTTGTTGTTTTTTGTTTAAAAGTGAAACTGACCGACTAACAGTGGCTGCTTGTAAAACGTAATGGCAAAAAATTAATTAAAAAATGTTTATTGCGACTAATTCTTTTTGTTGTTCTTCTGCTTGCTGTTGTTGCTGGCAACGGAGGCCAAATGGCTTTAGTAAAAATAAATCAACGGTGGATTGCAAGGTCTAAAGATATAGATGAAGATAGGTTTGTATCTTAACAAAAGTGCTGCAACGCTTGGCCAAGTTTCACCCAAAAGCGGTTGTGAAACTAGCGCACACACACACACATACACACACACACAAAGGCAGAGGCAGCAAAAAATAAGGAGAGACAATCATCTGGGAATGGGTATGGGAATTCCACAAGCTGCATTTGTCATCTCACTCGCGAGACACCACCAACACCAACACCAACAACAATAACAGCAAGAGTAACAACATCATCATTATGGTTCATCGTTATTTATCTCGATCTGCGCAACCAGTTGAGCTGAGCACTCAACGCTCGCGTCTCACGAATCTCGCACATCATCATCGTCATTCTTAATTTCCCAATCTCAATTCCCAACTCCTGATGCCCATTCCCATTCCCATGATTAGCAAGTTTGTGCGAAGTGCTGCCTAACTGATAGTTAAGGCACTCTACCTCAACAGCATCAAGCATCAAAAAAAAAACATACTAAACCCATCGAGATTTAGCCTCATTCAGGACAGTCAGCTGTGAGTTTAAATCAACGATTTTTTCAGAAAAAAAAAACCAAAAGCCACAAAATCAACAATTGCAAAACGAGTACTAGAAATGACTACTAGTAAGAAGTGATAGTTTTGGTTGTGTTTGTATTTGATTTCATATTTGAGAAAAAATAGTGAGATATAATCTTGTGCAGCGAGTGCAAACAACGAGTGTTAACAACGAGCACATAATGCTTGCAGCAGCGAGTGCTCTGCTTTATAAGTGGATCAGTCTAAGGTTAAGCGAGTTGATCAAATTAATTCATACAGCTTAGCCCCATGGAGAGTAGCGTGTTCATCTTTCGTGTATGGACAACAACCAACAGTTTATATGCACTTTGCCTAGACATATTCACACGCAACAACAACAACAATAATATTGAGTAGAGCGTTGGTTTTTTGTAGTCAATGCTCATTAGTTGTAGGTAAAGTCTAGAGTTATATTTAGGCACGCAGCGCAACGCGAACATCATCATCATCATCATCGTTATCATGATCATCTCGATCTCGATCTCCATCTCCATCTCCAACTCGATCTCGTGCTCCCATCCTCCTCCCATCGAGCTGAGTGAGCATCACTTTAATCGTCGTTTCGTGCTGTCTCGCAACGTGTGTGTGTGTGTGTGTGTGTGTGTTTGTTTATTTGTTGTATTACTAAATAAAATATCAAAACTGGAGCAAATTAACCAAGATTAAAGCCCACAATTAAGCGTGCGCCCAATGTGAAAGTTAAAACCGCGAACCTGCAAACCAGTTGTCAGTGTATTGTTGCTGCTGTTGTTGTTGTTGTTGTTGTTGGCGCATCTGCAGCGAGCCACCACTTTTACTACTGCAGCGACTGGCAACAACAACGGCAACTTGAACAACTACTTTAGCGGGTCAACAGCGAAACAGCGTCAAATGAATTTCGCTCCATGGCCGAGTGTTATTCAGCTTTTGCTTGTTTTTTTTAGCCATACCTCATGCTTCACTGACCTATGCCAAGATAGCGTGATCGTTTTTTAAGCTTCTTCGTTTACCTGTTTTCTTCTTTTCATTTTTATTTTTCTTGGCTCGTGGCTTATGCAAAGTTTTGTACTTTTCAGCCCAAAATGCGAAGCAAAACACCAACAAAACACAAACAAATTAGCCAAGTTCAAGTTGCCCAAATTGGGGTATTTTTTTGTTTTTAATTGTATTTGATTTATAGCCATCAAATAACTGGAAATGACCACGTTAAGGTGCAAAATGTGATTGCGAGCGGCATTAGATGGCTTTTAGAAAGATCCGTCCATAAATTTGAGGAGTATTTTTGTAATATTATTTATCCTACGATAGCTGAAAGTTATTAGAAATTTATATTGAGCCTACAGCCTACAGCCTACAGCTATAGGGTATCTTTCAGTCCAAACACTTTAACTATTGCATTCAAATTCTCCGCTCCGAATCTTTAAGACTCTTTCAACTCATTCGCTTCCTCTGCCATCGCAATTTGCATCTAGATGTGGTTTTAGTTTCAGTTTTGTTAAAGTGGACTGATTTTTAGATTTTTTTTTGGTTTTGGGCTAGGCTCTATTGTGCCTCGGCCATTTCCTGATCTCGCTGTTGTTTAGACGGAAGTGAGATTCACATAGATCGTTGTGGCTGTGATGACAGGCAGCACAGTGGAAAGCACTCAACAATGAATCGCATTTGTTGTTGTTGTTGTTGTTGTTGTTGTATTGTTTGCTTTGTTGCTCTCGGGCTTAATGTGGCTTAAAATGAGTTTTTGTGCACTTAATTCAGATGTCGAGAGCTCGTGACCTGGTCATCTTCGGTCAGTTGAGTCTCATCAGTTGGAAAGTGCATCCGGCTGAAGTCCAAAATGCTGATATACATTTGAATTAGATTAGATTAGGTTGCTGCTATACAACTGAATTAGATTAGATTAGGTTGGGTTTGAGTACGGCTTGCTCTCTTGACAAAAAAAAAGGGTCTTCATTAGGAACAACAATTAACCAAATCTTTTTTATACAGATTGTTTAAGGCGTTATGGGCTCGGCGGCTTGCTGGGAGCGCCAGCAAAATGATTCCCCTTCTAATCCAAGCTCTTTCTGTTTGCTTTTAGAAAAAGATAAGTTCCAGAATACATTGTCATTAAACTAAGCAATGTCTTCAAATACATATAACATACACATGTACATTCCATAGTGCTAGACGTAGGTTCTTGAAAAAAAAAATTGACATTTCAAAACTTATTTGATTTTATGTTACTTTTAAACGGAGTATATGGAAATGCCCTTATTTTGGCAACTGAACAGCGGGGATTTGGGCTTATAAGTGAATAACTGTAACTATAATATTGTTAATATATTTGAAAATCAATTGGAAGACCAAAGTTGGGCAATCTCTTGTGTAAGATGCTGTCCTCTTGCTACTCGTCTCTCTCTCTCTCTCTCTCTCTCTTTTGCACTCTCCATCGCTATCTCTCTCTCGTAACAATCTGCGATTACGTCAAACTTATTTAAGCCACAATTTACTACTTTTAGCCATAATTCAATTAACCCTTGTGGGCTTTTGAGATGTCAAGTGTTGAATAACTGCGTTCGTTTTACCAACGCACAACAAGTGGCACCACTGTGCGTGTGTGTGTGTGTGTGTGGGAGATTTCACAGCTTTTATGTATGTGTATGTGTGTGTGTGTGTGTGTGGAACAAGTTTATGCATTGCAAAATCTGTCATCAGGTGTGTGGATGTTGCATGCTGGTTCACCATTTCTATTGAAATCGCTCAAAACTCAAACAAAATCAACAACTACAACAACAACTGCAACACTGGCGAGTACTTTCACTTTGAGGGTGCCATTGTGAGAGTTGCCCGAGAGTCACTTGGCCATTGTCCACTGCTTGCGTAAACTTTCGTGTTTCGAACCTTGGCTAAAATCCACCAAAAAATCATAAAACGTAAACAATACAATATATCACGTTTAACGCATACACATATAACCATATATATATATGTATATATATATATATATATATATGACCTTTTAAGTATACATTTTTGTAGTTGGGGTGGCATGCATAATACACATTTTTTCTTTGTGGCGGACAAACGCACACAATCAAATACATAGTTTGTGATTAGCATGTTTGCTGTTCGTGCGTGTGCACAATTCATATTATTATAATTTATTTTTTTATTATTATTTTTATTTATTTATTTTTTTTTTTTTTTCATTCCATCCACTACTTCTTCTGCTGCCGCTCTCGCTGGGCAAGTGTGAAGTGTTTATTAGCTGGAATTGACAAGTGTTTCACAATTCAGCAGACGACACAAAAATATGCATATACATATATACATACATATATACTTGCACATATATATACATGCAAATAAAGGGCTAGTCAGACAGGCAGTTGCGAAAGATAAACTAACGACAAAACGAAATGACAAATAGTGTGAAAGATAGAGAGAGAGAGAGAGAGAGAGAACCATAAAGATTATTTAACGGCACAACTACTGCATCAATTGCTGATCTCTCTTTTGGCATGCATTTAAAAGCTCCTGGAAAGTGTGAGTCAATCGCATAATCTTGGCCATCGAATTCAGATTATCGTCGAGTCAAGGTCAAGAATGGATTGTCTAGTATGAAACTTATAGTTCGCGGTTCTCTTTGTTTGCCTTTTCACATACAGATACAGATTCAGATACAGATACAGACACAGATACATAATTTAAAGCTCTAAACTGGTTATGCAGTTTAAATCGAAGTCAAATTTGAATGCAAAACTTATTTTCTTGTTCTGTTTATTTATTCACACTACTTTGTGGTGCAAAGTGGAACTGTTCAACGATTAGTTGAGAAAATCGGTTCGTTTGTACACATTTATTTAAGAATCATAAAATTTCAATTGCGCTACGTTCTTGAATATTAGTAAATAAATAATGCCAGTGTCAAACTTTCTAGCAAATTTATTAGATTGATCGCAAGACTGGCAACAAGAAACGAAATGGTTGCCAGAAATCTCCTTTAAATAGTTGCAACTGATATGGCATCCTTGAAGATATATATTGATTCACGTATAATTGCATTAAAAAAAAACTGTGGATTCCAATTTGTCTTTGTCAGAGTGCAAGTTTGTCTGCTTTATTATGCGTAATTACAGACAAATTGCGTATTCGCCTGGTAGTCAAAACACTTCCGTTGCCAACACGCAATGACAATCACAAATTGACAAGCGACAATCGACAATTGGTTAAAAGGCGATAGCTAGTTGGAAGGCTGGAAGGGCGAAGGATGACCAGAAGTAGTAGGTGGCATAAGGCAACTAGTTCGGTCAATGCCACATCGCAGTTTCTCAGAGCACGTGAACTCAGCTCAGCAATCGTGTAAAGAACTGAAAACTTAAAAACTAGACCTCTACCTGTGACTACACTGAACAAAACAAAATCAGAGAAATTCTAGTAAATCAAATTAAATAGTCAAAGTACTGTTTTAAATAGCATTTTGGAGTAAGAAGTTTTGATCTCATTTCCAGTACTTAAATCTAAAAATCAACTTGAGTCCAGTATTCAAACTCTTCATAAGAAACTTGTCCATTTATCATATTCTGAAGTAAAAAAATGCTTAAATAATTTTAGGTTTTTTTTTTTGAGCAAGATGAATCGATTGTTGGGCTAAAAATATAGAACAAACTGCGTTTTTCTTCGAGTGTACGCTGAGGATTGGACAGGCACGGGCTCTGTGAAAACTTTCAGCTGTTTGTTTGCCTTCAAAAGTTGACTAATGTGAAATGTGAAATAAATAAAACATTAAATACTTGCCCCGAACTTTGCGGCAGGACCTCGATATGGCAATGCCGACTGTCAGTCTACTGGTCGCAACCGCCACAGAGGCAGCAACAACAGCAATTGCAAAAAAATATTAATAATATTAAAGAAATTAAACCAAACATTAAAATTCAAACGACTCAAATCGAATTCCAATTTGGTAACAGGTAACAAACCCGGAAGTGGAGAGTTATGCCGCTGGCTTAGCAGTACAGTTCCAATCAGTTTCCGGACATTCAGTGAGTTTCCGGGTTTTTGCAACAGCACCAATTGAACACAGTGGAAAGAAGCAGAGATGCGTTACAATTGCAACATGAAATGGCGCCTTCAAATGCTCGTCTCGATGATACTTTGCGCCCTGCTCGGTTATCTGGGCTCATCCGTGGCAGTGGCAAAGCCAACGTTATCCTTCAGCCTGCCCCATGGCCTGCAGGGATTCCCCTCATTCCAATCGTTCACACAGCAGATCATCGAACAGCGCAGCTTGCGTCAAATGAAAACCTACAGGTGAGTTACGGCTGGAAAAACTTAACTTAACTTGTATTCCAAATAAGAAAGTTTTGAAGACAAGTTTTTTCCCTCAACTCCACACTTGGCTTTTAGATAATTGGCAAAGCACTTAAATTTCTACTTGGTTTTTGTTTTTGGTTGGAAATTGATGAAGTTTGAGTTTATTTAAAATTTGAGTTTATTTCCAAATTGTAACTCAAAAACTCTGTCGAGGCATTGAAAACATAATTAACTTGTCTCAACTTAACTTTTTCAACTGCCTATTTTATTATGCCAGTTACGAAGTTAGTTAAACTGACAACCATTTGCCAAGGGGCTCGAATGACAATGCAGTCTGTCATTTTTCTATTTGTCTGGACGTGCACTGCACACATTCCGCCCATAGGCAGCAGAAATAAATAATAAAATAATACAATTTTGATCGGATTTAGTAATCAGCTGGCGTTCGGCGCATTGGACACAGTTGACAGTAGTTTCACTCGGTTCGATTCAGAGCCATTGCCATGATCGTCACGTCGCATCCCATAATTGTAATGCCTGTCGGCTGGCCATGTGCCCAAATGCGTTCCCACTAAGCCTCCCTTTCATCTCGAATATTGTTTAATTATTTTCTTTTCTGTTTCGCAGCGGGAAGCGAGTTAGTAACGATTCGCTTATTATGATATACTATCACGATCTGACCATAGCCGTGACGGAACTGGGCCCGCAGAAGCTGTTGCTCGGCTGTGAGCTGATTGAAATTTAGTGAGTATCGCACAACAACAGCGAGACAAATAACAAACGCACTCGTTACATTTATGTGATTACATTTGTCTCGTTACAGCAACGATAAGGAAGGCAAGATGCTGCTCAGTGGTCTCGCCAAGTACAATCGACCGCTGGAGATCAAATTTGACGAGATGCTCAAGCTGATGGACCAATGCGAGCACGTGGACAAGCTCAGCTATGCCGGCAAAATCAAGTTCAGGTCCAGCGACAAGGGCTCCGAGAGTAGCAGAAGCAGCAGCAGCGGCAACAACGAGTCTGGCGTCAGTGGAACGAGCGATGGTAGCGAAGCCGCCGACAGCACGGCTAATCAGGACGGCGTTTCACTCAAGCTGGCAGCGAATATATTTCCCCGCAGTCCATTTTCGCTGCTCAGCGGCATTATACCAGGTAAGATCAATGGGCTTGAGTGCCTAGTTGGCCAACCTGTTGAATACCCTTTAGTTTGCTCGGCAGCTACGCCTGCATTTGCTACTCGTTAGTTATCTGGTCCGTAATTGGCGAGTATGCAAGATTCACTATCTCGCTGATTTACACACTCGCTGAGTTGTTCAGCTCGTTGATTTGTCAATTTCCCACTAATTTGAAACTCTTGCTCTTGCCGTTGTTTTTTAATACAGGCACCAAGTGGTGCGGCACTGGCGATATTGCTGAGACGTACAGGGATTTGGGCAGCGAGATGGCCATGGATCGCTGCTGTCGCCAGCACGATCTGTGTCCCGTCAAGATACGCGCCTATCAGCAAAAGTACGAGCTGATGAACGACTCGCTGTACACCAAGTAAGTGCGGACGAACGATTAGCAAATGGATGCCCAACTAATTGCTGACCACTTTCCATTATAGATCGCACTGCATCTGCGATGATATGTTGTTCTCGTGCCTGAAGATGACAAACACATCGGCCTCCCAGTTGATGGGCTCGATATATTTTAATCTGGTGCAGGTGCCCTGTCTGGATGGCCGTACCAATCAATACAAGTTCCGTGCGGCCAAGGAGGGCTTCTAGCTGACCCCTGAGCACCACTTTGTATATGTATTTGTTTTTATATTCGTTTTAAGTTTTAGGCGTTTGGGGCTTGTACATAGCTATAAAAGTTGGGGGGCGCCACTTCAAATATTTATTGAACTACTTAGGTATACAAAATGCGGTTGCAAATACGAATATACAGAGACAGACAGAGGCAGTATAACTGCTCTAGTTACAGATAAATATCAAACGCCCCTCTTTTTATTAAAATATATATATAAATTTATATATATGTTAAGATTACATAGTGTAGTTGTAGGCGTTATATTGAAAATCGATCAAATCGTAAACGTTAATCGTTGTTTGTTTGTCTTTATCGTTTAAATAGCTGAAACAATGGCTAAACAAGAAAAAAAGCAATTTTCTGGCTTCATTGACTATAAGTTTGTTTTTGTTTTGTTCAACTTTATACTTTGTTTATCCCATCTCGACTTAAATCTAGAACATCTACAACATAACAAAAACACAAAAAAAAAACAAAAAAAAAAAATGATTTCATGCAATTACTTTGTGGACTTAATCGAGATTTAATTTTGAACTCCACGCAGAGTTTAAGCTTCCTTTGTTGTTGTTTGTGGATATCTGAAGGTACTTGGAAGGGTATTTGTTTGTTGGATATCTGCACAAGCGTTGCACTGGTTGATTAGAAAATGCTGGCCACATTGGGACCCGGCTGCGAATTGGTTGGTGTCGGCTGCGTGGGACGATCAATGTCCTGATAGCTCCGCTGCTGGGTGGTGGGGAATACGGAAACACCCTGCAGACTGCCGCCACGTGTGTTAAACTCCCGATACAGTAGAGCAACGCTCACAGGACGCAGCACCAAATTGATGATGCTAAACGCAATGGCCCAGCCATCTACAAAAAGAAAAGACATAAATATATATTATATATAATAGAATTAATTTGGATTTGTTTAAACAATTGCTTAATCTATGGGATTAAAGCAAATGGCGAGAGGCAAGCGTCAATTTTACTTACTCATAAAATCGTAATTATTGATAATGCTGACTATATCGAAGAAGATGGCTGATGTATTGATCACAAGCGCCTGAAATGACAGAAGGATGAAGGATAAATAATGGTAATGATGCTGATGATTAGGTTGAATGCGAATACAGTGGTCACTGCTACATAATGAACGCTTTGTGGTTTGCAGTCGAGATTCGAATTTAAACATATTTTACAAGCAATTTTGTATGATTTTCAAGATCGTAAAACTCTTTACACTATGCAAAACCAGCACAGAACAGATATAAAGTATCCAAAATTTGCTAGCGCCAAGTCTGCATTTGGATCTGCCCCTTAAATTTGCTGACTTAATATTGTGGGAATTACATTTGGGGGCTTATCGATTCATGTGTGCTTGGTCTAATTTCTCGGACTCGTTATTGCCAAGCAATTATTGTAATCTTTAAGATGTGCCCGTAGGCCAGGCACTCAAGCAGTAGTTTTCGTGCAGACTTGCATATTAAATCGGCGTAGGTTAAAGGACAAAGGTCATTCAAGGCGCTGTCCACACAAATCAATTGTATTGACCTTGAACGCTTGAACTTTAAAAACAAACAACACGCACACACACACACACACACACCTGCACACACACACTCCTGCACACACACACACCTGCACACACACACACCTGCACACACACACACCTGCACACACACTCCAATTAGCTGGACACACCTTGAAATTTCTTAAAGACGACTTTTCGCTTGAACTAGAGCAAAAAGTTAAATGTGGACTTGCATTATCTAAGTCCTAGATCATCCTGAATGAGCGTCCTTAATCTCGAACTTTCCAATTTAAATAAAATATGTGAATTATAACAATTTGAGCACCTCATTGTTTATCTTTTACAAATTATAAAGCCTTTCAAAATTTCAATTTCATTTGCTTTTAGTCAAAACGGTTTCGTTATTGACTCCTAAATAAATCTCAGCCAAAATCCCAAGTGAATTGGAAAATCTAAATATTTCCATACCCTGAAGCCACTGAATATGGCCAAAAGTGTAGTGAAATTGTGTTAAAGTAGGTAACAGGCAGAAGGAAGCATCTCCGATCCCATAAGGCATATATATTCTTGATCAGTATTGACAGGCAAATTTGGATTATTAGTTCACGAGAACAAATCGAGTTTATCTCATTTGAACGATAGCTTTCCCCGTTTCACGAATATCAACACAAAATCGATTTCCGATCACCCTAGAAATATTTATACCTTAACATACTATTACTCATCTGGAATAATGTAATCAAGACCGGTTCAGAAACTCGGTAGAAAATCGCATATTTAAATTAAAAAAAAATTCACCCAGCAGCATTTTCTATTCTAAATTTTTAGCATGCACTTGGCAAAAGGTCTGAGAAAAATGAAAACAATGGCCTCACTTTGGGAAGGCCGCCGTAATTCCCTAGAATAAAAACTACTTTTTCGATTAACTGATTATCTACAATTCATTTACAGTTATCCAATGTACATTCAAATAAATTGAAACAATCAAAATTCAACACAATTTAGTCGTCAGTTTGAGCGCTTTTCGTTTATTTTTGGTGTGGGAGTTACGGATTGACCTGCGTTTCGTAGTACACTACAAAAATCTATTCCGAGTAGTTCATAAATAATGTTTTTGTGTTGGTTTTTTTCGTCTTTTTTTTTTTTTGTTTGTTTTTTTGGGTCAACGCTGGGCTTTGCATAGTTGAGTTGATTAAATGGCGTTGCTAATGGGGTCCTCCCGGGCAAAAGGAAAGCACACAAAAGAACCGCTCTCCCCCGACTTGGACTTGAACCACCCTCCAAAAAGCTGGGCAAGCAGGCTGGAAGGGGGTGGTGTGTTGCGTTTTCATGTGACTGACCGCTCGAAACCATCAAAAAATGACATTGTATATATATTTGATACCCTGTACCCCTATAAGAAAAGAGGTTGCTATGTTATTAAACAAATGCAAGAATTTTCAATTAACAACAAAAAATTACTCTAAAATAAAAGGACAAATCTCCGCCACTGAAGACCTAAGTTTTACAAAATTTGCCCGGATTTGCCAAAATGCATAGGTATACCTCGGATATGCCAACAAACCAAATGTAGGTTTGCTTTCTAATCTGCCCTGATCTCCGGAAAATAACCACTTTCTCTGTTATAAATATTCTTGCTTCATTAGTAAATTTTTGGATTCGCAACTGAGTACAGGGTATTCCCCAGCACTCTCTCTCTCTCTTTCTATATGTAAACATATATATATATCAAGAACACTCAATTTATTTCTTAAACTGTACTATATAGGCTTTAAGTCGTCGGGTGGGGGCGTGGCGGCTTGCGTGGTGTGGCGCATCGCGTGCGTTATGAGGTCCTGCCTAAGGTCTGGAATTACGATTGAAGCCATCAGCCTCTGCAGAGCATGGTGAGAGAGGAGGAGGAGGAGGAGGAGGAGGAGGAGGAGGAGGAGGAGGAGGAGGGGATATTCCCCTGTGCTAGCGCTAGTTTCTTTTTCGGTTAATGTCAAAGTTCGAATTAGATTCTTGCTCACATTCAGAGCTAATGGCTATAACTCAGTTACAGCACGAAAAGCCGTTAACTCTTCCAGTTAAGCGATATGCTATATATGCATATGTGTATACATATATGTACATATGCATGCCTTATATGGGGTATTACAAGTCGTGTTTTGGGCTGACCAAATGAGTCCATAATTGGCATACCTTCGCGTATTTTCTTCTTCATTTTGGCCAAACAAATGCGGCTTGTCGTTTGACAATCTGATAAAAAACTTGTAATAAATAGTTTTATACATATAAATTTATATTTGAGTTTGTTTTAAATATACTTGTTAAATATTTACTCCATAAAGCACTTTTGCATTGATTTTGAATCATTTTTTGTTATCGGACAATCTCCATTTCGAATGGGAATCAGTTAAAATTATAAATTTATATTATGTTTTATTTATTACTGACGATGACTATCGAATTGCACACTTTGCGATTAACAAAAATATAAAAAAAATACTGAGAAAACTCAGTTGAATATGATATTATTTACTTTACGCTTTACGTGCGACTCAAAATCGAATTTGAGGCAGAGAAGTTCGTTTGTATATACACATTGCAACGCAATCTGATATTCAGATTATCGCACATATAATGACCACAAAAAGTGTCATTTAAATGATGATTAACATTTCCATTGAAATGGTCTCAGTCTTAGCCATTGATTATGCAAGGAAAACTTATCACATTTTCAGCCGCAGGAGCTGATGAAATCAGCAAAAGAGGAAGGCCAGTTGTGGGAGTAGATTATAACATTACTCAGATGACACCTCTGTGCCCCGCCCCGTCGTCCGTCTGATGGATGACAAGCCAAGTGCAGCAAGGCAGCGAATGAGTGAGCACATTTCTTATTTAAAGTCTGTATGTGCAACAATAGCGACAATGACACCAGCAAAGAAACAAACTCAAACGTATATACGGAAAACTAACTCGTCTATGCATACACACACACACACACACACACACACGCACACACGAATGTGTTAATTTAATTCTCTGATATTGGCAGCAACGGGTTTTGCTATATATATATATATGCATATATATGTAGTAAAGCAGTAGTCATTTCACATAGCCAAAAAACAAATTTAAATTTTTGTTTACTCATGATATGAATGAAGGCGCAAATGCTGAGCAATGAAAGAAGGTTGTACAAATATTGAGGCCTTATCAGTCAGCCGCTTTCAATGCATTCATTTTTTACGATAACACCCACTTTTTGTGACTGCCTGCGGGTGTATGTGTGTGTGTGTGTGGATGCGTCAGCATCAATAGCATTTACTGTGAACACTCCCAAACTTTATTTAAATGAAATTTTAAATCTAGCACATAGACCAATTATTGACAGTCGTTTTCAACAATTAGGATTGTTAGCGAGCTACACTTGCAGAAAAAGCTCAGCGTTCTTAATATATAGAATTCGTATAATTATAAATTTGATGTATTGATATTCAAGTATTCTTGAATCATGTAGTAAATACTTTTTAAAAGCAAAGTTCTTGAAATAACAACTTTAATCAAGTTGGTATTCGATTTGAGTTCGCACTTATCTATTATATTTATGTGAGTGTAGAAGCGACTCTTGAGTCCTCAACTATGGGACAACAAAGCGAGCGAGGAAGAGAGAGAAAGAGAAAGAGAGGGGTTTGGGAGATTAGGCTAACTTACCGTTTGCACCGCCTCAATGGAGTCCTTGCTGTGTATCGTCCAGAACAAGGCAATGATAAAGAGGAAATTGTAGAACTCGTAGGCGCCATGGCCCCAAGTTCCCAACATCGCATTCGATATGAAGAGGAAATGCACAAAGGCAACGACCTGTAGGCAAGAAAGAAAGACAGTTCAAGAAAGAGGGACAGAGAGAGAGAGTGTGGTCGGGGTATGGAAAGTTTCGTTAAGTTGAGTTAAGTTATGCTGTTGGTTTCTATATTGTTGAGTAAGCGGCTCAAATGAAGCCCCACAGCGACGACGCGACGTCGGCAGTGGCTGAAGTTGCAAATTGGCTGCCACAAAAGTCCGGAACATATCGAATGGCTTATTGTGGTTTTTGCAGCAGTAGCCGGCGTCGCTGTCGCTTCATGTGCTAATGAGAAGCATTGGGCAACGCGCTGCACCAGCGATGAGGCGCGACGGCGGCGGCTGATACGCAAGCTGAGCTGCAGCTGAGCGGCGCATTACCTAACACTGAACACGCCGATGCAGCCCAATAAGTGAGTTGGAGTTGCTTTGCTGTTGTTGGCTGGGGCTTCACACCTGCCCGCTTATTTATATATATATATATATACATATTTATATATACATATATATATATATACATATATATGTGTATGTATGTATGAAGAAGTGTAATTACCTTGACTCGCACAAATGGCGAACCCATGATTTCATTTAAATCAGTCATTTTGTTGCTGCTTCTTCAAATACAGTTGCGCAGCCGCCGACAGACCAAAATTCGGATGGGGAACCTGTTGCCTGGTGGAAAGAAACAAAAAACCAACAAAATGCAGTAGCGTCGCTGTCGCCGTCGTCGTTGTCACTACTAACTTTTGCTGCCTTGCTGCCAGCTGTTTTCGTTATTTTTGTGCAAATATTTTGAATTGTTCTACTTTTGAAACGTGTTGTGTGTGTGTGTGTGTTTGTGTGCGTGTGTCTGAGTATTTAAGCTTTTCGCTTTAATTGCTGTACTTGCTATTTTGTCAAATTCTATTTTAATTTTTTCTAAAATTCATTTTCGACTGCGGTTGAACGTACTTTGAGGCACTCACACAAATGCAATTGGCATACAAACAGAGGCGAAACGCAGAATCCGCAAATGCACTTGTTGGTTTTCTACTCTTGCACAGATGGCGCTCACAATTATTTATCATGCACTGGAATAAATTGGTCACGACAGTTGTTTCTTTTTTCTTCTTCCTTTCTTTATTTTAGGGCGTAAATATAACAGTCACAACAAGTGCACAACACTTAATCAAACAGTAACAAACAATTTGAATGAGAAAAAAAATAAGTGTGTATGTGTGTGTGTTGATACGGAGCGGACGCGAACAGCGCACAAGCGTTTTCAATTTGAATCTGACTGTGAACTGTGCATGGGGCAGCGCCAATCGGGTACCAACAATAAAAAAAACAGCCCGACTAAAAAACGGACCCCCAGCGATGTCGACGTCGCCGTCGGCGTCAACGTCGCGGTGGCGTAATCTTTAACAGTGCTGTACAGCGTCCCAATCGATATACCGACTTAATAGTTGTTCTGAGCTGTAGTAAAAATATCGATACTTTGCTTATTATTTCAAATCGAACAAAAATTTCGCACTCCTGAGAGTAATAAATTGATTAATTTGATCACGTCTTCGGCCCCAACAAGACAACTTTTTAGACGATTAAAATAATTTTTCTCGCACGATTTAGTTTTTCCATTCCCATGCACTTGCCGCATTCTCGTGATTTTGGGGTGGTTTGCCAATAACCGTCGAACAGCTGTTCACAAAATGCACTCATGTTAACACTGAGTTAACAGTATGGATTTAAGTTGCCCTCTCAAAATCAAAAAAAAAGAAAATAAATGAAAAATTTCGCGAATAGTTTTATACCTTTATTTTTTTAATTTAGTTTCTCACTATCGATAACTTTTTCGATCTGAAAACAGCTTAAGGCTGGCCGGAGTGGAGGTCTTTCGATTTTACGATCAGATACTAACCGTCTAAAATAGATGCTATAATTTTTGTGCAAATTATCGACCGATTTTCATTCATATGGCTATCACTGTGCACTTGAATTTAGAATAACAAGTTGTTTTTATGAGAATCTTTCCATAATGTAATTTAAACATTTTTGAAAGAAAAAATTGTGAATATCGATAGTAAAATCACAATACATCGATAATATATTGACACAAATATCGCATATTTCTTAAATACGTTGCTTGCTTTTCAACTATTGTGCTGTTTGATATGTATACAAATAACATATTTATTTATTTCAAATGATTAACTAACAATCAAAATTTTCCAGAATTGCGAAGCAACAAAATACATGATTGGGCAACACTGATTGAGAGACTTTACTATCAAGAGTGAAAGAGAGAGAAACAAGTACAGATAAGACGAGCATCGGCGCTCATAGCTCGCTGCTCTTACTAGACGGCATTTGATTGTCAACGATTTGGCTAATTTTAAGTAGTGTACGACATGTCTGACAATCTGATGAAGAAGCAGCGAACAAATTTCGGGATACAAACACCACTGATCACCCACAACATGGTTAACAAACTGGAGTGCATTCAAGATCGCAGTGTCAATGTAAGTCAGATGAAATATGCCTATACATATATATGTATATATATATATATATGTGACAAGCCACATGTTTAATCTTAGGCGCCGATTTCTGTTAGCGAAGCTGGCGCTGCTGAACCAAAAGCGAAATGGAATTCACCATGCTTGATGATGTTCTTCGAAGGCGGCGATTTGAACTGTGCCATGTATCATCTGCTTGCCTCGCTGCACAATCCATTTGCCGCAAATGCTGTCGCCACTCTGCTCATACAAGAAAGTGTGCGTGGGCCGTTTCTTGAGCGGCTGGTGGAGGGGATGACACAACTGGATCCCTTGGTGCATCAGCATCCCAACTATGTGCGAACGTTGGGCAAAGTACAGCTGTTGAGCGCCGAGACAATTGTGGGCAATCCAAAGACAGTGCCATCAAATTCCACGCCCATGCTGGTCTGCGATTTAACGCACAACTATCTGGGCGAAGACGGACCCACCGGTGTGATAACAATGCACACGTTCCGCACACCCAAAGATGCCACTCAGGTGAATCTGAAGGAGACACTCGCCTACGGTTCGGTGAGCATCTGGAATGAGAAGATGGCAAGTGCATACGAGATGTGCGTCTTGCTCAAGAACAATGTATTCATGATCAATTGCTATAATGTTGACCTGGAACCAATTAAAGCTGCCGTCAATGCTGGCCAAAACGATGCGAGAATCGTTAAGGGCTATCATTATGAGACTTTGACCTGCGGCAACATGCGCAAGATTATTGTCTTTGCGGTCGGCACCATTTTTGCCAACTGATGCATTTAACTTGGAGAGATTAACTATATATATTGTATATATGTATGTACATACTCCACATATGTATAAAGTCCTTCTTTTTTTTTTTGTCAATACATGTACTACGCTGCGCCTAACGATATGGTCTTGTCTTATCTTGAGCAGCACTTGGGGATTAACAGCTACTTAGCTACAGGTCAGCCAGACCCGCCCCCTTGCAAGCAACAGGAATTCGATTTGGAAGGCTTTTCGAGATGACAGTTGGCAGTTGTCCAGTTGAAATCGCCTATGCTGTCTGCAAGTCTCATTTCTCTTCCGCTCGCACCCTCTTTGGACAGTTTTTTTTTGGGGGGGGAGGGGGGGGGGGGGTGTTATCTGTTCATTTGTTTATTTCCACATACCCATTGCCATTGGGTTTGCTAATTATGTCGTAATATTGTTGATCATTCTGAAAGTCCAATTAGTTGTCGCTCAGTTTGAAATAGATTCATTTTTTTAGCTCCTCTAAAATCAATCTATTTTATAAAGCGCCCTTTGTTCTTAAGCTATATTCTCACCAATAAACCAAGTATTATCTTTAGTAAGCTCCATTTTGGATTGCATTACTTACATATATCAAATGTCTGCTTTGGAAACTATCGCAAAGCATTTGGCAACTTTTTCAATCCGATCGAATATATTTGATCTTGTTTAAGATCATTTTGTTTTTCAGTAAATCTTAAATTGTTTATCTTGAAAACATGATAAATATATATGTATGTGTAAATACTCATAGGGTATTTACGGAACGACACTGCGAATATTTCGAGAGCTGTTGCTTTGAACACCTTGTTGGAATCGAGTTCGTTGCCCTCCCTCAAAAAATGTAGGTCTCAGACAATTAACAATATCTCTCTAATGCATTTGCTGAATCAATAATGCTTTTTTTTGTTAACTATTTTCATAATACTTGTTTGTTGACTAATGTGTATAACAGAAACTAGTTCAATCTGTTTTGTCATTTTTCATGAGCAATTCTTTGTGTCACATTTGCCTGCCTAATTCAAATGGACAAGCACTATTCAATATTTATCTAATGTGCTATAGATTACACGTTTTTGTTTATTTATCTACATTTGTTTGCATAACAAAAAATCAAAAAAGAGTTGTGAACAGGATGAAGTTAATATTTAGGTTATTTAACAATTATTGTTGATCTAAGCGAAATTGGTTCCAAAAAAATGCGTTAATACTTACAGTTAATTATAGTTTTTCAGCTCGTGGCATTTGAAATTCGATTTTTATATGCATTTGTACTGCGCACATTTCCAATAACACACATACACACATACATATGTATATATATCTATATCTATGGACTATGGGAACCATACCAGAGTGTAAACATTGTAAGTAGTTTGTAAATCAAAGTCAAAGCGCCTTCGCTTCAATTCAGCGCGCGCTGGTGACGCAGAGAGAGAGAGAGAGAAAGAAAGAGGCAGAGAAAGAGAGAGTAGCAAATTTTATCCATTCACTTGCTGTTGCTGCTTCTGTTGTAGCTCCAGTTTTCCATGCAAAGCTGCTGACTGGATGATGGGCGTAAAGAGAGAGACGTAAATAGAGAGAAAGAGCGTGTGGGAGAGTAAGCAAAAAGCACAAACAGCTGGAGAGAGAGAGAGCCTGCCTGCAGAGTGACTGTGTTTGACTGGTTTAGTGCAGCAACAACAACAACAATAACAGTTACTTAGTACTGTTGTTTAGGTTCAGTTGTTGCTATTGTTATATGTAGCCAATTACTGCTGCTGCCGCTGCCTCTGCCGCTGCTGCTGCCTCCACTGCTGGCAAAGCGCAAAGTTACGAATACGTTTCAGTCGCTGCCAGCTCCAGCTGTTAATGAGTTGTCTTTGGCCGTATTCTTCGTCGTTGTCTTCGTCATATTTGTTGTCGTTGTCGTTGTTGCTGTTGCCGTTGGTTATAGAAAAAGAGAAAATGTGCTGGCAATTGCACAATAGCTAAACAATAAATCGAACAAAACAGTTTTCGCATAAAACAATACAAAAAACTTGGCAACAACAATTTGGAAATTTGGATTTTTTGGTGAAGGGAGTTGGGGGCAGCACAGACAGATGCCGCCGCACAAATGGACGGACGAGTCTCGCGACGCCTCCTATTACTACGGCAACGTCGGACGCTCAGCCTCCGATGCGGATGATGATGATACGGAGGCGGATGACGAGCAGCAGGCCTTCTGCGACGGTGACAGTCCACTAATACGACGTAAGAGAAAAAAAACCAAACTCATACAAATAGCTCAATAACTACCAAAAACCATATGTTAAAAACCATAAATTTTAATATTTTATGCTGCCAATATAAATGTTATTCAATTTCATATTTAGAGTTCACTTATTAGTCACTAATTTCAAATATGCTTTAAATATTTCATATTTCATGCTTGATTTGAACTGCAAGCTTGGCAAAACTTCCGTCTAATTTCATTTGTTATGGCATTTACATTTTTATCATAATTATAAATGACTATTTTCAACTACGTCACCAGTTTTAAGTTCTAATCTTTCCCAAGTTGTTATATTTTGACGCTTAACTTTGGAATTTTGCAGCTGCTGCTGATGATGCTGGCGAAGATGATTTCCTGCAGACACGTCACATCTTTGGGCTGATGGGCTTCCTCGGCTTTGCCGTCGTCTATGCGATGCGTGTGAATCTCTCTGTGGCAATTGTGGCCATGGTTAACCAGACGGCCATTCCACACAACAATGGCTCCGTTTTGGGCAACGATACGTGTAAAATGCCACCCTCTCCCCAATCATCCTCAGCCACCTCGTTTTGGGATCAGGAGCAGCTTGATCGGCAGGATGAGAAGGGTGAATTTGTGTGGGATGAGGCGACACAGGGATTGGTCCTTGGAAGCTTCTTCTATGGCTATGTGCTGACCCAGGTGCCTGGTGGTCGCATGGCTGAGCTGCTTGGCGGCAAACGGATCTATGGCTATGGTGTCCTAATCACAGCAATCTTCACATTGCTCACTCCATTGGCGGCCCACTGGGATTTTCCGCTGCTGATAGCAGTCCGCATCCTGGAGGGCATGGGCGAGGGCGTCACTTATCCGGCGATGCATGCGATGCTGGCCCACTGGATACCACCGCTGGAGCGGAATAAGTTTGCGGCAATTGTTTATGCCGGCTCCAACATTGGCACCGTTATATCCATGCCGCTGACGGGTTGGCTCTGCTCGCAGAAGTTCCTGGGCGGCTGGCCGTCGGCCTTTTACATCTTTGGTGTGCTGGGCCTGATCTGGTTCGCTGCCTGGATGTATCTCGTCTACGATAAGCCCAGCGAGCATCCGAGAATTTCACGCAAGGAGCGAGCTTATATTGAGCGCATGCTGCATGTTCAGTCGCAGCCGCAGCACGAACACGTTGATGATGAGGATGAGGAGCAGGAGTGGGAGCGGGAGCAGGAACTGGACGAGGTGGAGGAGGAGGAGGAGGAGCATGAAGCTATACCGTGGCGTCACCTGGCCACCAGCGTTCCACTGTGGGCCATTCTATTGACGCAGTGCGGCCAGAGTTGGGCATTCTACACACAGTTAACCGAACTGCCAACCTACATGAACAACATGCTGCACTTTGACATCCAGTCGAATGCACTGCTGAATGCTGTACCCTATCTGACCTCCTGGTTCATGGGCATTGCCTGCTCCGCTCTGGCGGATTGGATGCTCGCTCGTCGCCACATCACGCTGCTCAACTCGTACAAGCTGTGGAACACGATTGCCTCGGTGGTGCCATCGTTGGGCCTGATTGGCATCATCTATGTCGGCTGCGATTGGGTCTGGGTAACGTTCATGCTCGCCGGCATTGGATCATTTGGCGGCGCCGTATACGCTGGCAATCAAATGAATCACATTGCATTGAGTCCCCGATTCGCTGGCACCATGTATGGCATAACCAATTCGGCGGCGAATATGTGTGGCTTCCTTGCACCGTATGTGGTTGGGGTGATCATCAATCATCGGGAGACGCTCACCCAGTGGCACATTGTCTTCTGGCTGGCGGCGGGCCTAAATATCGCTGGCAATTTCATCTATCTCATTTTTGCCAGCGCCGATGAGCAGAACTGGTCGCTCCAACATCCAAGAAGAGTTAACAGAGGCGCCAGCTCAGCATCCGACTCAACATTACGCATCTAGCAACGGGTACCTGTAAATCAATAAGCCGACCTTAATCGTTAATCCTCCCTTATTTAGTGCATAAGCATAAGTGTGATAATTCCGTGCGGAATGTGTTCTTAAGTTCCCAAAACGATGACGATGACGACGATGACGATGACGATGACGATAATGATGCAGTATTCTTTCCCATTGAAGCCAACTATTATCGAGCAAAACACATGCGTCTAACAAACGAAACTAAACTACTAGTTTCCAGGCTTCCAGTGACTTTCCAATGTTGATCATTTCACAAGACATGTACATGTTCGTATTCCACCAAAGCTAACCTAAAGATACAACTTCCAGTGGCTTTCCAATGGTTGTAAGGTGGACATCTTCTTCAAGTTCCAGCGAATACCCGGTTGACATTGATCTTCCAGCAGCACTTATCGCTTTCCAGGAGCCAACACTTTCCAAGAAACAATCAGGATTCAAACAAGCCGCTTTTAATGACTTTCCAGCTGCCTTGATTTCGCTGCCAGCGGCTTATAGCGAGCTTCCAATAATTTTCCATTATCAAACAGTTAACAATTCGATCGATCGATGGAAATTCACCGCTTTTAGTAATGTTGCCCTTGATGATGACCACTGTCTTTCCAATGGCTATGACTAATTTAATCAATTGTTAACAACGGACTGTGTTTTGCTAGACGTTTTGATATCAATATATTCGTTATACGATATGCGATATACGATATACGTGTATATATCCACATATACGATATACAATACATATGAGAAACTAGGGTCTACAGTTGACCTACATAGCTTTAGTGCGGCTCCTAGCCGGCCGAACGAAATTATACAAATTATATACCATATACAAAATGTATCCCGATATTTATATACACATACATATATATATGTATATATATTGCCTTACACATAAGCTACATATGTACACAGCATCCAAGGCATTTGAATGTTATTTGTGATGTAACTTTGAAATAATAAAAACGCACAAACATATCGTAGATTTCGAAGCCTTAACTTGACTTTGTGATTGGAATTTTGGATGAATTCGGAACGAGCCAATAATTGAATGGTATAGTTATAAAATAGTTAAGAGTAGCTTGATGAAGTTATCTAGTAATAGTTTTAGTTGACTTTGAAAAGCTATTCATTATTAGTTTCAACTGTATAGTTCAGAGTGGGCGCTATATGCCACAGAGTGCAATATTTTAGATATTTTGATAGCTGTGGAGAACAATTTCAAATACCAAATGCGCAAATTGGTGGGCCTTATCTGTAGTTAGTTTGTTTCACATCGATTCGATTCGTTTACTTTTCACTTTATTATGAATATTAATGCCGTTTTTTTCGCGTTCGTCGGACGATTCCGATAACTGGTTTATAACTGGGGTACAGGGTGCACTGCAATGGGACGGGACGGGGAGTACGAGTACGGTTCGGGACGGGGGCGTTGCTTGTTGCTTTGGATGCTCTACAATGCAGTTGCTCAATTCTAATGTTTTTTTTCTTCTCTTTTGTTCTTTGATTTTGATATGGCATTTCCGTATAACAGTACAAATACAAATACAAATACAATTAGTTATATAGTACATAAATAATTTATACTATTTCCGTACTAACGCGCTATTTAATAAATGCTAAACCACAAAAAAAAAAAAAAATAATTAAAAAAAATTGAACAGACATACGATACGCATTTCATTGGATGATGTTATACGATATATAAATATATATGCAGATATATATATATATATATATATATATATATATAAGAAAAAGAATAAGCTTATACAAAGCATTTACGCATGCTGTGATCCTAATCCTGATCCTGATCTTGATCGTGATCGTGCTCCTGATCGTGACTACCACACGCTGCACTTGTCCGCCGGATTCATGTTTGTGCCCACTGAGCAGCCGTAGGCGTGCGCAAAGTCACGTGAATTTGACAGCGGTCCAAGTACACGTACAAATCCCGGTGAGTGTACGGAGGATCGGATCTTGGTTAATGCATCCTCTGGCCGCATGCTGCCGCACCAGATCTGTGCATAGTTGAGAAAGAACAGCTGATCGTGCGTCATATTGAGAGCCGGCAACATCAGCTCCCTGCCATGCAGCTTCTCCCACTTCTTATACGCCTGCACAAAAAACAACGATTTGGATTAGGATCGAGCACAGTTTGGCGATCGAACTGCAGCTGTGGCTCACCCGGAACGACTGCTTGAGGCCGCCATTGTCAGCGATATTCTCGCCCTGAGTCATCCGGCCATCCATGTACATGTCGACCTCGTTGATCTTGTAGCGCGAATACTGATCGATGACGCACTGGGTGCGCTCCCGAAACGCTTCGATGGTGGCATTATTCCACCACTGCATCATGTTGCCCTCGCGATCGAACTGTCGCCCCTTGTCATCGAAACCATGCGTAATCTCGTGACCGATTACCACACCAATCCCACCATAGTTCAGCGACTTGGGAAAGTGTTGGCTGTAGAACAACGGCTGCAGAATCCCAGCGGGAAATACTGCCAAGAAAAGCAAATCAAAATTCCAGATCAGCATATATATATATATATATTGCCACAAATAGAGAGATAAGAATGAGAACAAATAACTGCGAGTTTTGAATGGAACTAATAATATCAAGTAATTTGATCAAATGTTTCAGAAATGGTTACATTTATATATACGCCCATATCGATCACATAAATAGAGATAAAAATGAATTATGTTTGCTTGAATGGGGCATATTAAACTAGGAGACATAATCTCAAATGTTTATATCGAATACTTCATTTATACTGTGTAGTTATATATTATGTCTACGCCTATCTCGATCCCATAAATTACAGCGCATATTTCGACCGATTGTTCCTATGGCAGCTATATGATAAGCCAGCAACTTAATAATAAGCATATTTTGTGAGTTCTGGTTTTGGATAACTTGATAAATAAGTCATTCAATGAATATATAGAAAAGTGCATCGAGATAGCTTCGGGATTGAGGGAAAGGATATATTCACAGATGGATATGGATATATCGACTAGGTGAGTGATGCTGATCGAGAATATATATACTCGTAGCATATGGGATCGAAACAGTCTTCTTCACAGAGTTACGCATTTGATAAGGGTATAAAAACATTTGAGCAAAGATCACAACAAAAAAAATATATAGATATATGTATACATA
This sequence comes from Drosophila cognata, assembly GCA_035041535.1. NCBI lineage: Eukaryota > Metazoa > Arthropoda > Insecta > Diptera > Drosophilidae > Drosophila > Drosophila cognata. Next base: position 3,294,626 of record JAWNLC010000831.1, read on the forward strand.
TATATATATAGCAGGACCTACCAATATCATTTTTGTTGGGATTATAGAAAGCATTGACCACCGCCGGCTCCGTGGTCCATTTCTCCTTATCGACGGGCTGTCGAAGCAGTTGTAACAGCTTCTCCGATTCCCACTGCAAGATGCTGAGCACATTATCGATAAAGTTATCCGGGACGATTGTTAGCTGGAATGAAAAAGCGATTTGAGCTGGCGAATGGGGAATGACGGATGGCGGATGGGGGATGAAATGCTTACATTTACGTACTCCTGCTCCAGTTCGGTGACATTGGTGAGTATCTCTGGGTAGCCGATGCGTTCGTTCATTGAATCCGCCTTTTCTTTGGCCACTGCACGCGTCTCATCGTCCATCCAGTGATTCTCGGCCAGCAGCTCATTGAACGCGGCCCGAATGTTATGAATCATCTCCAGGGCGACCTCCTTGCTATCCTGATTGAAGTTGTCCCGTATGAAGAGGGCGCCAACGGCGACGCCCAGTTTCTTATTGGTCCACTCGACGCACTGCGACCAGCGAGTCCTCTCCGACTGGATGCCCATGAGGATTTTGCGGAACTCGACCCGCTCCCGCTGATACTCATCGATCATGTGCGTCATCAGGGACATGACCAGGCGCCACAGCATATAGTTGTGCACCACCCGGCGATCTGTGCGACGCAGGATCTTTCCCATCTCCGTTAAATACGACATGCCATATGTGACCAACATCTCGTCTGGCTGCAGCTGAATCCCCGGCCCAATTGCCGTCTGTAGATAATCGGTCCAGTTGAGTTCCGGCACCAGTTGCTGCAGTTCCGGCAGCGAAATCTTTCGATAAACGGCGCTCGTATCGTGTCGATCTGCCTCGGCCAGGGACGCATTGACCAGCAGCGTCTCGAAGCTCACCACCTGCTTCAGTTCGTCGGCTGCCGTCGATGAATTGGCGCCCAGCAGCTGAGAGATTTGCGTCATATATTTGTGATAGGCCTGCCGATCGTTGGCACTGCTCTCTTTCAGGTAGTAATCCCGCGAGGGCAACGCATACTGCAGCTGATCCATCTGGATGATGTTCACCGAGCTGTTCTTGTCATCCGCCCCCACATACAGTTCGATCACCACCGATTCGCTATAGTGGAGCCGCAGTTTGCCCATCAGCTGCTCGACCGACAGATGGGCGGGTGTCTGCCAGTTGGGCTCGATTACCGGCCAGCCGCCCAAGGAGCGCAGCACCTCCTTCAGCCGTCCAGCGCCAATCTTGCGGATCTGGGCTGCAATCAAAATGAAATCAATTTAATTAATTTCGAATTCATTTTTAAATAATTCGTAATTATTTCAATTCAAGTAGCCCGCAAAAATATTTACAAATTTCTTAAAATTTTATTCAGTCTTTGTTCAGGCACTTAAAAATGTCAAATTGTATTTTATTGAGTAAACTTTTACTTAAGTTAATTTTTCATCCATTTTTGTTATCATCCTAGAAATGAAGATAGATTTGAATAGGTAATACTCACGTATGTCCATGCAACTCTTGTAGAATGTCTTTGCCTTGATGGTTGCCTCATTGTCGCGATCATCGATCGGTTCCTCCAGGACACCGCGTAAAATCAACTGTTGCTGATCGGAGAGCACCTGCGATTAATATTTGGTTACAGTATGGATTCAATCACATTGATCAATTTGGAATAGATAACCTCAAAAGTGCTAATCGAGCTGCGATCCTCGGGAATGGGATGCACCTTATTCCAGGTGCCACACGCAAATTGAAAGAAGTCGTCGCACGGATCAGCCGCTAAATCCATAGCGGACAGCAATGAGGCAGCTGCAAAATAATCGAACCATCAATAAATCAATAGAGAATTGCGACTTTTTACCTATCCACATTGTCAGCTGGGAAAAATACCAGGTGTGCGTGTAATTGAAATTCCTGGTCATAAATCAGCTTTCGAGTCGATCGTAAAAGTTCAACTGAGACGCAAATAACTTCTATCATAAACTTTACCTACCCCTTTACGGCTCGCGCACTCCCTTTCAAACTAGCTCTGTGCTTTTGCCGAGGTCCTGCAAAACTTTGCCAGCATAGGGACGAAACAAAAGGACTTCGGTTTGTCGTGGATAGTTTTGGCTACGCTATTGGCCTGGGACTCTTGAACGATGTTGGGAAACAAAGCGACAAACCATAAATCAATTTTCCTTTTTTTCCTTTGCATGCTGGCAAAATAAGTGTTGAGCTTCTACCGCAGGATAGTCAAGGACATGAATCCTGAGCGAATAGATTAGACTTGACAATGGGGCAACTTGCAACATTCTGAGGCGTACTGATACGCATATACATATATATATATATATAAAATAGCCTTTCAAGATTTAAACCTCAATTTTGGTACACTTATTTGTAGACTTTCTGTCGCTAATTACACCAACAAGCCTGATATATATATATATATATATATATATGAGGTCTGTAATAGCTAATTTGTGGCTAACAGTACTATAAAGCACACAAACGCCTGCTGAGCATATAATGAAGACAAGTCTCTCGGGAATGGGGAGCCAACTTTGATGTTTGTCTTGGCCACATAAAAGATGGAAGCACACATACAAAAATTAGGCAGAAGAAGACAGAAAAAAGTGAGACCCACTCGTCACAGCCAGACTAGGAAGTACCCTGTACACCTCAGCAAGAGAGAAGCGACAAATATTCTCGATAAATTGAAGCTAAATGAAAAAATTGCAAGTTAAAGTTAAGGCGGGTAAAATTGATCTGTGAGAACTTAGCTAATTATAGATTTGATGTCTCCACAAATTAAAGTCTGCTAAGGCATATATGTATGTATATATATATATATATATATATATATATATATATATATATATATATATATATATCTGTGCGAGACAAACTTACGCACAACTAACAGAAACAGGGTATGACAAAAATAAACAAATAATTGCCTGCTTTTTGGCGTGCTCAAGCGACAAGGTGTGCGTGTGTGTGCGTGCGTGTGTGTGCGTGTGTGTGTGTGTGTGTGCGTGTGTAGGCATTAACTATACTAAGGAGACTATAGTATTATATGCATTCGTTATGCATGCATGCGATGTGTGTGGCCAAAAGGACCAAAATGGAGCCAGGCGCACGTGTGTTTGTCCTGTTGTGAAGCCACATGTCACAGTCCCAGGACACACACACACACACACACACACACACACATAAAAAGGTCGTTAAGCGTTGTCCTCTTCTTCAACTGCTCCGAATTCAAATCCTTCTGCTTCTGCTTCTGCTTCTTCTTCTTCGACTTGATTTGCAAATGCATTTGGAGCATTGAGCCAAAACTGGCAGAGCTATAATCAAGTATTGAGCGTGTCACTGAGCAACATTTAAATTTTTAATATTGACGAAAGTCATTCGCTAAAGACATACCCACACACACACACCCACATATCCACACACACACACACCCACACACCCACACACACACACTGCGAGCCATTGACCATTTGGATTGACAGCCATTAGCGCAATTTGATATGCATTTCTTTTCGCTTAGCTCCGACCTCAATCTGAATTCGATACAGTCATCACCATTCTTACACAGAGAAAAATAATTGTGGACGAGTTAGATTTAGTATTCCTCATGGTTATCCTTAATTAAATCTAAACTGCTTAAATAATGCAGCAATTGTGAACCGAAAACTTAAATTGTGTTTTTCTCATTTTTTCAAACTTCAACAGATTTGATTGTTTTCAGTGTAATGTGTCCATCACTCACCTGTTCGCACGCACTCCTGTGTCATGCATATATTGTCCTGGCTGCGTCCTGCTCCTGCTGCACCCTCCATGCCATAGCTGCCATCGCCTGCAATTAGAGGGAACTTTGGAGCTGAGTTTGTTGTGGCTTCGCCTTCTGCTTCTTCTTCTACAGACACACACACACACACACACACACACACGCACACCTTAAGATTATTGGCCTTAATTTGAAAGCCACTCAAGTAAATTGAATTTAAATTTCTTATTAAGCGATTTTCACAAGTTAACTGCAGCAATAGAGGATCGCAGGAAGTGTGTCATGACTGATTGCCTTCAATTGCCAATAGGACAATCAACAAGGACACTTTAAATTGGGTTGTATGCGGGGCGGGGGAGGAGCTGAAACTCATTTAGAATTCGATTTTAGATTTCGCTCGTAGTTTAGCGTTTTTTTTTTTAAAGAAAAACATTTGCCAGAAAATGATGAGAAACTGATTGGTAAAATTGGGTTAAAATAGGAAAAGATTTTGCCCTTTGCTTATATATATATATATATATATATATATATATGTATATAATGGAAATATATATATATATATATATATATATTTATTTATATATTTGAGTTATTGCCGAGGCAAGAGTAGCATTTCAAATCTCCATCCAACTCTATAATTATTACACACAAATGTTAGGGCGGACATAGTGTGGATCAGAAATGTATGTATAAATATGTCGTATATAGTATGTGGACATATTTGATTGGCAATTACATTTACACAAGTCGTCACAATCCTTGCAGCCGTGTAATTTGAGGACATTCCTTGCCACACACCTTTCGCACTGGCGCAGCTCATTTATTATTAAGTGAATATAATGTTTCCACTCATCGATTGGGCGATGTGCGCGCTGTGGGGCACGGGAGGTGGAGGTGGGCGACAAGACAGGCGACACATGTTGCATGTCACCTTTGACAATCGCATGTACACAGCGAGAAATGCAAACTGAATTGTCGCTGATTTCGATCTGTACGATTTGCAGTCGAATACTTAATATAAAAGTGAAACTTTTCCAATTTTATTGAAATGTGCACTTGAAAAAATGAAAGTTGCATAATATTTCGCCGAGTGTGAATGTGCACCGAGCACAAAACACGCCCCCTACGCCCCGAACCCTATCTCGATATACGCTCTGTCACGTGCTTAAATTGTATTCTTGTTGTTGTTGTTGTAGTTGTTGTTGTAGCTTCGATATTGTTGCTTTGACTGCCTTAAGTCAGTTCGGGGGAAACAGTGAAGTCCTGGGAACTCAGCTGGGGTGCCGAGTTGCTCGTTTGCTAATTGAATAATAAAATACGTTTTCCAATGGAGGAGGCACTTATGCTCATGCACTTGTGGGCAGTGTTCATATTTCTCATATTTGTCCGACTAATTGAAAGCTTTAATGACACACGGCTGAGCAGCACCAAGGGGCACGCGCAACGAATTGCGCAACGAGTGACGGGGTGGGGGGGGGGGGTGTGTGTTGGTGGGGCATATTTACGTGGAAAATGATTTATTTGTGCATGATTTCAACTGATTAACCAACATTTAATTGGTGTTCTTGGTGGAATTTGCTGGGAATTTGTGTAAATTGAATAAGTTGAAGTTGAAATGATTCCAGATTTCCAAATCGAATATGTAATAAAATCCATGCTGACACTTAAAGGCACCCCCATTACAAATTCCTCCAGCTCTATTAGGGTTCTAGGAAGGAACGGCACAATACTGAAATGGATAAGTTACGGCGTATATTCAACCAGACAAAATAGGTTGAGAAATAATCAATTTCTCATTCAATATTGGAGTCCGCCCGCTTTTAAAGGCGACAACTTTGTCCAAGGCGTATTTATAGCTGTGATATTTATTTTTAAATATGTTGTAAAAAAAAAAAACAAAAAAAAAAAAAACGAAGGGCAAAAGATAGGCTTTGATGATGGGCGGGCGGCAAAGAGGGGCGCGGTCGAAGCGATTGCGAGGAACGATGAATGAAATGTTCCCCCCCCCCCCCCACCACCGACAAATATTAAAAGCACGTTTCACAACACCCACATAAACATGTGATGTTTTGGGCAAGGGGGACGGGCGAAGGGTTGCCGCCAATCGATTGCAAAAAAAAATAATAAATAAATAATAAAAAAAAAGTTTAAAATGAAATTCATGGACGAATTGATTGGTTTTCCAAAAAGTAAGCGAATGTTAGATAATGTTGTAGATAAAAACTCCACACACACACACACACACACACACACAAGCCAGGGGGTGGGTGGGGGGAAGTGGTGCCGCAAGGGGTAGCGGTGCGGAAATGTATGTGAATGAATGCAGCTGGGCAATGAGCAACGAGCAATGAGCAATGAGCTCTGAGCACATCTCGACTGATAGCAAGGGTACACTGAGCGAAAAGTGTATGCCATAAGACATAAGCAGCTGTTACTCAATCTAAGCACAACTAATCTCAATCAAATGAAAATTGTGTCAATCTAAAGAAATAACTTCTGGTCTTAAGACAATCAAAATATTTCCAAATTATTTGCAAAGATTTAAGTCTAAAATATTTGTAATAAAACCAAACTCAAAATAATGCTTAAATGATGAAATTTACTTGAATTGAGAACTGAACTGACTTCAGCAAATAATTCTCACCGAAAGTGCTGTTAATATTCTCATTTCTTACTAAAATACTCGATGATTTTTCGTGTAATATCCTTGGGGGGGTGGTTGGGTGATAGGGGTGTATTTTTGAAGAGGAATGTGCCAGCCAACACAAAAGGCAGAAATGTCGAAAGGCAGTCGGCAGTCGGCTGGTGGCATTGTTATTCACAATTGTTGTTGCTGCTTGTTCGACATATTTTGTAATTGAATTTCCAAAGAGCATTCGAACTGAAAGGCGAAGATAGGACAACAGCTGGGGTCAGTCAATCAGTTTTGGGAGGTGCTGAAAGGTGGGGGGGTGGCGATGTGGAGCTGTGCACCCTGTTTGATGGCCAGCACTGCATTATACACAAACAGAGATAAGAGCAAAACATGGCAGCCTGTTGCTGCTGCCTGTTGCTGCTGCTGCTGTTGCTGCTGCTGTTGCTGCTGCTGTTGCTGCTGCTGTTGCTGCTTTTGTTGTTCGCATGTCCTGTTGTAAGAGGAAATGAGTTTAGCGATACCCTCGCAGAAGTGGCTATAATGCAATTCATCACTGCAGGTGCAACATGTGCAAAAGCATTTATCAAGCAATCACAAACATTGGTCTGCTTGGATACTTAACCAGACTTAAACCAGATACAATTTATGGGGAGGCATTTGAATTAATGTATCAACGGATTCGTCAAATGAACCGAAGCAAGTAAAAATCAGGACATGACCTGGAAGACTAAGCAGTCGCCTAACTAAACTAGGTCAGCAGTCAGTGTGGAACTCTGGCGATTTGGTGAAAGAATCCTCGAAGCAAATTGGCAGTTGGCTTGGCCAGAAAAAGCCGTAATATCTAGCCTAGGAAAACATGAAAACCCCAAGCCAAGAAAAACTGCAAATTGTACGTGTTTTTTAAGCTGTTTGCTGCTTACTTTTTGCTAAAATAATAATAATAATAAATAGAAAAATTGTGTTGTGCCTGAAGTGATTTATCAAATTTATTTGAAAACCGTGTCAGCTAATATATATATATATATATATATATATATATATATATATATAAGCCTGACTGCCTGGCTTGCTTTTTGTCTGTCAGTCATGAAAGGGTAATTGCATTTTTGCTCTCGACAGATTGACAGGGAAGGCCAACGTAATGAAATTGTGACCCAATTGAACACATTTGTGTGTGTGTGTGCGTGTGTGTGCGTATACATTTATGTGCTCATCCTGTTGAACACACTCTCTCTCTCTCTCTCTCTCTCTCGCTCCCTAGCTCACCTGCATCCTGTTGCTCGTTGCGTTGATAGCGCTGGCAATGCTGATGCAGGCTGGCAAAATAGATGGCCAGCGCACCGATAGCCGCACCAAGGACTGTGAAGGCGATGGCCAGGACAAGCAGGCGGCGTCGCTGTTGCGCCTCCTTTAGCAGCAGCCAATCGCTGGCAACAGCGGGCGATGTCGTTGTGGACGCCGTCGTCGGCGTTGTTCCTGCTGCTGCGACAACATTCCGTTGCAGGGCGCTGCCAACGGCGCCGCTGCCGTCCGGACTGAGAAATACAACGGTTGGTAATTTATGTTGTTGTTGTTGTTGTTGTTGTTGCAGCTGCTGCTGTTGTTGCAGCTGCTGATGTTGTTGCAGCTGCTGCTGCTGCTGCTGTTGTTGCTGCTGTTGCTGTTGTTGACCCAGCAGCGGTGAGACTACCGTTGCATTTAGTTCGTCCAGTGCACTCGACTGCAGATACCCATTATTAAGATTATTCGTGGTCGTCGTCGTCGTCGTCGCTGGCGGCGGCAAATTGTCGCTGCTTGAGTTTGTGGGCGTGGCCAACATATCGTACTGGCGCTGGCCTTTTATCTCAATGAATTATTGACACGCTGCTTATGTTTAATCTACCACCTGTGCACGGCTTCACAGTTGTCACTGCGTCGTCAGCACTGCAAAAAAAATGATATTAAACGGTCACTGTCGCATTATAATATCAATCACATATCACATGGTCAACAAAAAAAAAACAAAAACAAAAAAACAACAACAAGAAAACAACAACAAAAAACAAAAAGAGGCGCACGTGGAACTGTGGAAATGCCAACTAATCATCCGACTTATATATATATATATATGTATATCCATCAACTAACATTCTGGCTAAAGCATGGCACAGCATTTTTCAATGTACAGGGCATCTTTTAGTCGAGCATTCATACTATCTATCTCTAATTGACAAGCAGGGCATTTTTATTCGATCATGTCTAAATAAATTCAATTATTAAACTGCTGCTTGACTTTTGGAATAAAAAAAGTTTTAATGGATTTTATAAAGGGATGCAAATTACATTCACGGTTTCGAGCAGGAAAACTTGTGTATGTATTTACATTTATGTGTGTGTGTGTGTGTGTGTGTGTGTGTGTGTGTGGGTGTATATAGATGGATACATTTTTTTGACATGTGTCCCTTTTAATTGAGCTCTTTCGAAAATGTTTTAGAACAACTGATAATATGAAGAAGAGTTCTCATTCTGGATAATATAACTTTAACCCATTTCTATAGGTGAGATTCCAAATATTTAATAATTGAAGCTCTACTTTTCTGAACAAAATAATTCAAATTACGGAATTTTCTTCAATTATATTAATAAGAACAAGTAAGAGAGCTCGACACGTCTTCGATATTCGATTTCTATCGATTTTCGTCTGGTTTACGAGTGCTTATATTCCAAATTGAAAGTAATTTTTAAGTTCTAGTTCTTAAAGCCTCTGAGACAGACAGACTGAGGAGTCGAGTCGGCTTTTGATGCTGGCAATATATTGTCGATTCTATAATATTCAATATATTCTGCTTGTTACACACATTTGCACAATTTCATTATACTCTTTTTTTATACAGATTTTCAATTGGATTAGACTTTCAAAAGTATTTTGGGAAAACAAAAATGTTTGACTAGAATTGAAGTTTAGTAGAAATTTGAAATTCTTTGAGCGGCATCAATCGTACTATAATCTTGTCAAATTTGGAATCGATGACGATCATCGATGCTGATTTCATCTGTGCTGCGCTCCTTGCTTCAACCATATTTGTGATTGGCCGAGTGTCTGTCTGCCCGCCTCTCTGTCGACCATGGCCAACAACGTGTTTTGTGGTGGGTCAGCAAACGGAGACGCCGCCGTTAGAGAGATGCAAAAAGTTAATCAAATTTCAATTTTGTTGATTATTATATTTGTTTTTCTTTTTTTTTTTTCGCTGTATAGTATTTAAATTTTAATTGAGATATTGCAAACAACAACAAAAAAAAAAAAAAAAATTAAAACTAGTTCTGCGAGAACAGTGAATACGCGTGGGCCGCATCTGCGCCGCAGCCAGCCAGGGTATATGGAGGTTGCTGACTGCACTCAGAAAAATAGAGAGCCGACTATGTCTACTAACCCATTCCAAGAAAATGAAATACTCATTTCATGATAGTATTTACCAAATATTCAAAAGGCTGCAAACACTTCAATCAATTTCCTTTAATTAATTAATTACTTGAATTAAAAACTTGAAGATTTAATGCACTAAACAAAATTAAATTTATGTATTAAATTAATACCACGAATGTTTCACACACATAATTTAAGCTTAAAACAAAAATAAAAATCAAAATGTGGCTTTCAATGAGTTTTTTTTTTTTTGGTTCTTAGTTCTGCAGCAGCAACAGTCTTTTTAGAAAACAATAATAATTTTAACTTATGGCTAAGAATATTCCAAGTCGAATTGTGCTTGAACTTTAAAGAGAAACATAAAACAACGATATGAATTGAATACCGGTTGTACTTGAATGGAAATTGGAACAGCGTTTTTCTCTGAGTGTGCAAACTGGATGCGTGGAGGCTTGGAGGCCGGCTTAGCGCACGCTCAACTGATCTCGTGATGATGCTCATCTAAATACTAATTGCTCTTTTCGATTATGCAAATCTTAAGCTAATACTTCGGCTTGGCAACGCACACAACAACAAAAATAACAAAACTTTATTACAATAGAATACAAAAAAAAATCCCTAAATTAAATTTGCATTGCTTATAACAAGTTGAGCATTTTTTCTGATCATAATTTTTGAATTTAATTGCTTTTTGTTTGAAACTAACTTAACGAATTAATTTCTTTTGTTTGTTTTTTGCTTTTATTTAATTATTTATTATTATTTGTATTTTTTTTGCTACTTTATATTTTGTTTAATATTTTGCCTTTCATTTGTTTTGTTTCTGTTACGTTTTTTTTTTTTGTCATTACTTTTGTTGTTGTTGTCCACTTTTTGATTGGTTGTTGTTATTGTTGCCAGTTCTTAAATTCTTATATCAGCGCGTTTTTTTTTAACAACAGTTACATTTAGTTGCTTGTGTGTGTGTGTTTTGCGCGGGTTAAGGGACTTATCGGTGTGTGTATTTTGTGCTTATTTGTTGTTTTTTTGGTTTGTCGTGCCGCCAAACCGCGCGAGGCGACTACTCGTTACGAACTGAACGCTGTGAACTGTCCTTAGCTTTTAAGCAAGCAGCGCGGCCGTCGCCATCGCGGCCAGCGACGCCAGCGCACAGCGCTAACGGCAAAAACCGATTTGACAGCACCGGCCGCATAATAAAAGCTCTATTTGTTTTTCCACATTGCCTGTCGCCCCTTGCCTTATAAGTATTCAATTGAGTACGCGCGCAAAGGAAGTGCAGGCAAAGAAAGAAGCACACACACTCTCACACACAGACACACACACATGCACAAGCATCCTGCTCACTTTGGCAGGTGTTGAAAACTATTTGAGCACGTTTCACAACACGCACGCAAAAATGCGGTGCCTGTGGCAGCCTGCCTGACGACGACGCTATGAACACGAAGACAACAAATAGGCAAATACAAAAACAAAATCCAAAAAGAATGCGCCATTTGCCGTGATTTTGCCATTCAATCATTTATCATTCGTATTATTACCGCTTGATCATCGTGTCATTATCATTTGCTAACAATTTTCGTGTTGTCCATTGGCCAAACACAAAAAAATTAATTACCGCCCGCTGGCTGATAAGTATTAATATATATATATATATATATATATTTATGTATATTTATGTACATGTCTTTCGACGCATTAATCATACTCGAAAATGAATATTAGTGCAAGTAGTACTTGAGACGCTTGTGGTCATTTCATTTATGATATGATATGTTTTGATTTGATTTTATTTGATTACGTAGATTTCGTTGTTTTCCAATTTCTGGTTTTTGTTTCGGATTTTAATTCCCCCAATTGAAAACAATTCAAAATTCGCGATATTTGATGCAACGGGTCTATTTGATGTTTCGGTGTTGTCCATTTACTTAAATTTGTTTGTAAAAAGAATAGTTTGATAACTTAATTTATTTTTCGAATTTTATTATATTACATTTTTTTTTTTTTTACAAGTTTTGTAAATTAATTAAATTACTTTCCGATTTTTCAAACACGTTTGGTTTACCAATAGATGCAAAATTGTATTTTACTTAAATGTAAACTATATTTCTCGGGCTATCATTTGGATTGCATACTATTGGTAATATGCCAACTTTTTACTGAAACTTTATGCATTAGTTCTTCGAAGCTAGTGTTTCAAAACTTGGTTAATAAATTGCTCAAGGATTGCAAAAATTCTTACAAGATTTTTAAGTCACGAACACACGTGTCCGGAACACGTGCCAAGCTTGACCGGACAAACCTGGCTTCTAATCCAAACTGCTTATTATTTGAATACGTCTTTAAATGTTTGGCCCTCTGTGCGTGTGTGAGTGTGTGTGTTTTTTATTTTTATCTACGGTCAGCTGCGATAACGGGTCTTATAAAAATTCTGCTGCGAGTTCCATAAATAAAACTGTCATTAATCGATCATTGTGCGCTTTAAGCTCCCCATACGGCATAACGGCATTTAAAAAGCTGCCAACCAACAGGTGGCGTGCTAAAATGAAGTAAAGTTTTGTTTTTTTTTTTCGGTTGCGTGCGACATTGCGACAAATTACAAATACAAAATTACACACAAAAAAACTGTAGGTTATAGCTGTGTGGGTTGGGTTAAGAACCGTTAGGTCGACATTACCTCTGATTAGTTTTTGGCGCATTAAACAGCTGGCACGTGCGGCGGCGCATTTTCCGGCGCCATATGCTAGTCGAACAACAAATGCTTTTCAAGACCTGCAAAGCACTGCAGCAAGGATAACACAATGAGCACAACGCAAACAAACAAAAGTTTCAATAAAAAAAACATAAGATTTTGTCCGCGATTCGTTCGCTTTCTAGCTTATTATTTAGATAGATTATTTATTTGTAACGGTTCTCGTACATGCACAAAGCCAAGTTAAGCAGCCAGAATGCCAGGCGTTAAGCCAACGTCAACCAAAACTTCCAACTTACGTCCCAGTTAGGGGCCTGCATGGGCGGCAATCCGTTTGTGAGTTGTGAGCTTTTGACCGCCCCCAAAAAGCTTATTTTGCAAACACCTACAATTCCATGCTCATTGAGACTGCATCTGTTTTAGAAACGCTGCAAAATAAGATATACGTTTTTTTTCTGTTAGCTTTAATTATTTGCATATCTTTAAATAAACCGGTTGATTTTCTTCTTTTATTCAAATTACTGTCGATTTCAATTTGGATTTTGTTCGTTCTTTTTGAACTAACCGTTTTTCAATCAGTATTTTTTTGGATTATTATTTTTAGTCACACCATACAATTTGACAGATGTTTTTTTACATGCATTTTCCCATCGACTAGAAGCAGTTATGGACAATTTTCGGAAATTACGCAAAAAACTGTATTTTTTTATGCACAACGATTGTTAGCTGCTTCAAGTAAACGTAACGGTTAAATTAAAAAAGTGTCTAAAGCAAATAAATTAATTTCATGCTTATTAAACAAGCGATATTAATCGGCAAATTTGCATTTGATTTGAATGACTAATTCAACGATTAACAAATGAACTCAATTAAAGCCGAATCAAATTGAAGTCGATCAGTTTATAACTAAAACTAAAACAAGTAAAAATTTGCAAGTAATTCATATACAAAAATATTTACCATTTAAAAGCGCCACATATGTAACTTTGTACCTTCAAATATAGAACAGCAAATATTATTGCTAAATTTAAATTGCATAAGAAAATAGAATAAAATCGAGAAATATAACAAATACAGATAAATGCGTTGATTAAAACAGATGAAGCTATACTTTAAATGAAGCAATCAACGTTTTCAGTTAATTTTTGGTTGAGCTGCAGAGTAACTTGAACCTTAGATAACAAATATATTTCTCACTAAAGTTGGTTGAATTTAGGATATGATTTAGGATGATTGAGAAGCAAAGTCGCTATTGTCGGTGTTGGAGTCACCTACCGTCATTTCAAAGAGATCATAGGTGGGGGAGCAGCGTACTACGCGTAGCAGATTATCGAAAAACTGCTGTATTTTGCTGCTCGTTCCGTTTCTCCAGTCGGCATGTGCTTTACGGTTGTGATCCGTGTTGATGATCAGCGAGAAGCAGCGCACCAGGATATATGCGTCTGGAACATTACCGTCGATGGACATCTGCAGCCAGTCAATGAGCTTGACCATTTCGAAGACTTCACAGATCTGCGAATGGCAAAGATTAATGAGTGTTTTTTTTTTCTTGTTTTTTGTTTTTTGTAATGCTGAACTATGATTATCGGTTTTGATTAAGTACGTACAATATCAGTATTGGTATTCTTTCTTGGCATACCCGATATCTTGACGAATGTGGCCAGCACAATACTCATCGCAATCTGGCGACTAAGGTCAGTCTTAATAATGAGCACCGACAGGGCCTGTTGCATTTGGACGACCTTATCCACACGCTCCATGCCCGTGCCAGTTACAAATCTATCACATAGGGCAGTGCCAATAAATTCGATGCAATCGGGTGGCAAATCTGGGATTATCAGATCAGCTACAGCGTCCAACAGCTCGAAACGGTAACCCATGTATTCTGAGTCCATCAGCTTATACGAATGCATTAAGATGCCGAGATGATAATGATCGGTCAGTTCAACCAGTGTCAACTCATTCATTTCGTTTGTGGCGTCAATAAAATGCTGGAACAGCTGCAAAATAAATGGAAAAAATTTAAGCATATATCACGAGTCAATTTAAAATTATAATTTTTATACTTTGATACCGACGGTAACTTCTCCAGTTTTTGAGTGAAAGATAGGTAGAAAGATAGTCACCAGACCTAGAATGTAACTTGGTGGTAACCTTCTCCAAAGATCGGCATATACATATTCGGACCATGCCCATTTGAAATGAGCATATCTTCCACAATTTGTAAGCTAGTCACCAAATTTGTAGGGTATATTGCTAGTAACACTTCAGACACGCCCACTTCCGCCCCCAAAATCCCATTTCTCCCACATTTTAAAGGATACAGTTACCAAACTTCGAAGTAAGGTTATATCTACCGGAATTTGAAAGCCAAACTTGGACAGAATTTCTTGGCTACACTCACCGTGTTCCTTGCTACCTGTTATCGGCTGGCATTACGCATGGTATCAAAGTATTTCGCAGTCGGTTACACCCGACTATTGTTTTGAATATGAGAAAGTGTATTCACTTGTTCGGTGCTGTGCGCACTCAAATCTACTGATTTGATGGTTGAGCTATCCAGAAAGCTCTTCAAATCATTTTCTGTGTAGCCCATTTTTGATGTCTTATGTTCGGGTTGATCCACAACGGACGCCTTCGGAAGCATTGATCTCTTATCCCCCAGTTTCTGATTGCTCTCGTCAATGTTGTTGTTGTTCATGTTATTATCCGATATCATACTCAATGATTTCGCTGTCACCTTTTTCTTGTGGCTTTGCATTGCTCGGTGACGTAGATGCAACTTAGCTGGTTTGTGCGGCTCGTACTTTGCAGATTTGACAGTCTTGGGATTAATGATGGGTGTACCAATAGTTCTTGTATTGGACGCTTTCTCGATTAGGTCTTTATTTGTTCTAGACCGAGTCTGAGGGTTTTTTTGATGTCATCGAATTTTTCTTATTTCGCGTAACCTCGAACATTAGCAAAATGCTTATTTCGCTTATTAGTTAAATAGTTTTTGCTTAATTTCAATTTTGCTGAGACACTGTCAAAAGCAACTTGAACACACACGAGCAATGCTTGCTATCGCCGGGAACTATCGAGCTATCGAGTATTTCTTTGCAAGCGTTGCCAGATAAATGCACTAGTGTGAGGCTGCCAGCACCAGTTCAACACTGCATGTGTGTTTTTGTATTTTCGGTGTATGAGCATGCCCTAAGTAATTGCAGCTTCCCTTTTATAATAATCTTCGTTTGTATTTGTAGTCTGTTTATTCGTACTGTCTTTGCCGCTGAACGTGCGTAGTTAGTTTTCCTTCAATGTTTTAAGTTTTCAATTTGTTTTTTAGTTGTTCTTAACTTTACTACCCGACAAGTTTTTCCCCTTTCTGGAAAAATGCTTAATTCGTACGTTTTGCTAATGCCGCTTTTATTAATACTACTGCTACTGCTGCTACAACAACATCATCTGGCAACAGCTGATACAGTTGCTGCCTGCAACAACGT
The DNA here is from genome assembly GCA_035041535.1 of Drosophila cognata. Lineage (NCBI taxonomy): Eukaryota > Metazoa > Arthropoda > Insecta > Diptera > Drosophilidae > Drosophila > Drosophila cognata. The sequence goes on from JAWNLC010000831.1 coordinate 3,310,617, forward strand.
GGATCGACTCGAAATCGAGCGTCGATTATCCACAAAGACACCGTATCGTGCCATTGCCAATTATAATGATTCTTCGCCAAAATACGATGGTATGCCGCTTGTTATTGCCAAAAAAAACGTGATTTTACTTTTGAATCTATGCACAGCTGTTTTGTTGTATTCACTGCACATGCTCATTCGTTGTGTATCTTCTATTTATATTTTGTACAAGGCTGCCACCCGACGCGAGTTTGGGCCATAATACGCCATGGCACTCGAAATCCCAGCGAATCAGTTATTTTGCATGCAAAAAGACGACTAACTGAAATCAAGACACTCCTCTTGAAACAATCGGAACCCAATTTCTGCGCAGACGAGCTAAATCAGTTGCGTCACTGGAGTTGGGATCACATCGATGCGGATGATGAAAAACTGTTGGTTGCCGAAGGCGAAGATGAATTAATTGAGCTCGCCGAACGCATGCAATCGCGCTTTCCCAATCTACTGCCCAATATTTATAATCCAGAATGGTTCTATATGAAATACACTGCCACGCAGCGTACTCTGAAAAGCGCTCAGAGTTTTGCAACTGGATTATTTGGACGGCATCGCATACACGCCATTACTTATCCAGAACCATTGCATCGTGATCCAGTTCTAAGGGTAAGTTCCAATACATAACTAGAAGTACAATTTATACATATATATATCTTAGTACTTAAGAAACGGAAATGAATGAATGGAAATACTCGATTTTTCGCAATTCAAATATGGCGGTTACAAAATGCCGCAGTCTGGCAGCCCTATGCATGCCAAATCAACGGTGGCAGCTACGAATGAGAGAATAGATATAGACGAACAAGCACATAAGCATACACAACACACACACACACGCAGAGAGTGAAAAAGAGGAATACGAAGTGCCGTAAGTGCGTATTTCGTACTTGAGATCAGCGCGTGCATTCCCGTGTTACCAATTTTTCTCGTCGATATTCATTTAAAAAAACATTTGTTTACGTTGTTTTTTTTTCTGTGTTCTGTTATTTGTTGCAATTGAAAAACGCATCAGCGCAACTAGGACAACGCCGTCGCCGTCGCCGTTGCCGTTGTGTGGAGCTGCAAAATTGTTTGGTTATGTGCAGCAACAGCAGAATTACCCGTCGCCGTTTTCGTCCTTCTCCTCGTCGTCTACGTTTCAGTTAATGTTGCTGAGTGTCGTTGTCTCCATTGTCGACGTGCATATGCATACATGCTGCTGTAATTACTGCTGTAATTTTTTGGAATTGCAACAACAACAATTGCCAATAAACTTGTAAATATACACACTCAATATATGTATAAAAATATATGTATATAAATACATAAATGTATATAAGCAATAGCTAAATTTTGGATTGCAGGAGACGGCAAAACGATGGCGCTGCAATTGCCGATTTCGACCATTGCTACCAGAGAGCGCAGTAGTAGCAGCACCAGCAGCAGCAGCAAGAGCAACAACAATAATAACAACAACACTGGCAACACCACTGCTGCCAACAGCAGCAACAAGGGAACCCTGTTGTATGTCGTTGGTAGCGAGGATGCACGTAAAATGCCAAACACGGCAGGCGCCACAGCAACACGCAACTTAAAGGAGAAGCAATTGCAAAAACAACACCAACAACAACAGCAGCAACAACAACCGCAGCAACAACAACCGCAGCAACAACAACAGCAGCAACAACAACAGCAGCAGCAACAACAACCGCAGCAGCAACAACAACAGCAGCAACAACAGCAGCAACAACAACAACAGCAGCCCCATAAATCACAAATGCCGCCGCGTAAACTATTCCAAAATCGTTCAAGCCTGTTCGACTGCGGCATCATTGAGGACGAACAGTGTCCACTGAGCTTCTCAGCGATGCGGCATCAAGAATCAATTGTGCAATGGCGTTACGATCGTCACGTATGGCGCATTCGGGAGCGCATGAAAACGGCCAGTGTTGCGCTCGTCCTCTGCCTGAACATTGGCGTCGATCCGCCCGATGTGGTCAAGATACAGCCATGTTCGAGACTGGAGTGTTGGATCGATCCCAGTTCGGTGTCGGCACCCAAAGCTATGGAGCAAATTGGTAGCAATCTGCAAATGCAATATGAACGCTGGCAGCCGCGTGCACGCTACAAGAAGTGTCACGATCCAACCGTTGAGGATGTTAAGAAATTGTGCACCTCGTTGCGTCGGAACGCGAAAGGTGAACGTATCCTGTTCCACTACAATGGCCATGGGGTGCCCAAGCCGACGGCAAATGGTGAAATCTGGGTATTCAACAAGACCTTCACACAATATATACCGTTGAGCATCTTTGAGCTAATCAATTGGATGGCGGCACCATCGATCTACGTTTATGACTGCTCCAATGCGGGCATCATCATCAACTCGTTTCAGCCCTTTGCCGAGCAGCATGAACACGAACTGGAGAAGGCACTGGCCGCTCAAGCGTTGGCCGGAACACAGCCAGCAGCTCAGCTCGTTAGCTATAAGAATTGCATACATTTGGCGGCATGTGCAGCAAATGAGATATTACCAATGAATGCACAACTGCCCGCAGATCTGTTCACCAGCTGTCTGACAACACCAATTAATATCGCCCTCAAGTGGTATGCGATGCAGGAGAAACTGGGCATGGTGCCGCGCATCCAGAGCGAATTGATTGACAAGATACCCGGCAAGGTGAACGATCGCCGAACGATGATGGGTGAGCTCAATTGGATATTTACGGCCATTACGGATACGATTGCATGGAATACGCTGCCGCGTGAACTGTTCCAGCGTCTGTTCCGTCAGGATCTGCTCGTTGCTAGTCTGTTTCGCAATTTCCTGTTGGCGGAGCGCATACTGCGCAGTCACGATTGTACACCAGTTTCGCTTCCGGCATTGCCACCCTGCCATCGCCATGCCATGTGGAAGGCGTGGGATCTGGTTGTCGATCTGGCGTTGCAACAGCTGCCCGACATCTTGGAACAGCAGGCGGCATATCGTCAATTGCCCTTCTTCGAGCACCAGTTGACCGCGTTTCAGGTGTGGCTGGACAGTGAATCGGAGTCGCGTACACCTCCCGAACAGTTGCCGATTGTGTTGCAGGTGTTGCTCTCCCAGGTGCATCGATTGCGCGCCTTGGAGTTGCTGGCACGCTTCCTGGACTTGGGACCGTGGGCGGTCAATTTGGCATTGGGTGTCGGCATCTTTCCCTATGTACTAAAACTGTTGCAGAGCTCGACACGTGAACTGCGCCCCGTATTGGTATTCATTTGGGCCAAGATACTGGCCGTCGATCCCAGCTGCCAGGTGGATCTTGTCAAGGAGTACAAATACTTTTTGACCGTGCTGCAGGACACTAGCGTTAGCAAACAACATCGCACAATGTCCGCCTTTGTGCTTGCCTCCATTGTGCACAATTTTCTGCTCGGCCAGACGAGTGCGCTCCAAGGGCCGTTGCTCTCCATTTGCCTGGAGCAGCTGAACGATGGCAGTTGGCTGTTGCGTCAATGGTTGGCCATTTGCCTGGGCATGCTCTGGCAGAATTTCGAGAAGGCACGCTGGTCCGGTGCCCGTGATTTGGCGCACGAAAAGCTCTACGTGCTGCTACGTGATCCGATACCCGAAGTTCGAGCGGCTGCCGTCTTTGCATTGGGCACATTCATCAGTTCCGTAACGGATCGCAGCGAGGAGCAGGCGAATAATATTGATCGCATCATTGCCATCACACTGCTGGAAACGGTCGGTGAGGATATGTCGCCGCTGGTGCGTCTCGAACTGGCTGCGGCCTTGCAATGGATGGTGTTGCTCTTCGAGTCACAATTTGTCACCGTCTACATGTCGGAGCACATGAACAGTCACACCTCGTCGCTGATCTCGTGCGGCGGGGAACGGTCCGCCAGCATCACCCACGGCCTGCCGACGCCGCCCCTATCCTTGAATACCTCGGATCGTGCTCCGCATGTCAGTATGCGTTTGTGCGTCAGCTCCAGTTCCATTTTCAATATGAGCAGCGCCAGCGCTGTCAATGTATCAATATCAATAGTTGGCAGTGGCGGTAGCAGTAATACAACGAATGCGATACCCTTTCAGTACATCTTCACCAAGCTGTGGCAGGGTATCTATAATCTCGGTCAGGATCCGTTTCCCCAAGTTGCGGCGACCGCACAAAAGATCATTGGACATGTCCGCGATGCAGCGTTGTGCATGATAACCGCCAAGGAGGCAACAAATGCGACAACCTCTGGCTGCACTGGTGGACGGGATCGGGATCGGGATCGGGATACCGAACAGAAGCTCAACACCAGCTGTGTGGGCAGCTCGAGCGTTAGTCTGCCACCCAGTCCGAATACGCGTTGTAATTATCTTGGCGCCGGTGGTGAATCGCCGCCTGTTGGTGGCGCACATGCACAGGCCACCGGTGCTGTAGGCGGTGCAGCTGGTGGTGGCGGTGGTGCTTCGGCAGCTGGCAATGCTCCCTCCTCGGCCAGTCGCTGGGCCCTCAAATTGCGGATGTCCGGCGGCGGGGATGCACAGCAGCGGAAATTGCGCACCAGCTCCATGAATGATGAGCCGGACGGTGGTGCTGGTGGTGCAACAGCTATGCCATCATCAGCTGCTCCAGCGGTTGCTGCTGCTGCGGCGGCAGCTGCTTCATCGGCTGGCCAAACCGATATGAGTGGCAATCATTCGGCAAGGAGTAGCGGCAGCGAAACCAATCATTATGCGGATGCCAACAGTGGCAAGTCAATGCAACTGCAACCGATCGTCCAGACGCAGCTCATCCCGTGGGCCATCTCGTATTTTACGCGGCCGGGCAAGCAGCGCTACAGCTGCGCCGACGATGGCTGCGAGGAGGAGGAGGGCCAGCAGCGTTGGCCCATAGATCGCAATTCGACGGCGCTGCGCATCCGCGAGTATCGCTATCAGCGCAATAAGCTGCATCGCCTTCAGGCGCTGAGCGAGCATCAGACGCAGCGCATCCAGCGGCTGGATGCGTTCAGTTTTGTGCGGAAAACACAATTTACGCCATCGCTGGTGAAACTGTTGCCATATGAGCGGCGAATCGCTGTCGCCTACAAGGAGAAGGTGCTCGTCTACGATTTTGTGCGCAATTCGGTGTTCAACTATGTGACGGAGGCGCCACTGCCCGAGATGACCAGCGGCAGCAAGAACCGCAGTTGGTCGCACTCGCAGTCGTATGCCCGTTTAGCGAGTGCCTCGCAATTTGCCCGTGTCAGCAGCTTTGAGCTGTTGAATGCCCAGGATGTTGGGCTGATGCTCGTTGCCCACGATGATGGCGTCATACGCGTCTGGCAATCGGCTGGCAGCGCCGCAACTGGCCCAGCAACCGAAGCGCCAGTGATGCCAGAAATGGCGACAGCGAAATTAATTAGCGCCTGGGATGCACTACCTCGGCACAACTATAGCGGCAACAATTCCTATCTGCACCGCCCAATAACGGATGCCGGCGGCAGTGGCATCAGCGGCGTCAGCTGCTCCTCGAACACCAGCCTAACGGCCATTGGTGGCGGTTCAACGGGTGCCGGCTTGGCAGGGTCATCACTTCACTCCGCTGGCATCGCTGGCTCGCTGCCCAGCACAAATATTGTCACCGCCTGGCAGCAGTACAGCCAGCATTTGGTTGTTGGCAGCGATTATTATCGCTATCTACGCATCTGGGATGTGGAGCGAGAGTTGCGACTGAGCGATCTGCATCTGGGACGCAGCGAGACAACGGTGCGCGTCCTGTCGCCATTCGAGGCAAACATACGCTGCGATGTGATTGTCGCCGGCTGCACGGATGGCAGTGTGCGAATCTTCGATAAGCGCTGTCCACCGCAATCGGCACGCGTACATGTCTATCTGGAGCACTCGTCGCCCATTCTGCATGTGTGCCTGCGCTCGGAGCAGACATTTCTCGTCACCGGCTGTACGGCTGGCAAGGTGCGCGTCATTGATATGCGTGCCTGTCGCACCGGCGGCGACAGTGTTAAGAGCGCAAATGATGCTGCAACTAGTAGTGGCACTAGCAGTGGCATCGGTGGCGGCGGCATCGTCCATCAATGGGACGCCGGTGCGGATATTACAGCGATGGCATGCCATCAGCAGGCCGATGCCGTTGCCTGTGGCAATGCATCCAAAATCAGCATCTATTCGCTAAATGGACGCACACAGAGCATCCTGCGCAACAACGAGGGATTTATGGGCTCGAAAATTGGATATCCCACATGCCTCTCATTTCATCCCTACAAGGTGCAACTGGCGGTGGGCTTTGTGGACAATACGTTTGCTGTCTACAGCCCAACACCAGGTAAATAGCACATACATCCCCAGATGAAGTATACTAATTGAACGTTTTTATATCTAATGAGACTTTGGGCAAAAGCAAACAACGAGTAGCGACAAGAAAGCAACGAGCTGTAATCCTCTCTCTTTCTCTCTCTCTCTCTCTCTTTTTGTTGCACTTACTCGTTATAGTTAATTGTTGGAGTTGCTATAACGAGTGTTGTCAATAACAAGTAACGAGTAGTTCTTATTATTGCAGCTCACTTGTTGAATCTAGTCTCTCGTCACTCGTTGGCAGTATGACAAGCCCAGCTGCTTTCCCCCACTCTATTTCCTCCTGTTTCCACTCTCTTTTTGTTACTCTTAATCGTTATAGTTAAACAACTAGTAACGAGTAGTTCTTATTATTATTGCAACTCACTCTCGTCACTCGTTGGCAGTATGGCAAGCGCAGCTACAGCGATTGCAGTTGCTTTCCCTCTCTCAGTAATTCGCTGCATTTAACTCGTTGTTCGTTACTTGTAACTCATTACAGTTTTATAAACTCTGCAATCGCTGGAAAACGGACGTCGATAAGAATCCTGAAACAATGTTTAATGCACGTAGCTTCTATGCGGAGCCAGCGATGCAGTCAGCCGTAGCGCATGTGCGTTCCAGCACAAAAATAAAGAACCTTACCCCCCAGGATGTTCAGCTCATGTATACAGTGTGCGCATTCGAGACGGCCTGGCAACGCCACAAGCCGCCGTCCGTCTGGTGTCGCTTTTTCAATGTCGCCGCGTTGAACGCCTTGGAGTTTGCCGAGGATCTCGAATACTACTGGAACGATGGCTACGGCTACGAGTTGACGCATCGCATTGCCTGCCCGGCAATCGCTGACATGTTTACAGCCATCGCGTGAGTCTCAATTTTAAATACGAATATGAATATATATATATATATATATATATATATATATATATATTTATATTTATATAGTTATATTTTTATTTTTATTTATAATTTATATTTTACTGTATATTTCTAGCAACTAAATTCGCTTTCGTTTTTCTGATTAGATTACAGATTTGGTATGGTTTCAAATTGGCTTTAGAGTTTTTTCTGGGATTGGTTTCAATTTGTGTTGATGATACTTTTCAAATCAAGGTTTGCCAACAGATAATTCTTTAATTCAAATTTAAAGTTAACTAGCTGATTAGCTTAGAGATTTGCTCAAGATTGTTCAGATTAAGATTTCGTTTCGTTTCGGGATCAAGACGGGCATAGTTATAGTTAATAGTTATTTAGAAGAAATCTTTAAGTTATCAGATCCAATTCAATATATATACATATATATAGATTTATTATTTAAAATTAAAGATTATTCAATTCGTTGTTTATCGCATAATCATTTAAGATGCAGCAAAAGATGCAAAAGTTTCTCAGAGTTACTTAAGTTAATAATGATATTAATAATTTAATATTTATTGATAATGCTTATTTACTGTTATTGTTTGTTGCATGTATGTATAGTAAGCCAAGGCCGCGCGCCAATGCCACATTCTATTTTACCCATTCGGGAACGCTGCTCAAGATGCTGGCCCATCTGGGCGTCGCCAAAGATGAGCGGCCGCTGACGCATAAGGATTTTGGAAATGAGCGCCATTGGCGCACAAGTGAAATCGATGCGTTCGCAACCAATTTGGCATTTGTGCGCTATGAGTGAGTATTCACTGTACCAACACACACACAGACACTTAACCAATGCATCATGATTAATTGCAGCTGCATTGCGATGGATCCACAAGTGGTTGTCATGCATCAGGAGCGAGTGGTGCGCCTGCCCGGCTGTCCACAGGATGACGATCTTTGTCCGCTGTTAACGCTGCGCCGTAACTATCAGGACAGTATCGAGCGCTGCGACTTTGAGGCGCTCTGCCAAGTAGCCAAATGAGATGAACAGAGATGGAGGCGCAGACAGAGAGAGAGAGAGAGGCAGAAAGAGAGCTGGGAATTGGAATTGGAATTGTTGCTGCTGCCTCGTGCCTGGTGCTGATTGATTATTGATAATGTGTTAATGATGATGATGATGATGATGATGTTGCTGCTGCTGCTCCGCTACCGGAAAAACTATGCTGAATTTAACAGGAACCAAAAGGATTCGTCGGAAGTTTTGAATTGATGTCGAGTATAAACAGAAAGAGAGAGAGAGAGAAATGAAGAAATGGAGAAATGGAGGAAAAGCTGTGTGCTGCAGATGAGTCGAAATGTTGCAATTAAAGATAATGAATAGCGTTAGTTGAAACACTGAAAGTTAAATGAAAGCCAGCTTAAGGAATTGTATTGTAAAATTAAGAAAACCCAATTGGAAGCCATGAGAAATGTGTGTATTTTGTATGCCTTATAATCAATGTGGACCATCCAAGCCCAAAAAACAACACTGAATACAGACAATGAGAAGGCACAAGTGAGCGAGGCGGAGATAGATAAACAGATAAAGATAATGTGGAAGAGAGAGAGAGAGAGAGAGAGCGCGAGAAGCAGACAGAGTAAAAGAGTAAAGCCTGGGCAAGTTCAGATTGTAGCCATGCTGTGAACCCCCCCAAGTTGTCGATTATGCATATGCCCATATATCCTATATATATATATATATATATATGTATACAAACTGTACAATTCGTACTTCTAACCTCTGCTACTTTATATTGCCGCTAAGCTACTAACAATTTGTCAATATTATGACTATATTTTTGTTTCTGTGTAAATTTCATATATATATATATATTATTTCTTTGAAGTTTGTTTTTTTCCTATACTTAGATGCATATATACATAAATCCCAAGAAACCAGCAAATTCCGTATAGCCTTTGTACATACCTATAATATATATTTATAAGTGCATATATGAAAAATATATCTTTATATATATATATGTATATATATATATATATATATATATATTTGAGACACATGTATAAGTTTCTCAGCTTATTTGTAACTACAGATACAATATATTCATTTAGAAATATCTGCTATAATGTACTCGAATATATATCGAATATATGCCTGTATTCATTGCTATATAAACCCCCCCCTCCCACACACACCCTTTGCACCTACCCCTAATGTTGAGCCCAAGAAGAATTAGAAGCAATCGGTTAAATGGCTTAACCCGATTTCTGTTTGTCCATTTATGATTTATGATTCAAGTTTGTGCGTGATTTTGTTCTCTTTTTGTTTCCAAATTGTAAAAACGAACAACAATTAATATTAATGATAATATTGAAAATGTGTTAAATGATTAAAGTGAATATTATTTATTTTGCATGCGGCGTTATTGTTGCGCCACAAAAAGTTGTACGAAAAGACAAAAATGAGACGAAATTGAAAGTAGCATTAAAATCGATGCTAACCGAAACTTGAATATCCTTGCAGGCATTATAGATGACTAGGCTAAACCATAATTTGTATTGCTGTTATTCAAATTCAGTTTATAATTTAGTTGTAGTACAAAGAAATATCTGTTTTTGAGTTCAATAAAGATAAACAGATCCATCAATTCTAAAGAGCAAAACCATATTGTATATAATTAACCGAAAGAAACTACATACACTCTGCAAGGGTATTATACACAAAGAGAAAAGATATATATTGATTTAATAATACAATCGCATAAATTACAAATAATGCCCCCCCCCCTCCCCCCCCTCGTCAAGAATGTTAAGTGTAGAACATGTTTGTACATAGCACTTGTCTACGGGTATGGAGATATATCTATGTATCTGTCTATATACGAATACATCGCTTCAGTGTTATTATATTTGTCCTATCGAAGCGCGTGAGAAGCAACAATAGAAACAGGAAAACAAATGCAATCTTAACTGCCTGGAATTTTGAACCTTTCAATTTGTTTCAACAAAAAAATTATAAAAACGAGAAAAAAAAAACCAAACGGAAAACAAATAAAGTGAAAACGGAAAATTTAACCTGGTCGCATCAACAAATATGGAATTTACTCATATACTATTATTAACCCACAGCCTTGTTGTTGTTGTTGTTGTTGCTGTCGTTGGCAAACTTCCCGTGCCCTGCTAATTGGTAATTTTATTCGGAAATATTAACTTAAAGTGTGTACACACTATAGCTAACGGCCAGCGCATCTTGGGGCATTTGCGACAATTGTAGTGTATGAAGTGTTGCAATTTGAATATTCCGAATTCTCTGCCACTATTTATCTAATTCTATTTTTTTTTTTTTTTTTTGCATTTTCTCAACAGTTTAATATTGTTACGATCCTGAGTTCAATTTCGTGATTTCGTGGTTAATTCGAAGGAATCGCTATGTGGCAAGGAATCGAGTGTCAAATGGATAGATTTTATATCTTTTAGATAAAAGTCGAGGATACCCGTAACTTAATATTGTGTTTACTTTCACTATGCATTTTGTAATATTGAACAAGTACAGATACAGATATAAGATATCGACTTCAATCTGTCAATATTTGCATGGCTTTAGAAAAGTAAACAGCGGTTATAGATATACCCTCTTCGAATTTTCCGAAATCGGAATCCTTCAGACTGACATATTTTTTTCATATGTGTAATTCCAGCAGATTGCAGTTGCTTTGACAGGTCGGGTTTCGCCCGATTTCGTAAGAGTATGTTAAGCAATACGTGTTTGTGCCTGGTTCAAAGAACAATTGAGTTTAGAACTTTGCTTTTATTTGTGCGGCATATTCTAATATTCTTTGTTTATTTTGGCAAATTTATGTGAATTAAGAAATAAGCCAGGAAATACATAAATTATAAATGCACAACTGCAACAATGTTTACCAAGTAGAACTGGTTTTTCAGATAAGAACGAACATTGGGAAATCATTCAGATCAATTTAACTAACTTTGACATAATCTACAAGAGTAACGGTTTTTTGGATATGGCTAATTTCGATATATTGTTTTGAATATGTTGCCATTAGCAGCGGAAGTTGCAGCTTGCGCAAGCTTTCAGGCAGCTGCAGCTGCAACAGGTTCAACCCTTAAAGAGCTTTTGTCGCTCAGCTTTCGGTGTGCCATGAAAAGCTCTGCGAGGATGCCAGCCAACTGAGAGAGAATCAGCGCCGACGACGACGACGCCGACGTCATTCAGCGCGCAGACGTCGCTGTCAGCAACAGCAACAGCGACGACGACGACGACTTGGATTATTCCGGCAGCGGCGCCAGGCAACAGTATTTGGCCAAAAAGATTTTAGTGCGCTGTTGTCGTTGCGGTTGGCGCGTCGCTTAACAAAAATTGGTTGCACACTTTGTCGTTGCTGTTGTTGCCATTTGTGTGTTGTTTTTTTTTTGTTTGTCATTGTTGTTCCTAGTGATTCTCTCGTATATCGGTAACCGAGCAAAACAATTAAACGCGTCCTTTGCACAACCCGCTCTCTCTCTCACACACACACACGCACACACAGAGTGTGTGTGTCAATAATAAAATAGAAAAACAAAAAATGCAATCACCTGATGCAGCATTGTGGGAGACGTCAGCAAAATGACCTAATTTTTCATTAGCGCATCAGCTTCCAGCCCTTAGCCAGGACAACAACCCACCCACCAAAAACACTAACAAAATCGAAAAATAACCCAAAAGCAAATCGACTCAGCAGCAGCAACAGCAGCAGCAGCAGCGCTTGATTGGCTTCAACCACCCTGCGCTGCTTTTTTTTTTTTTTTATTAATTAGCTGTTGGCAAGGAATTGGAATTGGCAATGGAACAGCTGTGCTATGTGGCTCTCAGCTGCCTGTTGGTAGTTGTGCTGCTCTACGGCCTGCTGGAGCTGCACTATTTCCTGCGCATGTGCATCTGTGTGGTGTTGGCGCGCTTCATCAAGCGACGTTGCCACATCCTGGAGGCCACCACAGTCAATGGTAAGCCGTATATATAGATATATATATCTAAATCGACATGCGACTGTTTAAAAGTGCTCCTTGGACAGGTGTTTGTCTGAGCAACGATGTGGACACCCTGCTCTATCATATGAATAATGCTCGATATTTTCGGGAACTGGATTTTGCACGCGTCGACTTCTATGAGCGGACCAAGCTGTATAGCACCATCAGCCGGCTGGGTGGATCTGTCTTTCAGGGTGCAGCCACAATACGCTATCGCCGCTTCATTCGACCCTTTCATCGCTTCAAGATCATCTCGAGGGTGCGTATGAGAAAGTGTGCCAAGGAGACACACATTTATATATATATTTCATCGTAGATTATCTATTGGGACGAGCAATCGCTGTTTATGGAGCATCGCTTTGTGCGACCCTCGGATCAATTTGTCCATTGCATTGTCATCTGTCGACAGCGTGTCATCGATGTGTCCATGGACAGCGTGATGGCCGAGCTGTTGCCCAAGCAGACGGCAACAACGCCGCTGCAGGCATCGAGGCATACGCTCAGCTCCACGGCCAGTCTGCAGCCGGTTGGCATTGGGACGACGACGACGATGACCACTTTGGATGCCGTCGCACAGGCCGAGAATGGTCATGTGGCAAGCACAACAACAACAACAACAACAACTACAACAACAACAGCCGCAGCTGCAACATTAGCGGCGACGGCAAAGTTAAAGCCACCGTTGCCGCCGGAACTCTGCAAATGGATCGAGTATAATGATATGTCCAGCAAGAATCTGCGCAGCGGCTGCTGACCGACCACAGTCTAATATATACATCCATATATATATATATCTATATATCTGTGTATATATCTGTATGTCTATATATATATATGTATATTTATTTGGAGTGCTTGGGCTGGGAATTGTGTTCTTTCCGCTGAAGCATTTCATCTTGTTGTATTCTAAAATTGTTTTTTTTTTTTTGTATGTGTGTCTGTTTGTGCGTGTGTGTGTGTGTGTGTGTGTGTGTGTGTATGAATTATGCACTGTGAACTGTGTAAATGTTGACAAGTGCTTTAAGTGTAGCCTTAAGTTGTCTGTAAGTGCACCTAGCCAAATATCGAATACTATGTAATAAAAACAGACATCAATTCTAAAACTAATACTGAAACTGAAGCTACAACTAATACCACATAATTACGTGATTTATGTATGTGTGTCTTGTCTAGTCTGGTAAATATGAATAATGAGTGCTTGGAAATATCTGTAGCAATTTGTACAACTTGCATTACGATTTCTGGCATGGGCTTTAGTAAAACAGGCAGTGCTGGAAAGTGCTTAGGCAAATATTAAGCTTAAATCTAATTCAATTTACCGGTTTAAGCAACTAACTGTATTACTGTGCGCTCCAACAGGGATCCAGTGCTGAAAAATGTTAATTGATTGCTCGTCTGCCAAATATTTGCAAAGTTTGTGTTTATCATTCTTACACCGATACAGGATAGTAACGATGAAAAGGATATCATATTTAATTATACTAAAATGCTGCTTACTATATATATAAAACATTCCCTAAGAATTTTCCACTCAACTCAAAGGTTGATAAGTCCATCAAAATCAAGGCCAATTCGAACGGCCTTGCGACCAATGGCATATGTATGTGTGTTTAGATAAATACGAATGTGTATGTGTATGTGTGTGTGTGTTTACATCTGTTGCAACCGGTCAACTGAGCGCACTTTGAGAAAGTGCGAAAGAAAACGAATTTTTCCATTAGTCATAGCAACTGTCAATCAAATCAAAGCAAACTGTAAATGGCCCAAAGGCTCAAACATTTCGAATGTAGAATAAACCAAAATTAGGAGTGTAATTACTCAACTCAATTATTGGCACTTTGCTTGCGTCACATGAGCAGAGCGCAAGCAAACATGGAGGCAAGTGCACAAGTTGCGAATAAACGGTTAATCGACCAAATGCAATAACACAAATGCACCGTGAGTAGCAGTGGGAGAGACAGAGAGAGAGAAAGAGAATACAGACTACGAGCACTGAGCAAAATTTCAAGTGCTGATAAACAGCAATCATACTTATATTTTAAACCGTTTTTCATAATTGGAAATTAAACATTTGCGAATTAAAAGTTTTACTAGTCAGACAGCCCTTATTTAAATGTCAAATTATAATTGGTTAGATTTCGAACTCTGACACAAATCAACAAAATATATTGATAATGTTGATGCACTTTGTTTTGTCGATTTGACGCCTCTATGTATTGTCTGCTTAGTGCCTACATGCAGACTTTCTTAAATATATTCAAATATTGATATTTTTCGCTTCGTGTTGTCATTGTAATTTTAGCACTCTCTCTAGCTCTCATCGTTGTCCCAAACACACTATCAAGTAACAAGTAACATTAAGTAAAGCGAACGGAATAAGCATGCACGCCTCATTCCATCATTCTTGCTGTACGGTGTATGGGACCCCCAAGAACTTGACTGACTGCGGCTTTGCCATGAACTTGAGACGTGCGCTTTAAGCATGCTTATGCGTGCCTCCTCTCTCTCTCTCTCTCTCTCTCAGTGTATTTCTCTTTTGTATTTGAGTAGGTGCGATGACTTTCGTTGTGGCACTTGTTGGTATCTTCGCATCAGTTGAGTTCGGTCGCTTGACGCTAACAGTTGATCATTTTGGCGTTCTCCCCTCAATCGGTTGTTGTCGATTTGCGTTGCCTATGCAAATTGAGCAATCAGCAATTCGAGTAAGTTATCGATACATTGCATATTCATAAACGAACTCATTAAATTTCGTGGCAGCGCGGGTTCAACAGTCCCAACAGTCGACATCCACACACATTAAAATTACCACATTATTGCATACATATTTGTTTTCGAAAAACTTTCGCCACTAACGTGTTTATTTCGAAAACAGAGAGACCCACAGACTGAAATCGAGGTGAGAGATGTCGTTTCTGGTGCTGCTGCTCATTTTGTACATCATCTGGGATGTGAATTACTTCATACGTTGCGTCTTCACGGTGTTCATCGGCCGGCTGTTTCAGGGCAAGCGCAAGGTGACAGACACAACAACGATCTACGGCCTGTGTACATCCCAAGATGTCGACATATTTATCCGGCACATGAACAATGCACGCTATTTGCGCGAACTGGACTTTGCCCGCTTCCATTTCTATGCGCTGACCAATCTCTATGAGCTGGTGCGTCAGCGTGGCGGCGGCGCCGTTCAAGGTGCGAGCAGTGTACGCTATCGTCGCACCATACCCATCTTTCATCCGTACAAGATACAGACGCGTCTCATCTGGTGGGATGAGAAGGCCATCTATTTGGAGCAACAGTTCATTACACTGTCCGATGGATTTGTGCGCGCCGTCGCCCTGTCCAAGCAGTGCATCACCAAATGCAATGTGAATGATCTGCTCAAAACGTATCCGGAGGCGGCCAAGCGGCCGGAGATGCCAGCGGATCTCAAGCTCTGGCTAGAGTCCATTGAGGTGTCTAGCGAGAAGTTCCGCAAAGAGAAATGAATGGAAATTTAAATTTAAATTAACTCCTCTTGGCTTGGGTCTGGGATCATTAGCGTCGCTGCTCATGCGCAGCTGTGTTTTTTCTATTCATTTTTATTCATCTCATCTTTATCTTTCTCTCTTTGTATTTAGCTTAATTTCTTTGCTTTCTTTTTTTTTGTTAGCTGTATGGTTTGCATAAATAAAGGGGTTTTTTTGTAAAGTTATTTGTTTCTATTTGTCTTAATTTTGTTAGCAATAACGTAACGTAACGTACCAACGTACGTAAATGTAATAACATTTTTCTTACGTTTAACAGGCATGTAATCTAATTAATTGTATTACGTAACTTTAACGTAAATAATAATTACGTATGAGAATGAAATACATACGTAACACTGATTAAGAGGGCATCTATGTTCCACATTATGTTATATCTAAAATATGCCGCCATTTATCTACGTTACGTAATAAAATACGTAGTGCAAGATAAGTAATGATCTTTGTATGGTCCACGATTTTGCAAACGTAAGTAAATATACATAAAATATATGATATATTGCGTAAGTAAAATTAATTTAAATTAGGCGCCCCGTTGCACTACCTTAAGTTCACACACACACGCAGATAGTACACAAGCGCCAATGAATTTTAAGCTTTTAAGCACAGCGCAAGCATATAAGAAATGCGGACCATTAAAAGCTTTTTACACCGATTTATAAATACATAGATTTTGTAATCCGTTTTGCGATATTTATACGAACTTGTATTGTTCATTATGTTATATTATATAGCGTCTAAGCATGACTTTCACTCTCGTCATTAAATCAATATTTTAAATATTACCAAAAATAGCCATCAATTATTATTGCTTACGTTGTGCCCTCTTCCTTGAGGAATGGTAAAAAATTCCACATCAACTAAAAAAAGTGTTTCCATGAATAAATAAATAAATAATTGAGCTAACACTTCAAAGACAATTTTGACCACAATTGTTTACTTAATGAATAAAAGCTTTTAGTTACAGCATGTGGAGATGGCTTTAAGCTTTCGCCAACAATTACTATGTAGAATGGTAATTATTTAAGTGGATAAGCAACCAGCTAGTTATTAATTTGGACTCGACTTCCGCTTACATGTCGTATGAGCGATTTTATTTTTAATAGCTTATGCAATTCGAAAACCCTCAAGAATTTCAGAGAGCTCGTAATCATATTAAGCTTTTGTTTTATCTAAAAATTATGCACATATGATGGGCGGAGCTATGCCCTGAAAATTCGAAAATTACTTCACACTTTTAAGCAGAGGAGAATACCGAAATGTTTTTTAAATTAGCATATACATATTTACCGATGTATGTATGCATTAGTGTAGGTATTTATGAATGCACATACATCAAATATTGTGCAGTTTACTCAACCTGAATGGGATGCATTACCCAAAAAAAAACAAAATGTAAAAAAAGTTTTTAAATTATTTCTACGTGTCAAAAGACCTTTTTTGTAAATTTATGTATTTTTTATTTCGTTCACAGGACGTATGAGCGATTTATTCACTAAAAGCGTCTTAATTTCTGCAGCCCTCATAAAACAGAGAGCGCACAAGCCAAAATGCGATCATTATACGTTGTAGGCCTTTTTTATTGTTGGTTGGCTCTTTCTTTTACTTTTTTTGTTTTATTTTTTGTTTGTGTTATTTTGAAATGTGGATCAAAACGTGACACTGAAATTCAAACATAAATCTCATTCATAAGTATGCAGAACGCGAACGGTGCTGAGCAGAGCGAGCACGAGACCGAATGTAAAAGAAAGAGAGAGAGAGAGAGAGAGAGACAGAGAGACAATGTGAGATTGCAGCAGTGATAGCTGCCCACCCCTCCTCTTCAAACATTCACACAAACAGCTCATTGCAGCAACAGCAGCAGCAGCAGCTGCATGCAGACAACGCCAATAACAACAACAACAACGGCAAACTCAGTTGCTTCGTCTCGTTTGTGTTCGTTCGTGTCTCTCGTGTGCTCGGCTCTGGATTTGCCGTTTGCCGTTTGCCTTTGTGCTTTTGTCGCCGCTTGTCTCTTCTTTTGACTATTTTTACACAGCTGCGGACTGCGGAGAATTTACAGTTTTCAATTTTAGTTTTCAGTTTATTTTGAACAGCCGCTGCGAGCGCATAGAACACAACGCGACGAGGCAATAACACCAACAACAACTGCAACACATTTAAAATAAAACGCAACAAATTGAAAAATTAACAAAAATAATTATTTATATATATATATATTCCCATATATATGTATAAAAAGAAAACAGTTTCTAGTTTGTAAATATAAATAAGCAGAGTGCTGTAAAAAAAATTGTTTCTCTCATTTTTTTTTTGTTGTTTTTGAATGTGAAAATTGTGTTTAAGGATTAAGCCGACAAAGTTCGATATCCCACTTTGAGGAGCTCGAGCATTATAATAATGTATGTATGTGTTTTAAGTAATATATGTATATAATATATGGCATGTGCATATACTTAATGTCATTCTCACAAATATATGTTTTTTTTTTATATTATTATTGCGGATGAGCTTGAATGCTTTGTATACCATGGAGAACAATGTTTATGTGTCTATGGCGATGTGTAAATAGTATTGTGATATTCCGAGTATTATGCACAACAATAACAAATCAACAGCTTGCGCGGGTTATTGACAGAAGCAACAACAACAACAACAAATAAACAAACAACAACAGCAGCAGCAGCAGCAGCAGCAGCAATAGTCAGCAAAAACCAGATTCCAAAACAACTTGAAGTAATTTGCAACTGAAAAGAAATGCCGCAAAAGAGTCAATGGGCGATGGAGTGGGGGGAGGGGCGGTGGCACAACTCCAAGCCGGATAGATGCATAGATTGGCCCCTTTAAAAGTGTGCCCCCTCTTGCCACCGTTCCTGCCCCAAAAGACCAGACAGTCGGCGCAAAAAGAGAAAACTTTTTTTGTTGTTGTTGTAAGCGCGACACTTTGAGCAGCAACAGAAACAACAACAACAACAACAACAACAACAACAACTTTGGCGGCTGGTCAAGCCTCAGAGAAAATGGTTGCAAAATGCTGACTTTGCTGCCAACTGACAACTGTTGCCCATGAAAATTGACAGCAGCAACATTACCAATAGAAGCAGCAACAACAACAACAACAACAACAACTTTGCCACTAAAAACAGCAGTTGAACTACACGCAGAGAAAAATCTTGTTTTATCTGATTTCTAATATTTTATTGCTAAACTTTTACTTGCCTTAAAAACAAGCATTTAACGTTTTTTTTAATAAGAACTCAGATGCCCATTTTAAGCATATTTGTACTTATAAAGTTGTCGAATTCTAGACTTAATTTAATATTGAAGTATCCGTAAATCTGAAATATTTGAAATATCTTATTCCAAGCAGTCAAGTGTTTGATTTAAGATTTGAAATGAGAACAGTTACTTGGCTTATTCGAAAACAGTCTTAGGATATCTACTCCCGCACTCGATTTGAGCACAAAATTCTCTATTATCTCTCCTATTTTTTTTTTTGAGTGTACTCGCTTGAGTTCACAGCAGATTTATCGTTTGTAAGCTGCAAAGTGAATTTTACTTAAGCTTGCTTATAATAATTCAGAATTAGATTAAGAATATAGTAATATGATATATATCCTATGGATTTTCGGTTATTTAGTAGTACTAGCAAGATCAGCGGCCCCCTCTCAGCCCCCGGGCTAACCCTTTAGCTGAGCAGACCTTAGACCTTGTGAGCTGTTCAGAGCCATTTGGGCAAATGGGCAAATGGGCAATTTCCCTGTGTGCACATAAATCACTCTTGCACATCCGCACAAGACACACAAACACACACACACACACACACACTGATGCTAGTTGAAGTGGGCGGTGGGCGTGGCAGCAAGTAAATCGCAAATTTCCAGCGCCAAATGGCATTAAGTCCGTTTCGTTATTGAGTTAAATTGGAAAATAAGCGAGCGACAGTTACAGTTGTTGTTGCTGTTGTTGTTGCTGTTGTTGCAATTGTTGTTGTTGTTGTTGTTGTTGTTTTTGGGGCAGCAATTGTTCGCACTTGGGCTCTGTCCCCCAAAGGCAGGCCGCGCATCATCTGCAACTATTTCATTATTATTTTAGTTGCGGCGACAAGAACAATAACAACAACAACAACAACAACAACAACAACAACAACAACAACAACAACAACAACAACATCATCATCATCATCATCATCATCATCATCATCATCATCATCATTATCGTGATCGTTATCGTTATCGTCATCAGGGTTAGACTTGTCAACAGCAGTTGTTTCAATTGCTGCTCTTGTTGCATGCAACACTTTAGTTCAACACTTGTTGCTACTTCTTCTTCTTCTTCCAGTCTGGAATTGCTGGCGCGTGCGTGCTGTTAAACACTCCTCCCACCCCGTTACACTCCCACCAACCACTACCCCAACCCAGTTTGACTCTGGCTCAAATTATCGATTATATTTAAGCACATTTCACAACTTTCCCACTTTAATTCACTTTTTTTAAAACTATTTAACTAGCTTCAATTTGATTTAACTTGATCGAATTCTTCTCTATTTGCTCTTTCTTTCCGATTATTCTTTCATGTTTCCAACATTTTATTTGATTTGAACTTAAGCTCAATTTTTCTTAAAGCTTGTTTTTTCCTGGTGTCTTTCTTCTTCATCAAGTTTTTTCTATTTTTCCAAACGATTACATTTAAATACA
This sequence comes from Drosophila cognata, assembly GCA_035041535.1. Taxonomy (NCBI): domain Eukaryota; kingdom Metazoa; phylum Arthropoda; class Insecta; order Diptera; family Drosophilidae; genus Drosophila; species Drosophila cognata. Next base: position 3,331,040 of record JAWNLC010000831.1, read on the forward strand.
TGCGAAATGGGTTTATTAAACTCAGTTTTGCTTAAGCTATAATTTCTCAGCAATATTTAAATGCTGTAGTTTTGAGCAAGCTGTTCGCACTGAATTGTTTAATTATATGGCCGATATGGATAGCATTAGCTCAGTTCCCAGTTATGCCTAATAACATATCATCATCGGGCTGATTTCATGACTACAATTTCATCCACATTACATTCAAGCGAAAAGGCTGCTTTCAAATAGTAGTTTGTCAATGGATTCTGCAGCTGAACGTAGCTTCAAGTTTTTTTTCTCAACAAAGAGCTTGTAAAGTTGCTTCAGCAGATTGTGGATACATATATATATACATATATATATATATATACATATATATGTAAAACAAATTACAATGACAACCTGTTGAATGCAGATTTTTGTGTCGTGTTGACGGCATTCTTTTGTCATTTGCATATTTTCGACACGTTTTTTATCATGTCGTACATCTGATGTATGTGAGTTTGGCAATGAGGTTTCGGAAATGGATATACCCTGTAGTATAGATATGATCCTAATGCCGCACAAGAGCCGTTGACATTTGTAAGTCATTCAAATAATGCCAATCCAAAGAATGCTTACTTAGAAGACGCCACTTACAGTGAATGAGACATGAAAAAAACATGTGAAAATGCGAGTTCTCGAGAGGAGCAAGGAGTCTGGCAAGTGGATTAGCATCATCAGTAACAACAGTACAGGGTATCGAAAAGTCTGGCAGCTAGCGACTGCTTTGGCATTTTTCCTGTGAATATTTACGAATTAAAATTCGCTTTGCGGCAAATTCAATGAAAGCCAAACAAATCAATTGCATTGGGGTCAACTGTGCTCTGACTGACCTAGGCCACTTGCAAAGGGAAAACCCAGTTGCAGCTCGAGAAAACTAGGCAACGAGATTTTCTTTCTTTTTTTTATGATTTTTTTTTTTTTTTTTTTAGATTCAAGCCATGCCCCAAGCTCCATGCGCCCACGCGCTACCCCAAAACGCCCGCAGTTCTGCTTGCTTGTAATTTGAGCTGCTGGAGAATTTCATAATAATAGTGTTTGTTGTCGCTTGTTTGTTGTCGCTTGTTTGTTGTCATTGTTGCTTTTTGCAAGTCGTAAATTTATTAAACTATAAAAAAAATACAAAAAAAAAAAAAAAACAAAATTCTCGTTACATATATGCAACAGCTGCAATTTTTGCGGCTAACCAATTGCCTTACACACACACACACACACACACTTTTATAAATATTCACATATATGTGTGTGTGTGTGTGTGTGTGTGTGTGTGTGTGTATTTACATACACCCCGCTGACACAGACACTTATCCAGTTACATCGCGCAAAGGAAATAGTACAATGGAAAAAATAAAACAAAAAAATAATTTGTTGAAATTTATGAATTTGAATTTATTTATACATAAACACACACACACACAAACACACACACACACACACACAGGCAGACGCTTGGAAGTGTGTCGCTTTTGTGTGTGTGATTTCCGAAAAAGCGCGCATTTAATAGATACAAATGTATCTAATGAATGCAGCGCAACGTTTGCCTCCCCAAACTCAGCCAACACCCCTACCCCATCCCCCACCCCCACCGAAAGAAACAATTTGAAATTCCCAACAGCGCGTGATTTATGTATTTCTACAGAGAGCGAAAAATCGAGTGTTTCGAAACTAAATGATGCTGAAACAAGTTTATTTGTCAGCTTGAATCAGAATATTTAAAAACTATTGAAAAATAAATAAATATGCTGAAAATTAAATAATTAAAATATAATTATATTTAGGTCATATTTCTGTTAAATTGCGTATTATTTTTGAAGTTTTTCAACACTACTACTACTGCTACGTGTTGTAGGATTTTTGGTGCTACGTCTGAGATTTGTTGTGCTAAAACCAAAAGTGTTTCTCTCTGTGTACACTTCTTCCTAGCTCCCTCCCACTCTCTCTCTCTCTCTCTCTCTCTGTCAGTGTTCTCTAACTCTTTAAATTCTTGCAGTTAGCAGCTCCCCCGCCAGCCGAAAGAAGAAAAAGATGGGCAACGCCGGCTACACATGCATCCGCCGCACCTTTTGCTGGCTCAACATAATACTGTGGGTGAGTTCTCCACAGATGCCGACAACTCTTTTCATGGCCGGATATGTTGCTCCAACAACAACAACAACAACAACAACAACAATAAAAATCGATGTGGCACCGAGCAGAGTTCTCAGCCTCGTCTGCAGCGGAAGCGTCAAAGTTGCACCATTGTCTCAGCGCATTCGCCCCAGCCCATTGTTGTTGTTGTTGTTGTTGTTGAGCAACTCTCAGACAACTCCCGAATCTGAGCAAAGCGATTGGCAATCGCCTATCGATAATTGCTAACTGATTTCGATAGCAGCTAATCGCCGGAAATGATTGTGCGCTTAACAATTTGTGCCTAAATACAGAAGCCAATTAAAATGGAGTTGGTCAAAATGGGAATACAAATCAAAAGAACAAAAATATACTTACTAAAATTGTGAATGCTGGGTCACGGAAAAACAAGGCATTATGCAAACAAATCTTGATTAAAGATTGATTAAATTAAGATTTTAAATCTCAGATAAAGAATTTTATTCGAATTGAATTGCACAGCGTGAAGATAGCAAACTTAATTGAAGTTCGACTAGAATCATAAATAAATCTTCGGCTCTCTCTCTCTCTCTCTCGCTCGCACTCTTTTGTATTATTATCGATAAAATATATCGATTTGCGATTATTGTTACAGTTGTGCAGCTGCGCCTTCCTTGGCGCCGGCTTGTGGCTGCGCCTCAGCTATGAAGGATATGCCACACTGTTGCCACAACACGCCGGACTCAGCGCGGACACCATCTTCATGGGCATCGGTGGGATTGGGTTTGTCGTTAGCTTCTTTGGCTGTTGCGGCGCCTGGGTGCAGTCCCGTTGCCTGCTAGTGTTGGTAAGTGTCTGCAAACTATTCCAGACTATTTCCAGACTAATTGCTATACTTAACTGCTTGACAGTACTTTATGCTGATTGTGATGCTGTTCATGAGCGAGTTCCTGGTCGGCTCGATAGCGTTCCTCTTTCGCGGCGGACTCGGACGCACTTTGGCCAACGAGCTGCGCTTCGGCATCGAGCGTCATTATAATGCCAGCGATCGTGGCTCCCTGGTGGCACCCTCCGTTGCCGCGATTTGGGACAGTGTACAGCAGTCGGTAAGTCAAGAAACACCCTTTTCACATCATCATCTTCAGTTCAGTTACAGAGGGAGTATATATATATATATATATATATTATGTCATTTTGCAGTTTGAATGCTGTGGCGTCTCGTCGTACGAGGATTGGTACGACATCCAGTCGTGGAGTGGCAAGCGATGGGTGCCGGACTCGTGCTGCCGCCAGCTGTATGATCAGCGCCAGCTGATCACCGAGGGTTCGGGGGATGCTGGACTGATGCGTGTCGATTGCGGCAGATCGGAGAATCCGTCGCTGTGGTGGGACAAGGGATGTGCCCACTCGCTGCAGGGCTGGTTCAACGGGCAGCTGAACGTGGTTGGGGCCATCGGCTTGGGCATTGCGTTTGTGCAGCTCTTCGGTCTGATCACGTCGATGCTGCTGTTCTGCACCGTGAAGCATAAGCGCGGATCGGACACCTATAAATCGTATTCGCCATCGATTGATCCGCAGACGCGCACCAGCAGCTGGGAGGATTGAACGAGACTCTAGCCTGGCTCTGGGTCGGTTGAATTTCTAAAGCAAAACAACGATTTTGCACATTAATTTTTTGTTTGTTTATAATTTTATTTACTAGGTTTTTCTTTTGCGAAATGTGCCAAAAATTAATTTAAAACTTTTTTTTTTCTATTTGTTTTCTTTTGCTTTGGATTAGGGCAAATAATACTCGTAACTTATCTGAAAGAGAGAAACAACAACAACAACAACAAAACATTTATCAAGATGCCCAAAAAGCTGAATTCACAACTCCAGTAATTAGTATGCTTATGCGCTAATTCGATTATTCGATTATTCGATTATTCGTTTATTTGTTTATTTGTTTATTTGTTCATTTTGGTTTGTCGCAGTATTCACTAAAAAACAACTTTGTTGTTGTGAACTCAGCTTTCTTTCAGGGCTGCCTTACACATATACATATACAAATATATATATATATATATATATATATGTATTTATGCAGTTAGTTAGTGGTGTGTCCATATTGTGATGTGCTCATCTAGTTTATATACTACAGACATACTATGTGGATCTATCCATGTCTAGCCAGTGTGTCATTGTACGGCAATTAAGTATTGGAACAACAACTGCCCGTGAAAAAGAACATTGAGAAATAGTTAGCAATGCATATTTATCATATACAAAGTAATATATGCATATATATATATATTTAATTTATATACATATTATATTATTATATCAAGCACATTCCTAAACAACTTCGATTATAACAACAACAATAAAAAACATTGTGTATAGTTTACAAAATAAATTAAACTATTTATTTAAATACAAGTTATACAAAACCAAAAAAAAAAGAAAAACAAAAATCATAATAATACATAAAATAAACAAATCAAAAAAAACGAGTTCGAATTTGCATCGTTAATCTGATCCATTTGCGTTGTGTTGCGCCTCAGAGCCCAACCAGCTTGCCACCAATAATGTCCAACTGGGCCGTGATCCCCTTGGAAACTGTGCGTGCGATTTCCTTCGGCTTCTGCAAACATTATTACAACTTGGCTTTAATTAAAGAGTCCATCAAAGAGTATGCATTATTTTCAATTATTACATTACTATTTTTCTGAGTGTATTTTGCTTACTCTATTTGCTTCGATTGATTCGATTGAAGAAGAAATGTTTTTGTATGTCAAACAAATATTTGGAATACTTCCAAATTTGTTTACTACTCGAAAAAGTTGACAGTTTTTTCACTTGCTTAATTCATTATTTCACTTTGATTGTACATAAATTCACCCTCTCTCTATGTATATGTATAAGTATGTTAATTTTTGGAAAATTGTTCAATATTGATCAAGCGAAATATTGAAATTATTTCAAAGCACATTTTCAACAATTCTCTCTTGATAACGAGAGAAAGAAGTTGAGAAGAGCATTTAAACATATATTTTACAATTTGTTTTTTAGCTGAAAAGTTGGTTTAGGCCAACGACCTTCAGACAATGTGTGTGTGTGTGTGCTTAGGGTGGGTTGGGGTGGCGGGGAGGGGGTATGTTTGTGTTAGAGGGTTGCATAATTAATTGCCACTTGTTGGCCACAGTTGAAGCTGAAGCGTCTCTTGTGCAATGCAACGTGCGAATGAAACGAAGACAAACTAAGAGCGTCTAACACACACACACACACACGCATACACACACACACACACGGATGTGTTTACACACACACACACACACTCACCTGTATAAAGCTGTTGAGCAGATTGGAAAACGCCTCGTAACCATTGACAAGTGAACGCGAAATAACATCGAATTTGTCGCCATTGTTGCCATATTTCTCATGCTCGCTGATGGTATCCAAAATGGGCACAGGCTGCACAAACATGGTGCCACAACCAACAAAAACACACACACACACAAATATGATTTCGATTAATAACTTTGTACACATTACATATGTATGCATTACTCACATGTGAAATATCCGCGATTTTCTTCTGCGAATAGTCATAGGTGCTGAGCACTTTGGAGGGGATCCCCTCGTGCTCCAGATTCACAGACTCCGCCGTTTTCGCCGGCGTTGGCAACAACGAGATCTTGAAGTAAATATGCATACATACATATAGTAAATACACCGTGAAAAACAATCAAAATTACATTACAAAGATAAAGATAAATAATTTGCTTATTATTTGCTGCTATCTTTTTATAGTTGAGATTTGATTTTTTTGCTGACTCTTCTTCTTTTATTTTGTATTCTCTAAAATATAAATGGAAAAACTTTTGAACTGAAAAAAAATTATAACATTTATATAATTTGCAATTGATTCTTATTGCAATTTAAGATCAAAAGTATTTAGCGAAAGTTGAAATGAACTCGAACATTTTCTATTTATTTTTTTCATTTATTTCGAGTGGATATAATAATTTGAAATTCATTTTAAAATATTTTTGGATTTGGAATATATTGTGAAAGTTGCATATATATTTTTTGTCGAGTGTAGAGACGTGAGTGGCACTCACCTTAAAGCCTGCCTCGCTGGCTGACTGAGCTGACTCTGGGGTGCCCTCGGCGGCATCTTCGGCAAACGCATCGAGTGCACCAAAATCGGCTGCCGAGACTTGTGCATCGATGGGCGTGGCCCCATCCAGTGTCGTTGGCGCCAAGGGCTTGCCCAGCACTGTGTGTCGCTGGACTCCAAGCAAGAGCAAGAGCCACAAGAGCCACAAGAGCGACAGCTTCATCGTCATAATCAAATATGTGCGGATTGCGAAACGTGGCTCGCGTGGCTTATGCAACGAAAGCAACAATGAACTGAACCTCAGGTGAAAACCTTAATTGCGATTCCGATTGCGAGTTTTATGTCTGCTCGCGGCCACTTTCAAATATCAACTGAATTTGAGTCTCAGTCTGAGGCTGAGTCAACTGCGTCTGCGTCTGCGTCTGCGCAACGATTTAAGTTTAAGTTTCCAATTCAATTTCGATTTGTTGTTTTTATGTTATGATTGGCAAATGCACAAGCAGCAATCGTTGAGCTCGACTTGCAAATACCCTGTACACACAACTTGCAGCCATCGATTATAGCTTCATAGCTGTCTCTCGTCTGATTTCAAAATGGGATACAGGGTATACATAATATAGTATAAATAGAGACTTACTGGGATAAGCATAAAGGGGCGAAAACTGCATTACAAAATCATTAAAATTATCAAAGCAATTATCCAAAAAGTTTGACTTCTTACTCATGGAGGTCAATCACTCTTCCAGAAACTATAATAATATTAGTGAAAATACTTCATCATTTTGCATACTAAATAAAAAATTAATCATTCGTTTCAAACAATTGCAGCCAACTTATTTTCAATAATTTTCCGGCAACAACTTGATCAAAGTTGAATTCAAACCTTATTCGAAAATATTGGCGGCACTTATGTTTAAACAACTTGTGGCACATAACAACTTGGTCCAAGCAATATATCTATATGGGGTAAAAGCCAATTGCATACATAACAAAAGACTTGTCTCTGTCTTCAGGGAACAAGATTTGCCAGTTGCCAAGTTGCCAAGTTGCAAAGCGGTTTATTGTGCAACAATTGAAAATATCAGAGATTATATTTTTATAGTTGCACAAAAAGAAAAACACTAACCGATTGTGCTGAGTTGATAATTTGTTTGTTATTTTTCGAATTACTACGACTTTTGTTCATCAGGAATATATATATATATAGATATATATATATGTATATATATAGTGAATAAAATGTTGTACTTAAATTAAGTTCAAACTATCTCAGTTCTGAATACTTTATGTGAATTTAAGTTTATATTATAACATCACAATTTTAAACTGTTTGGGTTAAAAACAATTTGCATAACTCTGGGGCAAGCAAAAGTTGTAAGGCATACTTTTAGGGTATATATGTATCCAAAGAAGTTTCACAAAATTGGCATACTCTTAGGATGACAATAGCATTGCCCTCAATGTGAGAGCAACTCAATCCTTACACATTTTCGATGACGAACCCAGTTAAATCTCGTAAATAAAAAAAAAGCAAGAAACATTTTTATCAGAGTTTTGATGGGGCATCAACAACATAGGTTTGCCAGTTGCTTCAGTAAGTTTGTCAAAATAGTTTTATTAACACCGATTTTGGTAATCAATTTCCAATTTGTTAAAAACGTTGCCAGTGCAAAAAGCTTGTAGATGCACAGTGAGTGCCACAATACAAGCTGCTGACGCAAGCGGCTAAATATTTTCACAGCTTATCAAAGAATTGTTGTGTCTTTTTTTTTTTTGTCTGTCTGCTTTCGCTTTTTATTACAAATCGTTATTTATATATAGTATATATACTATATGCGTATGGTTAGGTATTACGTTATAGTTTACGTATAGTTATTACGTACATTAAATATTACCAACTAAGCATTTAATTGTTAAATAATATTAACAAATATTCAACAAATTAATATATTAATACAAAAAAAAAATATATATATATATATGCAATTATCGTTTAAAATATGATATAAAAAAAATAGAAATATAAAATAAGCCGCTCGCTTTTCGTTTGATTGTTTTTTTTTTTGTATGTTTTTGTGTTTGTTTTTGTTTTTGTACTGTCAGCAAAGCATATTGCACAAATGATTTTACAGCTACGTTGCAATTGGCGCCCACCACAGTCGTCAGTTGCCAAATTTAATCGTCTGCTGCTGGCGACTGCTGCTGTTGTTGTTGCCGTTGCTTTTGTTGTTGCTGTTGTTGAAGCTGGCGCTGCTGCGGTTGCCATTTTTGAGTATGCCGTTAGTTTGCGCGCCGTTTCCACTGCCGCTACCAATGGATGGCATTTTGCGGAGAGTTTCACGGTTCCCACCACGCTGCTGCTCTCCATACTCTCCAATTGTAACGGTGCCCAGGCGCAGTGTGCGTCGCTGCTGCTGCTGACTGCCATTTGTTGTTGCTGCCGTTGCTGCTGCTGCAGATGATGTCGTTGGCGTGTTTCCTGTTGCATTGCTGCGCAGCTGCACTGTCGCTGCGGCATCGTAGTCCGGCTGGGGCGTGGCTGGCGCACGTAAGCCGCCCCCAATATTGATGCTAGGACTGCGCACAGGCGACAACGCTTGCGTTCGCGGCGACGTCGACGTAGGCGTTGGCGTCATCATCCTGCTCTTTCCATTGCCATTGCCATTGGCAATGCTTTGCTTGAGCGGATTGGCAAATTGCGGCGGCTAGAGCGAGATAAAAATAGATGAGCATTTTTGTAAGATAAGTGAGTACAATTATTTAGATAAAACGAGCTGATACCGTGGCGACAATAACTATAACAAATTAATTAACAAGTAAGGAAGAGAACCAGAGAAACAAATCTCAAAATGAAATCTGTGCTAATAAATAGAGTTGCCAGCGTGGCAAACAGACAGAAACAGAAAGTTATTACTTAACAATTTACCGTGAAATGCATTTAAAATGAATTTCCGTATTGTTTTTTAATCGTTGTTAAACAACATTAAAAAATTGTTTAACTGGTTTTGCAGGGCGATAAGTGTAGTTGTCAAGATTAACGCTTTTTTTTTTCATTTTTTTTGTTTTTTTTTGAGTGTATGCACAATTGTACTTACCGGCGGCGGCAATTCCAGCGTTCCATTCATATTGTGATTGTTGGTGTTGTTGCTGCCGCTGTTGCTGCTGCTGTTGCTGTTGTTGTTACTGTTGTTGTTGCCGTTAAGCAGCGACATGCGATTGCTTCCGTTGCTGTTACCAATATTGTTTTTGTTGCCCATTTTGTTGTTGTTGTTGTTGCTGTTGTTGTTGTTGTTGTTGCTGTTGTTGTTGTTGTTGCGATAGCAGCTATCATCGGGCATTATCGAAGTGCGTTTTAGTGTCTCGCCGCGTTCCTGCAACAAAGAAAAGAAAAGAAATACAACAACAAAAACCGTCATGAAAATCGAAAATGATTTAACAAATTGATTTGGCCTTGAAAGACGGGCTATTCTAGATGATGATAATTGATGGATGGATGGATGGATGGATGGATGGATGGATGGGTGGATGGATGGATGTTGATGGGAATTGTAGATGGGAATTGTTGATGATATTGTTTTTAATGGTACCTCATAGGTGGACATGACGACCAAAGGGCGACCGATGGTAACGGGTCGCATCGTTGGCATATCGCTGACACGCCCATCATTGCCGCCGCCAGCGCCCCCATTTTTGGCACGTAGCAAACTCATTTCGAACAATTAATAGCTCTCAACTATTAAGAGCAATACGATTTCGAATTGTTGTTAGCTGTTATTGATTATGTTGCTGCTGCTGCTGCTGCTGTTGTTGTTGTTGTTGTTGTTATTGTTTTTGTTGATCACTGTTGTTAGCTGTTGACGCCACTGAATAACTTGGTCGACTGGACGCCACCGAGCAAGCGAGAGAGCGTTTCAAGCAGATCCAGAGTTTTGCTGCCAGCAGCAACAGCAACAGCAACAGCAACAGCAACAGCAACAGCATTGTGTTGTGTGATAAGATAAGAGCACACCTCATTGAGCAGCACACACACACACACATACACACGTACGCACACCCACACACCTGCCGTTATTTGGTTAAGTGTGTGTGTGTTGTGAGTCATTTGTGGTGCCGCTGACAACCACTTGTCATTGTTGCAATAAGATAATGCTGTGTGCCCAAAATAAAGGGAAAGCCAACTAATTTGTATACACATCAAGCTTAGAGTTACGAAAACAATCAGCAAATAACCCAGTCAGACAAGGTCACTGGACAAACAATACACTGAGAAAAAGACAACAACAACAACAACAACAACAACAACAATAACATCTTAGTTCAAGGTAAATATATATTCTTAAGTTGAGTTTAATTACTCTTTGTAATTATTATTAAATGTAGCAACATCGTACATCAATTGTGCAACAAGTCAACTAATCAATACGTGTTGAACGGAGGTGGCCCTAATCTATCTAGTACTTTCCTAGGGTAAGCATGTACGTATACGTAATGCAATACTCTAGCGTCTGCTTGTAGGGTATCTGCTAGCTGAACACACACTTAGATTAGAGTATACATTATTCATTTTCACTGGAAAAGCACTAAAATTGCATTGCTCAAGCACTCATTTGGGTGACTTACCCATTGGTATACCCTGTAGAGGTGGCATTATTATGGGCATGTAGCAATATACATATGTCCAATTAGATACTTTCTCGAGCTATGATTAACCATTATATCTTTTGTATTCCTCATGTATGTATTTCAGTTTGAAATGCCTAATCGATTTATGTAATCTTAGAGCCAAGTACAGGGTATCTACTAGCTGAGCACTCTTTTTGCTCAGGTGTATTTAAGTGTAATAAAATAGAATGGAATATTCCGCAGCCCCCTCAGAAGATAATGCCTTAATACTTGCAGAGAGTTTTGAAATTCTGGATTCGAAACAAATGTTTCCATTTTTCATAAATTAAATTTTGTAAAATTTTTTAATATTTCTTAAAAAAAAGAAGCAACATTTATTTATTGTTTTTCGAAATCTGGGGAAATACATTTTCCAAGTTCACATGCAATTTGCAGCGGCCGCAATGCGCTTCAGTTATTTCTCTCCCTTTCTCTCCCTCTCTCTCACTCACTGCTTGTCCTTCTCTGTCTTACTCGCTTGCTGTGCCCTCATTCAAGTGGCTAACAAATACTTCACGTGGTTAACAGCCAACAACAAGAATTGGCCACAAGTGCAACGCCGCAGCTCTCTTGACCTTTATAAGTAGCCAGCGTTGTTGTTGCAGCTGCTGCTACGCGATTACTTTTGTATGTGTGTGTGTGTGTGTGTGTGTTGCAGCTGCTGCTACGCGATTACTTTTGTGTGTGTGTGTGTATTGCAACAATGCAACAATTGTTCGCAGAACAGTGAAATTTGATGAAAACCCATAGGGAAAATCCGAGAGTACAAAATAAATATTATTTTTTATCAATGCGAAAATTCTGAATATTGAAAAGTGAAGAGATGTTCAGAGATATATATCAGCTAATCGAAGAAAATCGAACGTGAATGAATAATGATTGGCAGCTTCTTCATTTGGTGTATTTATTTAATTTATTATTTTATTATTTATTATTTTGTATTTATTTAATTTCTATTTATTTTATTTCTATTTGGAAATATTATTTAATGATTTTTCGATATTTTTACTTGATTCAAGTAGACTTCAATATTTACTTGATTCAAGTAGACTTTTCAATATTTACTTGATTCAAGTAGACTTTTCAATATAATTAATAATTTGCTGAGATTTCGAATTAAAAGCTTGCCACACTTGATGCAAGAATTGTGCACAACATTGTGGGAAAGACTTTGCCACAAATATAGTACAAAATACATAATGCTTTTATCTCTCTGTGTAGCAATAACAACAACAAATTAGTGTGTGTGTGTGTGTGTGTGTGTGTGTGTGTTAGTTGGGTTTTTGGCTGCTCACCTTGTGCTCGCTCTCATGGAACCCGTTCCTAAACATGCGCTGATGCGCCCGCTTAAATTCATCCATCAGCGCCGTGTGCTGATCGCCAGTTGCAGTTGCACCACCCGCTGCACCGCTGTTGCCACCATTTGCGCCTCCACCTCCACCTGCACCTCTGCCTGAGCTTGTGGTGCGTTCACGCTTATGCGACACTTGTGCAACGCTGCGGCTACCACCAGTATTGTTGCTGCTGCTGCTGCTGCTATTGTTGTTGTTGTTCTGTTTGTTGTGGCTGCTGCGTGGTTGCCCCACTTGTTGTTGTTGCTGTTGCTGCTGCTGCTGCTGCTGCTTCTGCAAACAATAATTCAAATAATTAGCTCAATGTGACAGAAACGACGATTCTAAGATTCTTTTTTCTTTGAGTTGCTTTGTTATTAACATTTCAAGTAGAATCAACAATAAAATTTCTACTTTGAAAATGAGCACAAATTACACTTAGGGAAATAAGTAATTACTTCTTTAACAGTAGCACATAAATTTTGCACTTTAATTCTTTTCAATGTTATATTATAAGTTGTATATCTAGATAGTTTGGGGAACTTAAGATAAGTAGTAAATATCTTAATATCAGCAAAGAAAATTGATTTCAAATTGAAAGCGCATTTTTTACCTTAATCTTTGCAAATGTTTTGAAGCACGGCTATCTTGGGAAACCCGAAGATTAGACATCGGCATCTGAGGTTGACTAAATATAGAAATATACAACAGATTGTTCCTAGGCAAGCTATATAGTAGTATATAGTAGTCCGATCTTGCTGATGCTGTGCTTAAACGTGTCTCATGACTCGTGAGTCTGTTCGGTATATCTTCGGAACTCTTTCCGATATTTCGGTCAGAGCGTTACAAGTTCTCAACCAAATTATAGCATCCTGAGTAAGCTTATTATAATTATAGGGTATATCAGCTCACCTCATTGCAAGCGTATTAGAATTATAGGGTATATCAGTTCACTTCTTTGGAAGCTTATTATAATTATAGGGTATATGAGCTCACCTCTTTACAAGCTTACTATAATTATATATATATATGATAATTATAGGGTATATCAGTTCACCTCTTTGCAAGCGTATTATAATTGTAGGGTATATCAGCTCACCTCTTTGCGTTTCTTGAGCTCCTCGGTTATGGCACTAGAGAGACTGCTGCTATTGCCGCCACCGCCTCCGCCTCCGGCGCTGCTGCTGTTGGCAGAGTTGGTCATGGCTGCTGGTGGAGGTGGTGCAGGCGCTGTCGCCGAGCAGCTGCGTCGCATTGTGGTGCTCCGGCTGACGGATAGGTGTTCGAGGGACTGCTGCTGCTGCTGCTGCTGGTCATTGGCATTGGCTATGTAGGTGTTGTTGATGGAGGTGCCATTTTCTGTCAGCTTGATGATTGTCTTGTTGAGTTGCTTGTGCATTTGCACACCGCCACCGTTGGTGGTTTGCTGCTGCTGGGTGGGTTCCTCGCGCACGGCTGTCAGTCGCTTGGATTTGGCGTCCGCCCAGCATGGACTCTGATCGCCCGTCACCGAGCTGGCGGAGCTGTTGTAGCCACTTGATTCACCTGGGAACAGATCACAGCCGGCAGCGGTGCGCACCACCATGTCCAGCTGGCTGGAGCCCTTCATCACGGCGACTGCCTCGCTGAAGAGCACATCGGAGAAATCGATGCTGTTCACGCTGAGGATTTGATCGCCCGGCCGCAAACCCGCCTCCCGCGCCACACTCCGCTCCTTGGTGAACTGCACAAAGATGCCCGGCTTCCATTCGGGTCCCTTGCAAATCCCAAGACCCAGTTTGGTGCGCGGTGCCACATGCAGCACCACATTGATCTCACGACTGGCCGTGCGACGTTCTCCCGTTCCCATGCCCATTCCCGTCCCCGTGCCCGTTCCTGTCGTCGTCGTCGTCGTCTTAAATGAACTCTCTGATGGTGTTCCGCTTACGCTGGGCAGCTTTACAACGCTCCAGGAGAGACGCTCATCCGGTTGGCTGCAAATATAAGTTGACGAAAATGCTCAATTAGTTAGCTAAAAGAAGTGCTCCGCCATAGCAATATTGCTCTGCTATTGCTACTGCTACTGCTACTGCTACGTAGTTGAAATGAACAAGAGCTGCTTGAAAAATCTGTTGATGTGCTACTTACTCCTTGACTGGCAGCATTCCAACGCCGCGCACCTTGAGCGTGACACGATCCTGGCTGGCCACCAGCTGTATGAACTCCTTGTGCACCGCATCCTCCAGCCGATAGCCATTGATGCGCAAGATCTGATCGCCGATCTGTGAAAAGTGAGCGAGAGCAGTGAGTTAAGAGCACATTTCATTCAACACTCAAAACATTCACTATCTATATACATCAGAAAAATATCTCAAATATATTTAAACTCTTTTAATAAATTAAGAAAAAGTTGTAAATTAAAACTCTCGCTTTAGAAATTCGTTTGCTACAAAAATTAAGCAATACAAAAAACCAGCGAGGAAAAAAGTGTTGGCGATTTTCTAAGTTCTGAGACCTATAATTTATTTGTGGGTGTAGTCGTCACGTAGACGGCAATGTGGTGCTGTATGCGGGATACGTGACATGACTTGACCCACTGTGGCTGTGACCCACTTACGCGCAAGCCCTTCAGCTGCGCCTCGCCCCCATGCTCGACGTGCGAGACAAAGAAACCGATGCCGTGCTCCTTGCCGCCGCGAACCGCAAATCCAAAGGTGGCACTACGCTCCGGCGGCACCACCAGCAGCCGTCTCTGATGCGGGCGCACCAGTCGCACCACACGCAGACGCGTGCTGGCGGGCATCGCGCACCACGATGATGCCGCTGTGGTGGTCAGTGTCATCACATCGCTGGAGGCGCTGCTCGTTGTCGATCCTTGCATGCTGCTGCTGCTGCAGTCAGTCATCGACGTCGACGTCGACATCATCATCATCATTGCCCCAGACCACAGCTGCAAAGAGAAAGAGGAACAAATCACTAAAGATCCAAGTGGAAGTGGAAGCAGAAGTAGACACACAGAATAAATAAGAAGACGTGTGTTGCGTGCCAACATTGAGAAGTGAAAGAATGTGCTTTAAGCAAACAACATCAACAAAAACACACACACATCGCAAACACAACAAAAAACACAAATGAGAACGCCAGCAGTCAGCCCTGATCGAAAGGCGAATGCTCTTCCATCAGGCTGGACCATTGAAGAGAGGTAAATGAGGATGCTTTAGGATGCAGGCCGAACAAGGCATGGTTGGGATATTTGTCGTTCTTAGCTTCAAAGTTGTGTGGCGATTTGTGTTGTTATCGATATGCACTTATCGATGCTATCGATTTGCCAGCCACGCAATTTCAACACTTTATCTAGACAGATCTTGACGATAGATTTCATATTTATTAATCCAAACTAATATTGAAAATCTTAAATCAAGAATGCTTCTCAAAAAATGAGACAACATCAAAATTGCTGGAACATTCTTCATTTCAAATTAGAAATGCAGCTAAGAATGAATCCCTAACTTGAGATTGTAGCCCCTTTTTGTATATCTGTTAAAAATGCCGCGATTATTGAGATTACGACATATATGAACTTGCACCATAAGGTATGTATATAAGAATTAGTCCAGAAATCTGATCAAGAAAATACATATGGATATAGACTGCAATTTAATATATCTAGATTACCCAACAAAGTTATGCAAATGTAAAAGTTTTAACAATCTACAACTTAAAAGACACATTCCTCCACTCAATCCAATTCATAGAAAAGACGCCATGAAGCAGGTCATGTACCAGCTCCCAACTAACCCGATCCGCATCTAAAACATAATTATACGTTATCTAACAAATGATCAACAAATGATACATTGAAACCAAATTAATAAGCCAGAGCTTGAGTAAGCTAGTCCGATTGCATAAGCCCAAAAATAAAGTAACCCCAAACCCCAAATCATTAATCAATTTGTCAAAGCAAGCGACTCGCTTGAAGGGTATTTTACAAATGGAAGAAACTTGAACTTGCAATTGAATTTTGAAATTGGGTCGCACGCATCGAATGAGGCGACTCTCAATGCTCAGCTCTTTGGCTGCTTTCACGCACCACGCACACAGCCACCAGCAGCAACAGCAGCAACAGCAGCGGCAGCAACAACAAGTGTAGCAACAAGTTGTTGCTGCGATTGGCATTCGGTGCATAATTTCACTTTTCTTTCACGTAATTCTACGCTTCACTTGCAGCAGGAGGCAACAAAAATAACAACGGCGACAACAGCCGACGGCAAAGTCAACAACAACAACAACAACAACAATAACAACCAACGACAAATCGACAGGCAACAAACAAGTTGCAAATTATAGAAATTTATTATTGAAATTATGCACAATTTTAGGTTTTGGTTTTTCTCTTGAGATTCCGTCGTAATCATAATATTGTTTTTGTTGTTGTTGTTGTTGTTGCTGTTGCTGTTGACTTACAACGTATTTATTAACTGTTTATGTGGCTCTATAAATCATTTATGCTCAAATCTTTCATAATGCCAAAATGGTAGCCCGGGCACAAAAGTTCAAGTCACTTACGACCCCAACGCAAAAGCAACAAAAACAACAACAACAACAACAGCAACAACAATAAAACGAGCCCAGCAAAACAAAAGACTTAGGCAACAAACTTGGTGTAATAGAAGGGCGTGCGAAACTAGTGGTTCGGTGGCTGGCTGGCAAGGGGCGGGTGCATTAAAAGAAAGGGGGCAGCGACGACACTAAACGTTGATAAATATGTGGCGGCAAATTGTCTTGGATGGTTCATAACAGCGCCAATAATTACGCCAGCAAATAAATACAAATATATATATAAAAATTTAGGCAGCTTTATGTGTGTGAGTGTAGTGTGTGTGTGTGTGTAGTGTGTGTGTGTGTAGTGTGTGTGTGTAGTGTGTGTGTGTGTGTGTGTGTGTGTGTGTGTGTGTGTACGTAAATACAGAAAGTGTTTAAGCCAACTTCTGTGTAATTTGGTACATATGAAAACTGAAATTCCTTACGTGCGTTTATTGCTGCAATTATCGATAGTTATCGATAAAATGGAATACACTTTATCTGCATTTGGTATGTGAGAACTTATGTTTCCAATAGGAAGTTTGTAGATCGCATGGCTACTGCGTCGATTCGACGGTTGATCATGAGCAATAATATATATACTTTAGCTGAGAATATATGTATACTTTAGCTGAGAATATATATACTTTAGCTGAGAATATATATACTTTAGCTGATACCTTCTGGCTGTCACACACTGTTCGCATAACATTATTAAACACTCCCCAATCAATTTCAATGGGTTCAGATTACAATAAACACTTGGAAATACCAACTAGGAATGATAGGGTCGAGAGAACCAGGCGATACACTGCTCCTAAGAGATCCATACCCAAGGATATGAATGTCGATTATAAATCGTGTTGCACAATATGCAATATATATATATATATATATTTATATATAGCTGCTAACTGGTGTCCAATGCAGCATTTAGATGTTCTTTCTCGTTCTCTCCTCAATTGTCCGATCCACTGCGGATAATTTCGATTCGGTTTATTTGCACTTCAAGTGAAATTTGGTCAATTAGACTCAATTGTTCGAGTCTTGCGACAATCTGAATTTGACACTAAAATCCAAGTGGTGAAGCACATGTCACGCACAGCACAGCAGAACTCGCTGAATGTTACGTGATTAACTGGAGATGATTGAAGTGAAGTGAAATACATTCAAGCTGGGGTTGGCCGGGGCACAGTTTCTGTTTGTTTTTGCGTTTTTTATTATAATTTTCTTGGAGGCTGGACTTTTAAAAGACCTGTAAATGCGAGTGCACAAAAAAGAGCAACAACAACAACAACAACAACGAAACACACAAAAACATATATTATTTTGATGCCCGTATGTAGAGAAAGTCACGATTAAAAAAAAAAAAAAACCGGCAAAAATAATTACAGCTGCCTTTTTTTTCTGTTGGTCTGAAAAAAGCAAAATAAAAAGCTGAAGAGGTAGCAGAGCCGAGCAAATTAAGAAAACGCAGAAGAAGAAGAAGAAGCAGAAGAAGAAGAACATGCAACAAGCTAACGAGAATTACTTGTAATAAAATTTGGTTATTTTTGCTGTTGTTTGTTTGTCCAACAAATTTCTTTCAAGCCGATGCCAGATGAAAGAAGTGGAAAAAAGAGCAGCTTTAACGACTTCTATGGAAATTTCGACTGGAATTTGTACACATAAATTAAAATCATCAGCCATGACAGTCATGCGGTCAAGGCAGCGACGACAACATCAACAACAACAACAGCAACAACAACAACAATTGTTTTTAGCCTTTTCAATTGCAGAGCGAAGCGAAACATATGTCAACAACAACATATAAAAAGTGAAGAAAAAACTATGCGCAACGAGTGGGCAGTGGCGAGAGGAAAGTAACGAGTGGGCGTGACCGGAAATGGCGAGTCGTTAGAACTAATTGCATAGCAAGCAAGTTGAAACCGGGCCTAAAGTGCAGGTGAAAGGCCAGTTACAACAAAAACCAGATGAAAAACAGCCAAGCAAAAGAGAAGCGAAATATTTGCACTTTAATTTAAATACTCTGAAAACCAGTTAAATAATATTTAATTGAAGTTTGCCAAGACTCCAATTTTAATTATATTTTATTAGCTATTTTCCGAGTATTTGAGCTACTTCCTCCTTGAAGACAAACGGCAACGCTCCTCCACTCTTCATCATCATCATTTTTTTTCTACTCCCGTAAATATCTCAAATTTCTGAAGTTAACTTTTCTCGAACTAAGATTCATTCGACAAATACTTGGCACAACTCAGACATGCATTTTTCATGTTAAAAGAAACTTAATTTATGCAAGCACGTTTTAGTTATTGTTTTGTACTTTCCACAGATATCGCATTGCTTGTAATTGTAACTGCCAAATAATTTGTGGCAGACTCTGCTCAGCTGATTATTAACGTAATTATGATCAATGCGGTTGTGATTGCGGCTTTTTGTGATTAGCTGGACGCATGACTCTAACTCCAACTTTGACTCCAACTCTCAACTCTGCATCTATCAAAGAAGCCGCCAACAACAGCAACAGCAACAACAACAACAACAATAACGGATGTCAATGACGAACGACGAATGACGGACGTATGTTCGGATGCTGATCATGATGAACGGGGACTGTCTCTTTCTCTTTCTCTTGCTCACTCTCTCCTTCAGCAATCTCCTGTGCCCGTCTCACTGGCGATTGGAATGCTCTTTCATGGCAATCAAGTGGATGACTAAGATATCGGTGCAAGTCTGTGATCTATGCGATATGGATAGGTTATCAATCATCATTGATGATGTTGCTCAACTCTGATTGATTATTTATTTCAGTTGCATGCAGCTATTTTCTGCAGCTGCACAAATTAAAAAAAAGTTAATTAAATTAAGCGGAATTTAAGAACTAACATTTGTCTAAACTATGCTGATAAATAAGTGCCGCTAAATACATATAAACTATAAATAATAGTTGGACTCAATTGCAAACCGAAAAACAAATAAAAATCGCGTTGCATGAGTAAAGTGTGCTGTGGCAAGTGAATGAAAGCCCGCCACACAAGTGACGAATTTGCCAATGACAGCAGCTCATTAAACTAGCTGACTTTGCCTGCCACACACACACACACACACACACTCCCCACCCACCCATACACGCACACTCTGCACTCTGCGGCTAATGAGGCAAGTGTTCTGCTTTGCAGCATCGCTTCGCCAGCATGTTTATTGCCCAAGTCATTTGATGTGGCATGCAACGCAAAACGATAAAAAAAAATGAATGAAAAACCACAGTGGAAAAATTAAAGTGCTGACAAAGGCAGCGCTTGCTTTAATTATGTGCAAAATTTAATTAACACAAAAGAGGAAAAAACAAAAAAAAAATGGAAATCAAACCAAATACTAAAATATTTACACGTCATATTTGTTTAGCGCTTTTTTAGCTGTCGCTGTCGCTGTTGCAGTTGTCGTTGTTGTTGTTGTTGTTGTTGTCGTTGTTGTTGTTGTTGTTGTCGTTGTTGTTTTTTGTGTTGTTATTCAATGTGCATTATTTTAATATTTGATTTTGTGTCGTGAGATTTAGACAAAAGAAATTTGCCATAAATAAAAGAGAAATTTGTGCGCGATGTGCGCAATTGTCGAATTAAACACACAACACGTGACTGAGTGTGTGGTTGTGGTTGTGTTTGTGTTTAGTTGTGTGTGTGTGTGTGTGTGTGTGTGTGTGTGTGTGTGTGGTTGTGTGTGTTAACTATGGATGCGCACCTGCAGGCTTTAGCGGCTTTTACTTCCGTTGCTGCTGCGGCCCAATCAGCCAAGCAAATAAATAAACGCACGACTAACCAACAAAAGCAACAACAACAACAACAACAACGCGACAAATTGTCGAATTTAACCCCCACACCCTCCCCTCCGCTCCGCTCCGCTCCCCTCCTCTAGCACAGCCTGCACACAGCATGTAGCATTTTTCTGGTGAAATTGGCAAAACTTATCACCAGATTTATATATATTTATACATGTATGTGTGCATGTGTGTGTGTGTGTGTGTGTATACGTGTGTTTGCAATGTCAACGTGGGTTATGCCACAAAAAAAGAAAAAAAAGAAACAAGAAGAGAGGCAGCGAGACAGAAAGACGGACAACGATGAGGAGGATGCTGCACATGGTATATATAATCGTGATGCTGCATTTGGGCAAGGAAGCAGAAGCAGCTGCATGCAACAACAGCAACAACAACAGCAACAGCAACAACAGCTTGTTGCAGTTGACAGGCAGGCGGCAGGCTGCTCCTTGGAGAAAGCTGTCTGCGACTTTTACTTGATATCGCAACGTCTGGCGTTGCCGTTGCCGTTGCCGCTGCCGCTGCCATTTGCCGTCGTCTGGTATCGTTGTCGTTGTCGTCTCGCGTCATGTTGCATGTGCCTCATTTTAATTGCAGAACATTGGCAGGCCAAGCGCGCTGAAGCGATTGCGGGGGTGGCGACAGCAGCTGGGTGCGTCCAACCAAAAAGGATGCTGGCTTTGCTACCTGACTGACTGACTGACTGTTTGACTGACTGACTAACTGACTAACTGACTGACTGACTGTCTGACTGTCTTTCTGGCGCGCTTTCACCCACCAGCCGCAGCAGCAGCAACAGCAACAATTAGTCGCAACCGACAGCGCTTATGCAACGCTCATGTTGCCCAAATGGACAACAATACTTAAGCCCCAAACACCTAAGCAGATATATATCCGACTAGCACATGCCCTGTACCCGGACAGAAGTCATTTTAACAATCTTTATTTACTTATTTTAGAGAGTATCTGCAGTCGAGTAGACTTTGAGTGCATAATGAACTACTTGGAGACGTCTGAAAATACGAACTTGTCAACTCTATAAGGGAAAATCGTTTGCCAACAATTCAAGTTTGAGAAAATTACCAATTACCATTCGATGCTAAGCGATTTTCGGGGAATTTAAGGTATTCAGATGAAAGCTGATCTAAATCGAATATAATCTAATTTTGACTATTCCGAGTCTGGAATAGGAGGATTAACTCGTAAACAAAAGAAAATAAGCTTGGTTTACATGCGATATTCCAGAACTGCCAATTTTGGGATGTATTACGTTTACAGTTATAGTTATAGTTACAGCGAGAACTGTGAAGGCAGAAAAGAGATGGGAGATCGGAGAAGCCTCTATCTAAGCGTTTTACATACACTCATTTTGCATAACATCGCTTATTATTTAATGGATAAATGTGGTGGTGATGGGGGCAACTTGGGGATCTGGGGACAGACACATTAAAAGCGCGAGCAAATTGGGCGCTTGCGCCAGGCCAGCGACTAAAAGCGACTCATATATGGCAATGAGACAATAGCAACAGCAACAGCAACAGCAACAATCACAGCAGCAACACTTGAGCAGCAGCAGCAGCAATAATTGCGCGGATTCAAATCATACGACAATAGTAGGCATAGTGGTGAAGGGGATGTGGAAGTAGAGGGGAGGGCAGTGGGTTGGTGCTTGGCTGGTATTTGTTGCAAATGAATTTGCGTGCAATGCCGAGCGATGAGAGTGAAAAAAAGCCAAGAAATAAACGTCTTCATCGCTCTGAGCGAAGATTGCTGTGCTTGTCTGATTAGTGCCACAATCAACTCGGTTGCATCAGTCAATGGCCACGCTCGGCTGACGGGTCATTGGGGAGGCGGTAGGGGGTGGGGTGTGATACAAGCAGTTAAAATTGTTTATGCCATGGTAAAAGTTCGCTTAAATTAATTAATCAAAATTATTGTGCACCTTTAGCACGAAATACTTGATTCTTTTTGCGCAGTGCACAAATTGCCAAGCTGAAAGCTTTTGCGAGTGTAGCTGTGGCAGCAAAAGCTGCTTGCAGCTGCTGTTGTTGCTCATTTTGCTGGCTGCTGTGATGCGATGCTATTGAACTTTTGCTATTTGCCAAGATTCCCACACACCTGCAACAACAGCAGCAACAACAGCAGCAGCAGCAGCAGCAGCAGCAGCTGCCTCCCACTTGCAGCATGCGGCAAGCAGCATGCCGCACAGGCAGCGTGTGAAACGATAGACGCGTCGATGCTTTTATTTATTTATTTTTGAGGCGTGACATGAAACTTTTGTTTCAAGTACGTTTGTTGCAGTTGCAGTTGCAGTTGCTGTTGTTGTTGCAGTTGCTGTTGTTGTTGCTGTTGCGCCCTAATGCGATTGTACGGGTAAATGACCGACGAGTGGCGGTAAAAATTGAATTGAATTGTTTTGCATAAATTGTTGGTTTGCAGCTGCCGCTGCCGCTGCCTCTGTTGTTGTTGTTATTATTATTTTAATTGAAGTGCGGCAAGTTTGTTGCCTGAGTCTTTCGTTTGCCCACGCGTTTTTATTTTCTGCTGGCAACACAGACACACATAGCAGCAGTCGCAGGATTGACGGCGCATTGCGTTGCAAACAGCTGGCGGCGCGCAGCTGCCAGGCAATATAATACAAAATCTCGATGTCTGCCCCACAAAACTGGATTGGGGATTGGGGCGTGGCATTTCTTACGCCTCTGTTAACTCAGCTGCACACTGAACACAAAAAAAAAAAATAAAATAAACACAAAAGAAGAAGGCAAATATTCTCTAGCGAAAGTTGCCAGCAATCTCAGACAATCCTAGTGCCCTGCCCACTCCAACTTCTCCATCTCTCCATCTTACTCTCACCCTCTTTCTCTCGCTGTCTATCTCTCTCTCTCTTTAGGCCTGTTCCTCGGCTTGCAATTGTCAAATTGCAGTGGCAAAAATGCTCGCATTTAATATGAAAAGTCGAAACTGGTTAGAACAAGATACGCTGCTACATTTTTGTACAGCTGAGACTAAGTGGAGCCCATACACTGAGCGAAATAGCTGTCTAATCAGACTTGGCAATTATACCCATTCACTGAAGGAGACTCTTGCGATGATATAAACTGTCTAAGTATATGCTTGAACCGCATCATTAGCCCAGACTCATTTGTTACAAGTTCAAAATCATCATGAAAGGGTGTGCAAGGGTATCTAATATTCGTTGTGCCTCATTTAACTGCTACTTGTAGTTTTCTTTATCTTTTTGATGGTGCTTGGCATTAGATAACTTTGACTGCATTTCCTGTAGATCTTCTTTTCATGCGGTGGCATGACACTTCATTATGAATTATGTATCATTGTAGGTATGTGTGTATGTCCGAATGTATGTGCGAATGTATGTGTGAATGCATGTGTGAATGCATGTATATATATATATATATATATATATATATATGTGTGTGCGGCTTCATTTCGCGTGTTTTAAAATCTTACCTTACCTTTTTGTTGCATGCATTATAATATTTACATGCACTTTGCGCATATCTGACAAACACCCTTGCTCCAAGGCATTAACAACAACAACAAGAACAACAACAACAGCAACAGCAACAACAATTGAAATTGTTTAGTTAGTCGGCTGCTTTTGTTGTAGCGCATGTTGTAAAACTGGCTCGCTTTGCTTTGCTTTGGTTCGCTTTGGTCGGCTGCTTATCCTACAAATGCCAATTCGCCAGTCCGCCAACCAACTAACCAACCAGTCCGCAACCTAATCCGTCTGTCTGTCGGACTGTTAACAAAAATGCCGTCTAAAGCGGCCAACTGGCTGGGCAATTGGCACAGAGAGAGAAAAGATCAACTCAAATTCACCATTATTCCCATTTGTAAAGTTTGCCAAGATTCAAATATCCAAAGACGGGACGATTTGATTAGTCTGAAATTTGAATTAGTCTTAGCAATTAAGTAGTGATAATAATTATGATATTTCAACTTGCTTAATGTATTCTTTCACCTTGAATTAAGATCGTTTAAAAACAAAAAACAAAAAGTTTCAAAGTTTCCCAAATTGATTATTTTGGACTTATTTGTTGCATTTAATGTTTGTAGATTTTGAATGCTTAATCAAAGATTTGTTGTGTAAATCGCTCTTAGATTATGTATATGTGATTTAAATACCACATTTATTCTCTGTGTAGGGTAACCAGGATTGGGGGACTGGGCGACTGGGCCGCTGGGCGTTCAACTGGTTGCAGTTTTGTTGCTGCTTGTTTTTGTCAGTTTGCCGGCAGTTTTGAATTACAAAAGGAGCCTTTTGTGGGGCCGCCTGCAACAGCAGTAACAACAACAACAACAACAACAACAAAAACACAACAGCAGCATTTTTATAATTTCAATTTTGTGTATCTGCGAGATACGCTTGCAAACACGAATTGGCATTTCGTATTATGCATTCTGATGCCCTATATATATATATATATATATATTTATATATGCTTAATACTTTCAGTATTCTCTGTATAAATAGTAAACGCATATTTAAGAATATAAGTTAATCAGGCTGTAATGAAAGCTGTTATCTGTTATCTTTTGTCTGCTATTGTTTTTTGGCTTTTACTTTTGATATTTGATAAGCATTTCGAACAGAAATTTGCTGGCACTATTTGCAAAATGTATCTGGAACATATGTGCAAGATAAGTACGCAATGATGCGGTCAGCACACAAGGTATCTGCAAGTCGGTTAGTTGGTTAGTTGGCTAGTTGGCTAGTTGGCGTATTTTGCATTTGTTGCATTTTGCAATACGGTTTTGCCACAATTTGCAAATATGCAGTGTGACCAGCTTGAATAGCGCCTGATAATTAAAATACAATTAACGCCAGCATAATGATGATGACGATACGCTGATGAGATGATGATGTTGCTGATGGCGAGTGGCCAGGAAATGCAATTATTCGATTGGCCCACAACAGCAGCAACATCAGCAACAACAACAACAACAACAGGTGGCCAAAACGACGCCATTCGAAAGTCTTTTGCTGTTGCACAAATTTCGTATTTTGGCATTGATTGAAAAATGGCAAAATTGCTGAAATTGCATAAGCGAAAAGCGGCCGCAAGGCGTCAATCGGTCAATACAGCAATACATCAATACATCAATCGGGGCGAAGGCAATCATAATCATAATCAATTTTGTGTGGCTGAATTAGAACTTTCTAGTTGCACTGAGCGCTGTAGAAAAAGTAGTTGGTAAATGTGGAGCAAATAAATAAATTATTTATGATGACAGCTACAACATTTTTCTGTTAAGCCACATATAATTGAAGGCCGCACGCAATTAAAGCACTTTTGTGTGTTTGTGTGTTGCCCAAAAATACAAAATCACAATTATAAAAGACGACAACAGAAGCATAGAAAAATACACGAGAGAAAAAATAAAGAAAAAAAAACGATGTCATTCCGTTAGGCGGCTTAACAATCTGGCAACTTCAGACTTGAGCAGAAATAAACAAACAACAACAACAAAAAGAAAATGGGCTTCAAATTACAAGTGTTGTAAAATTGCGATGGGCGTTGGAGTTGAGTATTTAATGCAGGCTGTGAAGTGTGTGTGTGTGTGTGTGCGTGTGTGTTTACTTACCTCATTTGTGTTGGTTGCTTAGCAGAAGAAGACAAACACACCCAACAACAACAATAACAATAATAATAGCTCTTCTGCAATTGGAGCGCAAAAATTCTCGAGTTGCAAATTTGTTGTTGTTGTTGTTGTTGTTGTTGCTGCTTTCCGCCTTTTTGTTTTGTTTTCGTTTTTGTATTGGTTGTTTTTCAAAAGCTTTGCTGGCGAGTGCACTTTACACTTTTGTGGCTTGGCTTTTCAGGCTTCACTGACTGCTGGGAGACAGGTGCATATTTTATATTATTATTACTCCGCATGCGGCATGGCAACAGTATTCACAATTAATACATATTTTATTTTTTTCACACACATACATAAAAATGCAGTTAGTAGAAGAAACAAAAAATTGAACAAAAAGTGCGCTTGAAATTTGCAAAATAAATGTCTAGTTTATTTTGGCGATCGTTTGATATTTAAACAGCCGGCGCGCTTAACAAACAAAAAACAGAAAACAACTGAGGCAATGAGCGACGGTTAAAGGCGACGCACAACCTTAGTGCTTGAATGTCAGCAACAAATTGAACGGATGGTTAACCAGAGTGGCCGTAGTTGGCCAACTGCAGAATACCAGCTTCGCTGTTCGAATATAATATCGCATACGATGTTATCGAACCATCATTTACGTTTTTGAGCAAACTGATGCGTTTTTGAACTCAACAGAATAGTAACTGTCATTAGTTGCCAAGGCTTATCTTGTAGAGCATTGAATATATGTCCTATGTTTTGTTGGCATTATTGTTATTATTATCTGTTCTTTGTCACTTATCATCTTAAGAATGGCAGACATGTTTCAAAATAACGGTCAGCTGTTGTCTATTTCGATGTAGTTGGTCAACAGAGTGGTGCTATGCTACAGCGATCTGCGCAATTTGGTGCTCTTAGCGATGTATATCGATAAGTTGTATGGAATAACAGCGACTGGTATTGTGTTGCGACAACAGCTGTTCGCTGCTGTTACCGCCGACAACTGCGACCGATTTATTATTATTTCATAATAAATTCTGTAGTACATTTGTAATTTGGTAATTTACCTTGTAAGCTGAATTAAATAACAATGCAAAGTACACGTAAATTATTGAACCTGGCCCGGCTTACGCTTAGCCGCACGGCAGCAACTGCATCAGAACAGACGACG
Organism: Drosophila cognata; assembly: GCA_035041535.1. Lineage (NCBI taxonomy): Eukaryota > Metazoa > Arthropoda > Insecta > Diptera > Drosophilidae > Drosophila > Drosophila cognata. Next base: position 3,358,405 of record JAWNLC010000831.1, read on the forward strand.
CATTTCGGCTACCAAACGGTAAAGGAATCTGAAAAGGAGCAAAAAGGTGAGCGATATTATCAAAATAATATGGATTGAAGTCGAAACTAAAACCATCAAATTTTCTGGCAATCCAGTGCATCAGGTGTTTGAGCAGGTGGCCCAGTCCTACGATAAAATGAACGACGCAATGTCGCTGGGCATCCATCGTGTGTGGAAGGACATCTTCGTTGAGCGCTTGGGTCCGTCGCATGGCATGCGTCTCTTAGACGTGGCCGGCGGCACGGGCGACATTGGTTTCCGCTATCTGAAGTACCTCGAGAAACAGCCCAATCCCCAGGAGCGGAAAAGTCACGTCACCATCTCCGACATCAATCAGCATATGCTCAACGTGGGCGAGGAGCGAGCACGCCGTCAAGGATTGACCGCTGAGCGGCTGTCCAATGCCAGCATCGATTGGCAGTGTGCCGATGCCGAGAAGTTGCCCTTCCAAAGTGATAGCTTCACAGCCTACACAGTTGCCTTTGGCGTGCGCAATTGCACCCACGTGGATAAGGTAGGTCAGCCGAGATAAAGCCAAGGATTAACCAAGATAACCTCCAACAATTGATGACATTATTTCATTATTCATTTTAAGTCAAAGTGTATATATATATATATTAATATATACATTTGTAGGTGCTCAGCGAGGCATATCGGGTGCTGCAGCCAGGTGGTCGCTTCATGTGCTTGGAGTTCAGTCATCTGACAAATGAGACGATGCAGTGGCTGTACGATCAGTACTCCTTTCAGGTGATACCACCGATGGGTCAACTGGTGGCTGGACAATGGCAGGCATATCAGTATCTTGTGGAGAGTATAAGACGATTTCCGCGCCAGGACCAATTCAAGAGCATGATCGAGAACGCGGGTTTTGTCCATGTGACCTATGAGAATCTAACGTTTGGCGTGGTCAGCATACACTCTGGCTTTAAGCTGTAGTTGGACTGAACCACACCGAATTCCTATTAGAGTTTTTTATATTATTATTATTATTATTTACTGGACTGCGAGTCCAGCTGACAACTTGTTAAACATGCTAAACACGTTTTGTAACAGGTTATCTCCACTTTTTTTTTTTATTTGTTATTGTTTCCTTGCTTGTTAAAACTAAAGTTTTTTGGATAAACATTGTCAACATATTACATGTGCCAAGCAATTTATGGGTTTATAAGTTTTTGGCGAGCTTGGGAAAGACCTTGACGGAACGTATTTATATATATCTATATATACATATACAATTTTTTTTGAAATTATATTTGCAGATTTCCAAAAGTGGCCAAAGTGAAAATGTGGGCTAATTGAAAATTCATTTGTGATATAATGCGAGCTGCTGCTTCCCCTTAAACTCTCCCCTCCCCTGCCCCAAAACACAGTCAATCATCAAATTTAGTGCAAGTGAAATTTATGCGTGTGAATGTTGAATTTTAATCTAAGGCAAACGAAACGAAATAAAATCAAAAATTGAATCGCATGAAAAAATGCCATAAAAATCAATTGAAGTTCCATACACATAAGCACACATGCACACACACACACACACACGCACACATATACACTAAACCTAATTGATAGTTTATCAAAGTATTTTAAGTAAATTTTTTTCTCGCCCCCTTCTGCACTTTGTTAGTTTTAATTATTGGCCCAGTTTTTGGTGGCCAACAATTTTGATGGCTATGCATTTTGGTGATGTAACCGAGTCATAAAAGGCTATACATGAACATAAACTATCAAGAGTTACCTTTTTAGGCACCTCTACACCCATCCCCCTCTCCACCCGCTCTTTTATTTATTGTCTAGCGCCTAAAAGTGAAATGTGCCATTACAAGAATAACAACACCAACAAATGCGGAACATGCAAAATGAAAACAAAAGTTTTTTTCTTTGGATTTTTGTTCGCAGTACGTGAAGAAACGTGCAATGCATGCATACCTGTACAGGTGGACAGACAGGCAGACAGACGGACTGGGACTCAGACAAGCAACAGTGGGACACAAACACAGTCAGCTAATCCACATTTTTGGTACTTTTTTGTTTGTTGAAAATTCCTTAAGGTCCAGACTCCAGAGTTTCAGAGAGGAAGAGAGAGAGATATAGATAGAACAAAAAATGAATATTGGAATTAAAATATTTATAAAACCAATATTTAATTAGGACTCTACTTGTTTGCATCAACTCTTATGGATGTTCTGGTGCTGATTACAACAATGAAAACTAATTTGAATTTTGATGTATTTCAAGTGGAACTTAAATATAATCCAAAGCTTGTCACTCAATTGCTTTGATTAAGTTAAGTAATATGATTCTCATATAAATCTATTTTTCTTGAAATATTTTAATTTCAAAAGCCAAATAATTATAAACATTTTTCAAATGTCATTGTTATAAAATTGGAGCACTAAAACATTAAACAAATATTCTTTAGTTGTTTTCTTTAATTAGATTGTGCTCTAATATTTCCGCCTCATATGCTGGCTGCTGCGTTTCGACCCACTGTGCATTAGACAGGGTAGGCGCAGGTATGTTGGCAAGGGGTGGGCGGGGGTTGGTAATGCTGCTTGGCGTTAGCATAATCCATCGTTGGGTCAGGTGAAATGGCCGCGTAAAAGTCATAAACTGCCCAATTGCCGCTGGTCATGTCGTTGAGAGTGGTGTGTGTGTGTGTGTGTCTGTGTGCCTGTGTGAGTGTGCGTAAGAGTGTGGTGCGTGCGGTGGAGTGCACCACTTGGTATGCAGTGGCAGTCATCGGCAGCGGGGCACCGTTGATATCCGCTTTATAAATACAAGAAACACCAAGGAAGTTCATTTCATTTTCTTGGCAACAATCGCCGCGTTGACATAATCCAACAGCAACAGCTCCAACGAAATCGAAAGTTAATTGAAGTTGAAAAGAAGAAGAAACTGAAACGGATTACCAAATAGCAGCACTACCAAGCATGATGGGTCGCAGTTATGGTATTTTGGCCAGGATGCTGCTGGTGTTCGCATTATTGGGTTGCCACAGCAATAATGCTCATGCCGCTCTCCGTTTGCGTCATTCGAGTCGCCTGCTGAGCACCACGCCCAGCACAGTGGCCACAACCAGCAGCGGCAGTAGTGAAACCGCTACCATCACTGAGCAGCAGCAGCAGCAACCGCTGCCGGAAACAGAGACATCCACTGCCGATCAGGTTGGCAATGAGGAGAAGGAGCAGACGGGCAAACACAAGCGTGGAATACTTCATGGTGGTGGTGCACTTGGACCGCATTGGCCCGCCCGCACCTATGCCGCCCAGTATGGTTATAGTTTGCAGTTGCCCGCTGGTGCCAGCTTCTTTGCAGCTGCACCACCTGCTCATCATCGTCATCATGGATTTGTCAAGTATCCGGCCGGATTGGCGGGCTATCACGTCAAGCAGTATACACCTGCCGCAGCAGCGGGCTTTCTGCCAGCGGCTACTGCTTTGGCACCAGCAGTATCTGGTGCACTACCAGCACTACCGGCTCTGCAGGGTCTGCCTGCTGTTGGCGGGATCGCAGCGGCTGTCACTGGAACACCTTCGTATGTGCTGCGCCCCGGCAATGCGCTCGTCTCCACGTACAGTGTCAACTATCCGCAACAGCATCTGCATCGCCCAGTCAGGCCCCTCCACTTCCATCAGGCGGTTCAGGTGAATTACTGTTACTTGCCTTAGCTGCTGCTGTTTTATTTCTAATCCTCAAAATTGTTCGATTGCAGCCCACTTATGTCCAGGCCGTCGCACCTGCTCCACCAGCTGTACCCGTTCAGCCAGTGCATCCAGTTCATCCGGTACAGCCCTTGCCTGTCTTCCAGCCGGGCATTAGTTTTGCCACTGCCAGTCCGCCTGTCGCCGAGTTTCCCATTTTCCAGCAGTTTCCTACACACACTTTTGCTGTGCAGCCCACGCCCGATGTGCCTGTAATACCACAGATTCCACAAGTGCCGCAAGTGCCACAGATACCAGATATTCCGCAGATCCCTCAGATTCCACAGATTCCGCAGATTCCTCAGATTCCGCAAATTCCACAGTTTCCTCAGTTTAGTGTTCCACAGTTCCCGTTCATACAGGTGCCACAGTTTCCACAGGCGCCTATCATTCCCAGCACTCCCGCCGTTCCAGCTCTGCCCGCTGTTCCACCTGTGCCCACTATTCCGGCTGTGCCCGCTACTCCAGCTGTGCCAGTTATTCCCACGGTTCCTGCTGTGGCGGCTAGTCCCGCTTTTCCCGATATTCCCGCTTTTCCGGCGAATCCCGCTTTTCCAGCAAATCCCGCTTTCCCAGCAAATCCCGCATTTCCAGGAAATCCCGCTTTCCCCAGCCGTCCCTCTTTCTCTGTGAATCCCGCTTTTCCCGCTGCACCGCCCAACACTCAATTCTTCCCGGCCTCCGTCCAGCCACCGCTGCCCCAGCAGCCGCCCACTTTTGTGCAGCCGGAAGCACAATTTCCGGGTGGCATTGTGCCCCTACCCGGTTCGCAACCCGTCCGGCCAGAGACGGGCACAGCGATCGCCTCGCCACAGATACCCAATACGCCAAGGCCGGAATCGGAGCAGCCCGAGCAGCCTCCACTGCCCACACCGCAACCCGCACAGCCCGGACAACAGCAACCTTGGAGACCGATCTTCTATCAGCCACCAGCGACACCCAGTCGCCCAGCCGTAACCCTTTTGCCACCCTACGGAAGTGCACCAGCTGAGGGTAAATTCGAAATTTAGCTGCGCCATCTTCTTTATTCTATGAGCATCCTTCTTTCTCTGCTCTCCTTAGGCTATCTGCCACCAGCTGGCACCCAAGTGGCACAGCTGACTGCCACTGGACAAAGTATTCAGGGCATCTTCGATCAGCTGAGCGATGCCGAAATCGAGCACATTTTCACCCAGGCAAATCTCGCACAAAAGCAGCAACAACAGCAACAACAGCAGCAGAGGTATCAGCTCTACTGATCCTAAGGTGCGCCACGGTCTCCATCTTGTCCATATTTTCAACATTCCTTTTTTTGTTTTTTTTTTTTTAACTGTATCGCATTCATCTAATTTTATATATATTATACTTTCCCATGTATATTAAATGATTATTTATTAAGATATTTATCAAACAATATTACTGAGTTTCTCTTAATCAGATTGTACGCAGAAAGTTAAGGAAGTTCGAATAGACGAAAGACAAAGAGATACTTTTCACTTCTCTTGTACGTCCAATTCTGGAAGATGGATCTTGTGTGTGGTCTCCACAATATCATATTCATCAAAGTACATTGGAATCTGTACAGAAGAGATTCTTAGCTTTGACTGGGGTGCACTTCCTCCATCCACCAATGGGCTGCTTCTTATTAACCTTTCCTCCTCAACTAACCGTCGTGTTATGCTGAGAGTTATGTTTGTAGTTAAATTACTTAAAGGTGAAATCGATTCAGCAGCGTTGATAAGCCAAATAAATGTTTGTGTTCCCTTTAGACCGTATCATTATTTCTTCCCACTTTCTCTTAATCGTTATTGCTACTAATTATTCCTTGCATGAACCGTTTCGAGTACTCTGTAATGATTACAACAGACTATATCGTGTAATCACTTCAGAGTCCTCCATTTCTATAATTAAGAACTCAATTTTAAATGTCCTATCTCGGGAATAACTTGTTCGCATGCACAGCTGGTGGTTAACTAATTCTTACTATTTATATATATGATAAACCAATGTTGAATCTCATTTTGATGAGCTTCCCAAATTTGGTCAAATGTAAACCGTTAAAAGCAAGGAAATAGCAAAAAGAGCTTTTTGCGGTTCCAGTTTGTTTTGTACCTTGAACTTGGCGCAGCTTTATTCATTCATAATTTTTGCCAGTTTCATTCATTTGTACGTTTCGGCATCGGCCGTTGGGAATCGGGCGACGAGCATTGGGAATCGGGTGCCGGCATCGACATCGTCTTTACACATATGCCACATGTTGCAAGCGCTCGCTTGATTCAGTTGTTACCGTTAGCTTCGCAAGTGCGCTAGCAACGTCTCCGCGCTAAAATCAAAAAAACCGACAAAAACTACGCATTTTTTTTTGATGTGTCCTTTTTTTTTTTGCCGAAATTGAAAATAATATAAATAAAGAAAATGATTTACTAAATCGAACATCAATTCGCTGCCGATCTCAGTTTCAAATCATATCCAAGATGCAAGTGTTTATGTTGATGGACATTGATTTGATGGTTTTATTTTCTTATCTCTGGTTGGTGTTCCAAAATTGTTTTATATATGCATTCATTGTTTATTGCATTTGAATAGCAACAAGAACAATTAAGCAAACAAACAATAAAAAAAAAGAAAAACACGAAACATCTGTCGTGACGATAATGATGATAATCCGTAAGTCTTTCAAACAAATAAACAATTTCAACTCGATTTCGATTTCGATTTTGATGTTGATTTCGGCTTTCAGTTCTCTCTATATGCGGGAGCAACAGAACGCTACAAATTTGTACTCAATTAATTTATATACTCGTTATTCTGGCATTCAATGATCAATAACAACAATAAAATCAATACCACAATCAACCACAGACATTTTTGGCATGTGTCCTCACATGAGCTGGAAAGCTAATCATTTGAATATACATATGTATTTGGTAACATTGTTTAGAATATTTCGATTTCGTAACAGAGATGGAAATAAAGTTGAGAATAGCATTATGGACTCAGCTGAGAAGCTAGAAAACAACAACAACAAAAACAATTTGCCATAACAAAATTGACTCGCAGTTCTTTAACTCATAAAATCAAATTGAAACATTTCGAAATTGAAATGAAATTCACCTTTGCAAATTGAGCCAATTTCGTTTTCGATCTGCATCTTCAAAATGATTTCTATGAAGACTATTTTAACGATTGATTTCCCAGAAGATGCTGAAGAGCATCAAGTGGCATTTAGTATAAATAGAAGTGTACAAAATGTCAAAGGAAGCTGAAAACTAATTTAGCCCATTCATCAATGGGCAGAGAACCGAGTGTCTATTGAGCAATTTATCAGTATTCAGCAAGAGCTAAAATTGCAAATTTTATTAAATTAATTAACTTGATGTGTAAATTGAAGTCTGTGGAGCGAAGACATCTTAAACGGCATTAAGTTTATCAGGGCTGTGGAAATTGATAGAATCGCAGCAGACTCAATAACTGATACCATTAAAGCCACGGCTCGAACACGGGAAACTTGCAATAAGCCAGCTGTGTTTATGCTTTCAATTTCTTTGCCATTGGTTTAAATGAAAATTGTAATTTGCATATTAATTTATGATGTTAAACAGACAACGACCAGAAATAGCATAATGACTGGGCTCAGTGGAAGGGGGGCAGGGCGGCGAGGTGTGTGTGTTACTATGGAGAGTGTAACAATGTCCTTAATATCCGTTGTTTCAAGTGCCGATTATCCGTAACCACAGTCAATTTTTGTAATTAAGCGTAAAGTTGCTTGAATTTATGGCGAAGCGAAAAATGCAAGCATTTCGCAATATGGAGCATGTTAGTCTACCAAGATCAAAATTATTCAAAATATAACTAGGCATTTTTGGGTTTTCGTATATTTCCTAAAGTAAACGATCTTAAAGCAAGTAAATGAGTCCATGATCCAAGTATATTTTCGGTATGCTTCGAGACATGAACATCAATTTTCGTTTAGAAATGTATTTTAACGTTTATCTTTGGCACGCCGAAGAATAGATACCCTTTTAGGGCGTCTGAATTTTAGTCAAAAATTCGAATATTGTAAATTGAATATTCCAACAAAAGGGTCAAATGCTTGCCACAACTTAAAACTCTACTCTCGACTGATTGTTCCTATGATGGTTCAATATTTTAATATAATATTTTAATATAATATTTTAATATAATATTTTAATATAATATTTTAATAATTTTAAAGTTGCTGCGGACAGTTTTACATTACTTTCCTCAACTAGCCAAGGTTCTAGTCGCAATATCGAATGACAAAAAAAAAGTTGGATTATTAGTTACGGACCAGTTCACAGCTTATGCAAATGAAAACCTGGCTTACGAGTCGAAACGGGGCCTGATGAGCAGCATTTCCGATTTTTTGTGCAACGCACTGTGAGGATTACATTTCGGTAAGAACCTAGGCAGCTGTTGGATGTTGGTGGCCAATGAACTCCAAAGGAAATCCCCAAAGGTCGTCCAAATGGGAAATGATGAAAAAAAACCAAGCCTAAATAAAAGGAGAAAGGGGCAAAGATCAAACGATAAGTTCCCAAAATTGGTGTGGTCTACTCTTGACTTAAATGTTGTTGGAATTTTAATTATAAAATATATCTAAAGTAACTCCGATTTGTGTAACATCAAAGTTGTGCCTTCAATGCAAATGTTTGTTTTTTGCTTATCAAGCCTAAACAGGAAAAGGGTTAGAGCCAAATCAAATGTATTTCTTAAATGAAAGCCAATAATTTACAATTTTATTGGGTCAGGTTTGGGTTAGTGTTTTACTAAGTATGAATCATTTTTGATATCTTGAAATAATTCGTTACAACTAATTTCGGATTGAGTACAAAACTATCTTTCAGCTAAAATATGACTTTGAATGCGACATGATTCCACATTTGTCAAAACTGAACTGAATTTTGAGTTGATTAGATCTATTTGGACCCTTTCTGAACCTACTGCTCTTCCATTATTCCAATTCCTGTCGTTTCGAGGGTTTCTATATCCTCGGAAAACATGCTTGCCCAGGATACTACATCTTTTCCTTGATATAATTGGTTTTGAGGCTTCTTTATTATTGTTTACTTGGGTTACTTCTTAGAGTATTCAGTCTTTACTTCTTCTACTTATATATTAATTACAAATTACTCTTCGGCATCAGACACAATTGCTTAAGGGCTTTACAAAAGAGCATGTTTAACGTTTAAAATTCGAACAGGACTTAAGCTTGTTCCCTTCCCTTGTGCACCATCCCAGCTGTATTTATTGAGACACTTTGCTGGTTTTCTCTTCGCACAACTTGAGCAGAAGCAGCAGCAGGAGCAGCAGCAGCAGCAGCATCAGCAGGAGCAGGAGCTGGAGCTCTTTACACTTGAGCCAGGAAAAAACAAATAAAATGTTACTCAGGCGTTCACCCATAATAATAATAAGTTTATTCAAACACGCATAGATGGTTCAGGTGGAGGTCAATTGGATTCAAGTTCCAGCCAAATGTTCAGATTTTCCATTTAAGCGCGTGTCGCCCGCAGCTGATATGATGACGTTCGGAAAAGCAATGGGAATGGGGATGGGGATGGGAATGGGAATGGGGATGGGAATGGGGATGGAGAGGAGCAAATGCTTAAAACTGAGTTGGGTTAGTTGGGTGCGCATGGGTCCATCGGAGCAATCCAAAACAGCAGTTGTTGTAATTTGAATAGGGCAATCATTATTTATTGCCGCACTGCTCACATTTTGCGTCCGGCTGATGTGCACCTAATGACGTACCCACACCAATCCCCTCGAGCCCCTTCTCGGCACACTTTTGGGGATGTGTTTGCTAATCGATGGCAAAAACTAAACCCAATATCAAGTGACAAGTTTATAGAATGGGTCTAGCCCTAAAGCGAAGACCAATATAAAATACTTGCGTTTAATTTACGAAAGAGTTTGATAACTTAAACTAGAGATTGAAATTAATACTTATACTTAAATCTGGCAAAAATCTTAAAACAAGATAAATTAATCTTAAGTTGACTTAATATTGTAATCATGTTTTTCCTTCCTATTGGTAATTTTCATTCCCTTTTTACAAGAAATCATTTTGGATTTATGATCAAATCTGCAATCATATTTCGATGTTTACTCCTTAGAATGCAATAAAAATCATTTAATTTTATGGGTTCCAAAGCAGGGCAACTTCTGATTCTTTTTCTTAATATTTTTGCTTCTTAGTTTTTCTGGTTATACAAAGAACCAATGGAATTGCCAGGTAGATATAATGATAGCAAAAAGGTTACGCAACATTTGGCCATAACGATGAGTGTCGTCTGAAATGATGGTGAAAACTCGAATGGATTCGTTTCCGGGATTACCCCTCAATGGGAGGACACTTTGAATGTGTAATTGAGCTAAGTGATGAGAAAAAGGGCATGTCAAGGCGATGCCTCCACAACGAGTCCCCATTGAGTGATTGTCTGGCCAAAATTGACACCAAAATTTTATGACTCTGTGGCAGCCGGAAATTCAGCATCGTAAGCACTTAAGACCAATGAAAGGAGCTGGTAACTATTGCCTCGAACACACGTCTTCAATCTGTTTCAACGGATTTTCGGAAATCGATCGGATTTTTGGGAAGAAAACTTATTACAACTTTGTGGCTAAGTTCGAATCCTTTAAGGCGCATTCGCAAGTAGTTTTGATGATTTGAATTAATGGCAGCAAATTTATCAACAACTTTTTCTATGATTGCAACTTAAACGGAATTCTGTAGTATATATGTATGTATTCGCTGTGGGCTTCGGTGATGCATCAATAAAAAATAAATTTTAGAAATTGTTTAGAAAAAATTGTTGTCGCAGTGATTGAAACACTCTTTAAGAACAAATTTCCAATAGGCAATTGCATCGTATAATGAAAAGATTTCTTTTCCTAATAGCTTCATTTGAGAAATTCAGATATAATATGCATGCTCAACTGTTATCATGATGACCGTAAAAATTGATTTCAACTACAAGGATCAGGATTGTAATAATGCTTATGTCACACTTAAGAGAGCGTAAGCGATAATTTAGTACGCCTTAAATCAGATACTCAGATACATTGTAGTATCGGCTATGTAGTTCTTGGATTTGACCTGTTAGGGTTTTGGGTGGTGGGGCGTATTGACAAGTGAGTATCAAGCTTGCCTCAAGTAATTAACAAGTGGTGGCTGCCCACTTCCTGCCACTGTCAGGCTCGGACTTCTAGACAAACACACATCAAAAACAAACGAAAAAACAAAATGACTTTGGAGCTGGCCTTCAAATGAAATATTTGCACAGTGGGTAAACCGATATGTGTGTGTGTGTGTGTGTGTCCCAATATAAATGTCATGTGTAATTTCTTGATTTAGGCTTAAGCCAATGCTTTGATTGGCTCCAGCCTAAACGTCCTATCAGCAAACCAATTTATTTAACGGATTGCGAATGCAAATGTGAAACTGAACTTGAATGAAGAGAAAAACTTGGCATGAGTCGTCGTGCTGAATGAGTAGTGCATTCGGATGACTCAAATAGATGAGTCAAAACGATCTAATCACGTAGACGACCAACAAAAGGCAATCAGTTGGAATGTGTTAGGATTGTTATTAATACCACGCATTTTTCAAAGTACGCCCAAATTTAATGTCTCACTCTTACCAAGACTTCATTTATTTGTGAGCTATTCGCTTGAGGTCTGTGCACGAGTCCATCTCTAGCTGGAAGGAAGCTTATCACATGTCCTCGCCGACCTTTTGGGCAAATAGCATTTATATTCATTTGTGCTTTGGTTGTTGCCACTTATTGACTCTGTGCCCCCCCCCCCCCTCCTCACTGACTGTGATTCATGCAGCCCCAAAAGGGGAGTGGCTGTCGTTGGCGTTGGGGATTGAGCCTCATGATGTAATTAAATGGTTGTACGGCAAACAAAGCAATTGGTTGGCTTTAATGGGTTAACAATTAACCCATTGGTATGCGGGGTATCTGCATTCCCAAGTGGTCCACTTTGAATGAGACCACAAGTGTATCTAGCACTGTTTTAGCATTTAGATATTCGCCGATTTACTTTTAAAAATAAATTTGCCCCAATGGCGGTGGGAAGGGGTCGCAGCTGGTCTTCATGCAGAGGGTATACTTTCAGCTGCCCCATTTGTGTTTATAATGTTTTAGTTATATTTGTATTTGTGTTTTTTGTATTTTGTTATTGGTTACTTAAGCAGCTTGTTTACAAAACTTGAATTGTATTTAAAATGTTTGCGTTGATTACATTGTTGTAGACTGTGATCTCTAGTTATATTCCACACATTCACTGAGAGAAATAATATGAAAAACCACTTAAAATAATCACAATTCAAGAATATTTTCACTTGCATTACTTTTCAGTTTTCATTCAAGCTTATTTGGTTCTATTCAGCATTGATATCAGCATTGACTTACGAATGAAATGAGTCCTCAATATCGTATTTCAAGTAATCTAGTTCTTTCGACAAGATGGGATTATTTCTAAATGGTCGAAGAAATCAACACATCTGGATCTGAACACAATAGTATTTAATTCGTTCTGAAAAAGTCTAACATTTCTGATATTCAAGCGTTTGACCAATTTTTCCAGAGTGTATTCACCCCAGCCAAAAAACAGCAATCTGAAATGAACATAACATAAAAAAAAGAAAAGATTCAAAAAGATAAAGAGAAAAAAATTTGAATCTAAACAGTAGCACGAAGTGAATAAAACCTTTGGAATTTCTCAGTCGTTTTTCCAGCACAGCAATTTTCACTAACGATTTGCTTATTGTTTGGGTTAAGCATATACCCACATACATATACACATACGTGTACGTGTGTGTCTGTGTGTGTATGTGTGTGTATACATATGTATGTATATGACAAAACACCAAATTACGGCGCTTACCTCATCGTAGAACAAACAAATATCTTAATCAAAAATCTATTATCTTTCTACAATTCTAATTATAATTTGTGCAGGTAATTATCAATACAATTTAATTACAAGTAATTAAAATTTGTGCTTAATGTGCAAGCGCCTTATTTATTTTGAGTTCAGTTTTTCATTCATTCTTTCAAATTCTTCTAAGATTCGATATTATAATTTGCCTCTGTGCAGATTTCCTCCCTTGGGTCCAATCTGTGCGTCTTTTGACGGTTCTTTGGTGTTTAATCGCCTTACGATTGCCACTAAAAACGAAGAAAGAAACAAACTGAACTCAATCGACCCGAAAAAGAAAGCAATGCCCCAATACAGTGAACACTTATTTACAGTGAGCACTCGACCTATAATCGACGATTTGTCAATTTGTTTACATGTCCTAAGACCACCCAAAAAGAAAAAGAAAAAAAAACTCAACTCGACCCAAAAACACATCGATTCAACCAATTTTTACCCGATAACACTTGTGAGTGTGTGTATGTGTGTGTGTGTATGTGCGTGTGTATGTGTGTGTGTGTATGTGTGTGTGTGTGTGAGTGTGTGTGAGTGTGTGTGTTTTGGCATAAGTCGATCGTTTGCTTTGGTCTTTATAGCTTTGGTTTCTATTTTGGTGGCAAGCAACACCCACTCGCACCCCCTCTGGGTGGCAGCCTGTTGCCTAGTTGCATGCGAAGGCATTCGCTTTAATTATTTCGAATGGACATAAACAAAAGCGGGCAATTGACCGGGTTGAGTGTGTTTGCTTTAGACGCGATTGATAATTTTAACCAGACGGTAGGACGTAATGGGGTGGGTGATACACTCAGAAAAACGAACGAAAAAATAACTTTTCTTTGGCAAATTCCACATTATCATTTGTAAAATAAAACCAACCATTTCTTATCGTCAAGAAAGCGAGTTAATAATAATAATAATAATTTCTTTTAGCTTTTAATTTTTAGAAATATCAGAAAAATAATGCTGAAAAATAAATTAATTTTATTCCAATAATAAATGTATTTCTACATCTGTTGCTTAAGATTTGCGTTTAATGTTAATATTCGAACTTCTAGGGCATATTTTTGTCTAAGTGTAGAATGTTGTAAGTGGGCCAAGACACTGCATGAGATGGCTGCTGCCTGTGGTCAAAGTTGGCGAAAGCTTGAGGTCAAAACTTTGATCAGGGCCAAGGCCATGTTGGACGTCTGAAGATGATGCCCTGATGATTTTGCCCTAATGCGAATTCACGTTATATATGTATGTAGATGTCATCAATCACAGCATCGCCAGTGCCGCAAACATTTCAATTTGCTGGCAAATGTGTTGACAAACGGCAGCGGCAACAACATCGAAATGCGAACAGGATATATGTGTGCACAATCTGGGACGAAGGACCACGACTGCTACGAGTGCGTCTTCTCATTGTTCTTATTCAACCCCCTCGCAACACATACATATATTAGCAACACGTGTCGCCCACATCGCGCCTCCTCCTCTGCGGTCGCACTTAATTACGCTTTTATGGAGTCAGCCTCGTGCTGACCTCGACCTCCTCCTCCACTGCTCTTGCAATGTTGCCACATCTTTTGCTGGATGCTGTTGTTGTTGTCATCGCATCGCGACTGCTGGTTGCAATTGTAGTTGCAATGCGACGACTTTACTTTTCATTGCTGTCACTGAGTTATGAGCTATTGTTGTTTCCTTAGCTTTCCATTGTTCATCTCTGCATCTCTGCATCTCTGCGTCTTCTCGGTTGCAGCCTTGTTAATGCTGTTCCTGTTGCTGTTGCTCTTGTTGCCCGTTAACCTTGTCTTTGGCTATTGTGCATAATCTCACCCGGAACTCTTGCAACTTGATCCTGTTGTTTTGGCCACCTGCCATTTTTTTTAAAAATTTTATTATTTTTTTTTATTTATTTTTTTTAGGTCCTTAAGTCTAACAAGACATATTTTAATTGGCTTGCAGTATAGAAATTATATATTTATGCATTGCCATCATTTATCATCTCTGTTTTTTATGGCATATTATAAATATGCCTTTTTATTTTGTTTATTATGGAAAGTATTTAAACAAGCCCCAAGTGAAATTCTCGAAGTATTTGTAAATAAAATACTTACTTGTTAAGACCCCGTTTATCACCAGAGAACATTCATTTCGTGTTTATGCTTTTGCTAAGCAATACGTATTTTAAATATTACTTTCAACTGGTTGTGAAAAGTCCAAATTTGAAGCAAACAAAATATAAAATAACATTGAAATGCCAAATTTGATGTCTCATCCCTCAGAAATATGCATACGCGGGGTATGCGCAGGGTATCCGCAGGGTATGTAAAGTATGTGCCTCTTTTGCAACATCCTCATTGCATCCTCTGTAAATAGTTTAATTTGTTGTTGTTGTTTTTAGTTGTGTTTCGCACAGTTAACTTTTCGTTTGTTTACCTGCAGAAAGCTCCCCATAAAAAAATTCCTCAACACTTTTGAAAAGTTGCAAATGTAGTTGTTTTTTTGTACACATACATACATCTGTTGATGGGCAGATGTATGTATATAAAAACAGGGATTTACAGTTACTCGTTGATGACATTGTATGTTAAATAGTTGTTGTCATATTATCATTAATTTTACTTGATTAATTTTTGTTTATTTATGCAATTTGAGTTTTTCTTCATTGTTGCTGCTGTTGCTGCTGCTATTTGTTATTGCCTCTCGTCTGATTTACATTTATTTGTTTACCTTTCGTTGTTATATTTTTTGTTATTTTCGTTTTTCTTTTTCATTTTTATAACCGAACGAATGGAATTTTCATTTGGTTGAGCAGCTGTCGACGCCGCTATCAAAAAGTCAACCACATTGATGGCTTATCGATGATGCGGAAACCACCCCACACACACACACACACACACACACACACATACTACTAACTCGTTCATCTACCAGCTCTCTCTCTCTCTCTCTGGCTGTACATGTATCTCTCAAGGACCGCTTGGAGAGTTTCACAGGCCATTGAGCCATATCCCAAATGTACTGTGCATAATTTTTATTACAAACAATTTAATTGCATATTTTGCACATTCGCAAAACGGAATTTGCCGTTCACCCCAATCCCAATCTCAAATCCCCCATCTGGCTAGTGCATCGTAAAAAGTGCACTGCATTAAATGCAATCGTTAAGAATGATAAATTATTAATCGCCAAAGTGCGGCGAATCCATATGGGAATTGCAGCACACTTTGAAATCGCTTCAATTCATTTACAAACATCGTTGAAGATCACATATTTAATGATATTTAAAATGCCAATACAATATGCTCCAGCGACTTTAATATCTCTATTTAGTAATTTACATATGTTCCGAGTGATAAATTATAAAAATCGCCAAAGTGCTGCGAATCCAAATGGCAATTGCAGCTCACTTTGAAATCGCTTCAATTCATTTACAAACATCGTATTTCAAATGTATATTTGTAGTTAGTAAATTTCAAATATTTCTGATATGCCAGGCTATGCGCTTTTCCTTTCAAAGCTGCCGACAAATGCAGTCAGCCAGCCGCTTGTTTTGGTCTACCTGAGAACAAGATTTATTTGAGCCAAAAATTCTTTACGCTTTTGCGTTTACAATGTGTAATCAAATCGATGGCGTTCACAGCTCGTAGAGCTGCTGATTTAACTGTCTACATATGGGAGCAGCGTTTTCAAAATTGCCAAATCAATGGAATCCATAATTTACTGCTCACATTATAATTATTTGGCCTTCAGTTTCATTGCAAAAATATTCTGCGAGTTGTGTTTTTTTTTTTTAATTACCATTTCATGAATTCCCATTAACCTTCCTATGAAAACCAAACGTGTTTTCCTAGTTTCAATTTCATTTAAACAAAAAAATAAATACATTTTGCCTAATCTAACATATTTGTATAAAAGTTAGGAAGGATTCCTATAAACGTTTTTTTGGCTCCTTAAAATTGGAAACCCTTTTTGTTGCTTCAAACTTTAAATGCAGTATTTCAATAAGAGTTCAAATATGATAAAAAAAAATACCAAAGTATTAGAACTTATTTAATATTTGAATGCTGCTTAAAAATGAGAACATTTTAATAATATTAATAAAGAAAAAATGGCAGCACTTCTAAGAAAGTATTCAAATGATTCGTAGGCTTACAATCGTTATTAAGATATCATTGACAACATGCGTAAATATTTGCTATGATTGTATTTATATTATGATGTGTATATGTATGTATGTATATGTATTTATTTAAGATATGTATTTGTTTATCTCTTGGTTTGTTTTTATAGGATTTGCCAAGCTATGCGCTCTGAGCATCCTGCTCTCGCTAACGACACTGAGCTTGGCGGGTGTAACGAATCGCGTGGCGAAGATAAGGTTCGGTGTTGCACAACGCATTGGAATTTCGACGCGTAGAGGCAGCGTGGGCGCGGCAAGCACAGATGGAGAGGGGAAGTTTGAAGCGCTGAAAGTTGAGGTGAATGGAATGGATGCAATAGATTCGGCAATACTGCTGCCCGACGAGAATGATGCTTGCCTGCCTGGATATTTTCACTGCAACTCTACCGCACAGTGTGTGCCGCAGCGTGAGAACTGCGATGGTAGTGTCGACTGCGATGATGGCTCCGACGAGTGGAACTGCGTGAATGAGGTGGATGCCAGGTACTGGGATCACTTGTTTCGCAAAAACTCTTTCGGGCGACAGGGCATGGATGACAAACCAATTGGCCATTGTTGTGAGTATGCCGCATGCCCCATGCTCCATCCCCCGCCCCTCCACCTCCTCCATTAATTGCGTAGCAACAAGGTCAAAGTAATTAAGCGTTCCATTATGAGTGTCGACAAGTGGCGCAAACTAGTGTAGGATAGCACCGTTTGGGTTATGTCTCTCCGCTCCACTCCCTCTGAAAGTGGCACGTAAATTTACGCGATTTTCATGCATTTCACTAAATGGAGTCCCTCATGACAGCAATTTATATTTATTTTTATTTTTTTTGTTCGCAGCCTGGAACAATACGAACTTCAGTTGTCCTTGTCGCGGCAATGAGATTTTGTGTCGATTTCAGAAACTGACGTCGCTGCCAACTCATCTGCCCACCAACAGTCTGACAACGCTGTAAGTACTGAAAACCGAAGAAAAGGTCAGTTTTTGAAAGGTTCCTGTTTACCAGTTACCACATACTTTTTATCCTTCGTTTACTAACATATTGCCAAGTGTGATCTAAAAAAAAAAAACTCTTCTCCTGCATCGTATGATCAACGTTTCTTAAATGTCTAATATTTGTAATCTTACATTAATCTTGACAAGCAATATTAAACAAGTAAGAAGGAAGTAGTCGGGTGAGATCGACTACGATATACCCTGAACCCGGTTATTAAATTTATTCTAGTTTTATTGGCAAATTTCCCTTTAAAAAGTCGTGCACCCAAATGTGAGGTCTTCAACGCGTCAAATCACGCGTACATTGTGAGCCGACGCACGCATCAACGCACGCGTACTTTGTGGACCGGCACGCGTATATTGTGGTTTAGCGCACGCGTCCATTGTGGGTCAGCGCAGGCTTCCATTGTGGCATTTATTGTTATTGGAAATCGAAATGTATCGATATTGGAGGCAGTTATCGATAAAATAGAGCAAAACTTGATGCGCGTCTGGTATACGAGAACCTATATTCCAAATTTTGAAGTCTCTAGCCCTTATAGTCTCCGAGATCCGCGTGTTCATACTGACGGACGGACAGACGGACTGACGGACATGGCTAAATAGACTCCGCTGTTGATCCTGATCAAGAATATATATACTTTATGGTCGGAGATGCTTCCTTCTGTCTGTTACATACATTTGCACAAAACCATCATACCCAATTTGCCCATTTTTAATGGGTTCAGCGCATACAAATAATAATAGAGAAACGAAGTGATTTTTCAGTTACGAAAGTAGATGATTAGAATTAACTTGAAAGCTTCATTTTTAATTGGTTTCTAACTGTTCGAATCAACAAATTTCTTTTACTTTGAGAAGCACGTTTGATTGGCATAACTATGCTAAATCATTGCCAAAGATTGTAATCAATTGATTAATTGATTAATTGATTGACAACTTTTTTTAACACACTTTATTTGACTTATGCCATGTTGTATTTGTTTTTAGTGACCTTACTGGCAACAATTTTGACGTCATCAACGAAACCTTCTTCAGCGCCCTGCCCGAAGTGGAGATCTTGTGAGTAAAGAGACCCCCCCAAATCCCCCACACTAAATTTTCGCAAGCATAGAAATACAAGCTTTGGCTTAGCTGTGGATATTTCGAAGATACAGCCCTCGAGGGGTCCTTGTCGCCCTGCTGTGTCGATTAAGCAGCCAAACGTTGTCGCACATACGAATTACACACAGACTTGACTAGAGTTATGGCCGGGGAGAGCAGCTAGTGGTGCGGGGTGCTGCTGGCATGGCAGTTAGAGTTCGTGTCGTGTTTTGCAGGCGGTTGCAGTTTATGTGCCAGTATGTTAAAGGACGCCGACGAACAACGTACAGACTAAAGCCCTTAAATCGCTTCAACATACTGTGGCAAAATGGGAGACGCTTTATTAACACTGCGAGAACCGAAACCGATGTTGCCACAAAACAGAGTATGATAAGCTCTATTCGAAATCTGATGCATTTAGCCTATTTGGGCAAGAAGCCTTCAGCAAGACCTTAAGCAAGGGTATTCAGTTTTATTTTATTGAAGTAATCCGAGCACAGAATATTCCAGCACGCAAGACACATAAACCTAGTAAGCATTAAGGCTGAGCATTTTCTATGAGAGAAAGAGAGAGGGAGAGGCAGAGAGAGGGAGGGAAACAGGGCGAGAAATGTCAGGTTTGTAATCACTATGTTTAAGGCAAAAGCAAAAGAAAAAGGAAAACAGCAACCAAACAATCAGAAAAACAAGCTCATAACTTTCAGCCCATTTACATATGGATTCATATATATATATATATATATATATATATAAATATATATATATTATATCTGTAGTTCATTAAGTCATTAGGTCGAGCTAATCCATTTTTAGTTTCTCTCAGCGTAAGTGCAGCTAATTCACTAGCTGTGTGGCCACACCACGTACTCAATGGTTTGTGTGTGTGTCGTAGGCGAGGCAACATGCCTATTGGCCAAATACATTACTAATGCCTAAGCACTTGGAGATCCAAATGGAACTGGACTTCCTATCTCCTAGTTAGAGACTCCTATGCAAACTGCTGGCGACTGTTCTGACAGATGTCTTTAATTATATAGAAATCACTAAAGAATCCCGAGGATGGAAATTAATTTGACCACAGTCGGTCAGTTGAGACAAAAACCAAGAATCCATAATATATGTGGCAGTTAGGTGACCAAATGAGATCTCAATCAGTTTTTGAATTGTTGCAATAACTCCCTTAAGTGTTTTCCAATTGCTATACAACTTTCAATCAATCTTTATAATTGTGATGAGTTTGGCTTCAGTTCACATTACATAAATAAGCAATTAAATTGAATAAAGGAAAAACTTTCAAACAAATCAAACAAAATTAATGTTACCTTTTTCGAGAATTGAATAAGTACACTTTTCTGAATTTCGATGAGTTTTCAGTTTCCTTTCGTTCAGATTCCTGGTTATTCTGAGTTTGTTAGTTTGTGGTTGATGTGTTTTCCAACTTTCGCAGCCGCATTTTCAACGTGCGGAGAAAAAGTTGACAATTGAATTTGCAAACAATAAGTCTATTTGTAACTGTAACTATAACTGTAACTGTAACTGTTACTGAGCGTGTATCTGTATCTTTTCCCCACACATACAGGGTGCTGAAGTTCTGCTCAATCCGTGAGATACTTGCGCATGCATTCGATAGACTGGCCGCCATTCCCCTAAATACACTGTAAGTATTGTGCTCCTCCCAGGAAGGAGGGGGACGAGCAGGAGAAGGATATGGAGGATGGGGCCTATATTGGATGGTTGGGGGCATAACTCATAATTAACTTTGGTTATTTATGTGCACTTAATTTATTTGTTGCTGCTGTGGATGCTACTGGAAATGGCCACCACCGTTCTGAATTGTTTTTGCCTCTCATTTTTCTGCTCTTTCGATTTTTCAGTTATATGGATGATAATAAATTATCGAGTTTGCCAGAGCATTTCTTTGCCCCGGGCAATCAATTGAGAATTTTGTAAGTATTACTACTGATTATTATACAATTAAGTGAGCTCAGCAGCTGCACATAAAATACACCATTAACTGTGCATACACAACATACATACAGTGACGGACAGCTCAAAAGGTACAGAGTCAAAGACAAAAAGTAATTGCCTGCCATAAGCTAATTATTCATTATTTTTCAAAAATTCCAAAGACCGATGGTAGGTACATGTATTAACCACCAATATGAATGGATGACCCTAATAAACTGAGGTTTCCCCACCTGCTAGGTAGGATTATGTAAAAATGTAGCCTATTTTTAGGTGACAGCTTATTTGGATCAGGTACATTGTGGACACCTGGGAGCCATAGAACCCGGATTTTTTACCTAAAGTTGAGTATTTTCGGAATAAATAGATCAATCGTTCGTAGTCAGTTTAGTTATATCCTGCATCCCGGATGCAATAAGCCCAGGACTATGGACAAACGGACTACCATTGAACAACGGAAACTCATCCTGGAACACCACAAGAACGGATATTCACATCGCCAAATAGCTGAAATGGTCAATCTGAGCAACTCAACCACGTATAACATCATTCGACGCTACGTCGACGCAAATCGGATTGAGGGCAAGGGCAAGGGCAGAATGGCACGGACGTAATTATGTGGGGCTGCAATCCAATACTGAGCTGAATCCCAAACACATATGGCAGGCAATTACTTTTTGTCTTTGACTCTGTACCTTTTGAGCTGTCCGGCACTGTATATGAGGACACATTTAATGCTTCATTTATGTCATAATGCATAAATCACATATATTAATTATGTACGTACATGTTTAAAGGACGCATTTTAACTTCATTTTTTAACTTTATTAACAATTGCAGCTATTTTCAATGTTGTAGTCGAGTAAAGTCGGTCTACTTTAATCACCCAAGCTCCTTTGACTGAACCACATAAGCAAATATGATTTTCGATGAACTCAGTTGAAACTCATGCTCAAAATCAAGTTTCCATGCTTGCTATAAGCGAATTTAATCTCCGATTAAATGAACATGCCTTGCTCGCAATCCAACTTCACTAATAACTGTTGCCTATCCACAGGCGCTGGGGAAATTAAGCAAACGTCCCATGGACGTCGTTGTCCGTGGTAGTTAAGGGCGTTAATATGCTGTTATTTACGTGTAACAAATTTATTAGCCAGCAAAAATAATCGCAAAAGGCATCGGAAGATTACAGTTAATTCCGCATTAACAATTTATTAGTGGCCAGCTAATAAAATGACAATAAATTCAATTGTCTGCGATGGCAATTAAATTCGAATTGAAAATTTACAACAGATGCAAAAGTTAATTTTATGCCACTTCTTTTTTTATTTTATGCAAATCGAAAATCATTGGAGTTGTTATAGTTGTTATAGCATTGCTAACTGCTTACTGATTTAGATTTGGCAAATATAATAACAGTTTAGAGAGGAAATCGACATTTTGTTTTACAACTGATAATTTGCCTATTCGCTTTGGGAATTTCAAATTTGGCATGTGTTTTTTGCAATACTAAAATTCATATGTGAAACGCTTGCAAATTAAGCATATTAAAAGATAATGCGGTCAACTACTGTATATATATACATATACTACATATATATATACATATAGATAGCTTGCTCTGCTGCAAGTCATTACATTTTGTGTACAACTGTACTTTCGCAAATTGGTTTGGATAAAAACAACAAACAAAAGACCAGAAAAACAAAGAGACAAAATAAACAGTGCTGTCAAATTTTAGGCATGAAATTATGATGATGTCCAGCCCGATGGGGGATCCAGACGCAAAAAATGCTGTAATTGCCAATAACTACATATAACTAGGTAGAAATGCACACACAGCCATGCATTAGGCGAGGAGATTGCATATAAAAACCGAGACAGTTATGTGCACTAGCAATTGTTGATGGTATCATCCTGTGTGGGAGTGTGTGTAGGTGTAGGTGTAGGTGTAGGTGTGTGTATGTGCATGTGGGAGTAAATTTATATATCCCAGCTGATATTCAGTGTGTGTGTGTGTGTGTGTTTGTGTTTGTGTCTGCAGCTATTGTTGCGTATACGCATCGTATGCCAGTTGGGGCCATAAAGTGGCCCATTGTTGTGGCCTCTGTGCTTTTGTGGTCGACCCTAAGTTTATTTATTTTTCTTTTTGTTTTTTGGTTTTTCTTTTTTTTTTTTTTTTTGGTGCTCAATCGACTCGGCGAGTAATAAAAATATTAGCACACGCAGCCAAAACTAAAAGTTCTTGTGCAGCAGCACTGAAAGCAGAACGCTGGGAATGCTGCCTGTTGTTGTTGTTGTTGTTCGTCGCTCTCCTTGGGAGGCAAAAAGACAACACAGCAGACGGCGACAACAGAAACTAAAACATAAAACTAGAAAACAAAATAAAAACACATAAACAACTCAGTTACACTTTGCGCCAAAAGCGGGGAAGTTGGGATTAGTTAGGGCTAGTTAGGTATCCGATAGTAATTTGAGTTGAGCACAATGGTGAAAATGAAGCTAGTTAAGTAGAACCTTGCCATTAATCACGTTCAACTTAATGCTCAGATGTGCATTAGTAAATTATACTATAGTCAGTGTGTGTATAAGCGAAATACACGCATATAAATAGCTGCTAATGTGTTCTAGCCAAATAACTTAATGATTATCTCTGTGGAAATGGATTTTCAGAAAGCATAATCATCAATGAGTACTATATCAAATACAATATCAAAGTGAAGACTAAACAAATCGCCAAATCGACATGCAAATAAAATGTGGTAGAAATGAGCGGGCCAAGAACTGAGTGTTGTTCAAGTAGCATTTCAGTGAAAGCGAAAAATGATCGCTGATTCAGTTTATTTTTGTCGAGTTGCTATTTGAAGCAGCTGCCAGCTGTATTCTTATCAGACTTTGATAGGCCCAAGTTTTGAAATGAAAAACCAGAAAAACGCATAACGCTCATCTGGTCATCTGCTCATCTGGTCATCTGCTCATCTCTATTTTTGCGTATAAGTCAGGAGTAGTTGCCGGAGGCACAGCTGCTGTTGACATTGGCTCTGGTTGGCTGGCTTTCAACTTTTCAGCAGCCGGCGTTTTGACATTTAGCTGGACAGGCCAAAAAGGGTGCAGGAGGGTGGAAGTGGAGGGCAAGAGAGAAGGCAGGCATGCAGATTGCACTTAATGGGCTTATTAAAATGCAATGCTTATCCAGTTGTTTCTCTGTCTATCTGTCTGTCTGTCTGTCTCGTCTGTCTCGTCTTGTCTATTGTTCACTTTGGCACATTAAAATCACATTAGAACTAATGTGGCAAGTTAATACTCTTCTTTTTTTTGCCCATATTACCTGCAGAATCTTGGCACGCAATCAACTGAGCAGACTCAGCACTGGCGATTTTCGTTATCTGGAACTGTTGGAGGAGCTGTAAGTACTTGAGGCAACATCTAATACGTTAAGTAATGTGCCCCAGAATCTTTTCTCAAATTTCTGAAACTGATTGGCAGATATTTCTCAAATCAATTTTGTATTTAATTCTTGCAATTATTATTATTATTATTATTATTTGGTGACCTCATTTTATAAAATTGAAATTGCAATAAATATTCATTTCAGATTTTTATTTTAGCTTTATCATCAATATACTGAAATCTAAAATCAAGAATGTGTTCTAATAAGAAAACATCGAACTTGTTCAGTCGAAAAGAATCGAAACTCATTCTTGTTTTAAGATCATTGTACTTACTTAATCCTGTTCCGCTTCTAGCGATCTGCGTGGGAATCTCATTGAGCATTTTGTGGCACCGGTTTTTGCTCACCTTCAGAAATTGGAGGTGCTGTAAGTGTCCCAAACAATAAGCCCCTAGTCGTATTATGTATCTTATAAGTCAATCCACAATCCGCTTTAGCTATCTGAATGGGAATCGCTTGAGCCAGCTGCATCCAGGCATGTTTCCCAGCACTTTGCTCCATCTGCACACGTTGTCCTTGGCGCAAAACCAAATCGAAATCATTTTGGCGAATTCATTCACATTTCCTCGACTGCGACACTTGTAAGTATTCAGCAGGGAGACGACTACCACCCCTTCAACTGAGTGGCAACAGCTGCCTTAAGGTCCTGCATAGTCCTGCACATTGTACGAATTTTTGGCTACATTTCCGTTTACAGATTTCTGGCCGGCAATCAATTGTCCTTCATAAGCAACGGAACCTTCTGTAACCTCAGCTATCTGCAAGGATTGTAAGTTGTAACCAAAATCCAAACTAAGCGCAAAAAGATTGAAAACAAGACACACAACAAATGTTTATGGCTATGCAAATACCCTTTAGAGTATGCCGGGAAAAGGGACTTCCAAACGTCATAGTTACATACTTGTAATTAATTAATTGCATTTTTTGCAAACTCATTTAAGTGTGCAATTAGATGAGAAAAGGGTCTTACTACATGGGTAACTAAGTCTGAAAAATGGCCATGTCCTTTTGTTTGTTTTTATTTTATTTTCGTTTTGTTGGATATTCGAAGGAAATATGTATGTTGTGTGTGTGTGGGGTGGGGGGGGGGGGGAGGGCGTGGCAAAAGGCGAAACGTTTGATAGGCATGTATAAAAATCTGTTGCGGCTTAGCTGTCCTGCGAGTTTTTCAATTTGGTTAGGCTTAGCCCGACGCACAAAACAGGACTAAAGGACCAGCACAAGGACAATGGGAGCCATGTCATGGGATGTCTGAATTGTGGTTGCCAACATCAGCTCTTTTGTGTTTGTGAAACTTTCGCTTGCGGAATTTCAATTCCCGATAATGACGGCTGAAAAGGACAAACCCAAAACGCTCTCGCTGGAATGTGAGATACCAGGATAGATAAGAGGAAATATTAGCTAATAATAAAAAAGAGCACAAATTGGATAGTTTTGTTTGCTTAGGCCACAAAACTAAAGTAATCATTGGCCAGTTGGTATCTAATGCATAGTGAGTAGCTCCGATTTGATTTGCATGCTGTGGCTGTGGCTGTGGCTGTGGCTGTGGCACGCATAAAATGGCTGTGGCACATTACGTGCCACAACTTGACGGATAAAACCAGAACGGCCAACTGACAATTCTTAACACACATTTATGCAGAACAAAAAGTACAAATTTTTCTTATTCGCAGACAATTGAATGAGAACCAAATCGAGAAATTCGATTTGCATGCCTTCGACTGCTTGGAGAACCTGAGTTCCTTGCTGCTGACGGGTAATCGCTTTAAGACCCTCGATCCGGCTGTGCTGCAAAATCTGAAAAGACTTCAGTTTATGTAAGTGTCGGCTGACAAATCTCGGAAAAGACTCTGTTCGTAATTGCCAAACTTGGCTTTTTTCACAAATACCCTGAAAACATCAAAATAAATGTGTTACGAAATTGTGCAAATGCTTTACATCAATTCGTGATTAGAAATATTCGTCCTGTCATATACACTCAAAAGAAAATTTGCCACAATATTCTCACTATTTAATTGAGAATATTCTAATTTGAGGTTTAAAGCCATAAATTTAAATTTCTTATAAGCTCTGCGCTTACTTAATGTTTGCTTTTCTCTGTGCACTGTTAGTGCTGTGTACAGGGTATCTTCTTAGTCGGGCACTCTCGACAAAAGCACTCTTACTTGCTGGTTTCATCACTCTCTCAATGTGTATCTCTCTCGCCTTGTCTGCAGCTACTTCTCGTGGTTCCAATTGTGCCGCGCCGCGTTGCATGTGCGTGTTTGTGATCCCCGTGGCGATGGAATCAGCAGCACTGATCACCTGCTCGACAATCAGCTACTGCGCGGCAGGTAAGTACAACTCCGCGTTAACCCCCATTGCCACCTCAGGACATTCCTTATGTCTCCTAATCCGCAGCTGCATCTCAGGCAACATAAAGCGTGCGCCGATGCCTCCGTTGAAGTCAACCTTGTCCTTTATTCGTTTTTCGTTTTTCTGTTTTCTTTTATGCTTACTTCTTATGTTAATGCACATTGTTTTTGTAACCTCAGCCACGCCCTCTTTGCTGTGCATAACGGTTATGTCGTCAGCCAAGTATATCTGGCGAAAACATTTATTGCCCATGGTCATATGTGAATACAGATGTTACTTTCATCATTTAGTATTTTTCAATTCAAATCGAAAATAATTATTTGTATTGAGGATTTCCCATTTCCTTTTCAATTCAATGGAAACGGGGAAAATATAACAGGCCAAATCTTACTGTTTTTAAAACATTTTCGATTGCATCAATTGGTGTTTTCAGTTTCGTTTTTGTAGACTTTTCTAGCTTAGAATTATTTTCGAATAAGAAATTTTCCAACTGGAAATTCAGTTCTGGCAACGATTAGATTGTTTTCAGCAAAAATTAGTTGAGAAATTGAGAAAAAATTAGTTTTTTTTTTACTTGATATTTTCTTTTTTATTTGAGAATGCTTTATTTGGCTTGCATATTCTGGCGACTTATTCTATGATAGTCGATTGGGGCGCATCAATGGTAGAGGACACGACGAAGATGCTCCCGCAGCACAAGCATTCGTGCCTGTTGCTGATGATCCATGCTGCCAAATGACGATGCTGACGATGATGGCCCGTTGACCAGACCGTTACGGCCGGAGCTGGTGTGCCATCCACCACCACGATTACGTGCAACAACCAGCTGCAAGTCAGTGTCATCGGATCTGAAGACGGCGTTGGGCGTCACAACTGTATGCTGATATTCAAAATGCATCCTGACCACTTTTGAATGTGTCTGGTTTGGGTTTTTTTTTAAATTTTGTCAATTTTGTTGAGAGCCACAAATAATTTATCTGACTGAAACTGAACCTACTGTTTGACACAGCAATTAGCAGACCTACTGCGTTTCCAAATTTAAAAAATAATATTAAAATATTGTAAGCTCAAAGAGTGAGTTTTAGAAAGTTGTTTGACCTTTCAAAACATTTTTCAACTTAGTGCTAAATAGAATAGTTGCCAAATTGATTAAATATAGTTTTACTTTTTTCCAGAAGTTTATTTCTGAAATGGAAATAAATAGAAAGTAGAAATGGAAACCATTGTTTTTAGAAAAAATTCTTTGCTGACATTTAGAAAATAGTAATGAAATTTACTCTGTCGTCTGCTGTGTTGGAGCTTACCTGCTGTCTGCTTTAGATAGACAACTTATCGATTCAATTTTTTGTTTAATGTGTAAGGGTTTAAAAAAGATCATTGCTTACAGGACGCCCCATGTGTTGCATGCATTGCATTGTGTATGTTGTTGCACGCGGAGGCAGCCAAAACTTGGCAAACGACTTCGTCGCTCGGCAATTCCATTTACTGGGTAAACCGACAGTGGCAGCCATTCAAAAATTCCGTCAGCTAACTTGGCTGAGTGATTATCTGGCTGTCTCTGTCTGCCCGAAGTGTCTCATCCCCCAATACCACCACGTCTTTTTCCTATGGCATCAGCATGAGCAAATGAAAATTACATTTTTCCTTCGGTTTCCTTCAGTCGATTGTTTGTTTGCGTACAATTTACACGCTCAGCGTGCTGCCTGAGTTTTGAATTTTGTTTTCATTTCACTTTACCACTTAACACTCCTTTTTTCACACTGTCTCTCACTGTGTCTCTCAGCATACTCAATCGTTCGGCTTTTATACACTGAGAGAAACTATAACTTTGTACATACAGAAACGATTTGGAATTTGAAGTATATTATCATATTCAACACTGACAATTTACGCACATCAATTTATCAAATTTTCTCTCAAGTTTCTAAATTATTGCGAATTCTCTTTTCACAAGAAAAAATTGCTCTTCAAATAAGAATTTCGGTGTTTTGTTCAGAATTTTCAAGAACGTTTGTAATTTGTTTTGAGTACAAAACTCAATATAATTTTCTGAGTGTGTTGAGGCGTCTAAGCAAATATCAACACAGTAGAAGTCTGCGTGTGTGTGTGTGAGTGTGTGTGTGTGTGCACTCATACGTTTGGCAACATGGCTGAAAATGCCGACACGATGTGGTTACGTGGAATGTGCCTGCTGCAATATTTTATTAATTTTACTTGAAGCTTTCATAAAAATTAAATACTTTTCACATTTCTTTATTTGTTTTCAGCCTCCTTCCTCTACAGTCATCTTTAATTTGATCTATCCAATGTAATGCGATATTTAAGCTAGGCTAGGAATACGTACAATATTTCAGTTTCCTTATCTAAAATATATGGTGTGAGCATCTTCACCTTGGACTTGTCAAACTTTAAAGTAAATGCTCTCCAAATGTTACTTTTCGAAACACCTAAGATGACGAGATAATGCAGATAAAGCATTTTTCTCAAATTTGCTTAAATGTGGTTCTCATCGGTTCTCTCGCAAAAGCTAACAAAAAACTTGAACAATTTGTTAGAGTTGAATTCGTTTTACCAGCTCAAAGTGACAACTGAACGTAAGCTGCTGAGAATGTAGTTGCTATTGAGGTACTTACAAAAAAAATGGAAAGCAATCATCACATCACGATAACCCGTGCATATGTTTAAAGTTTGTTTTGTATGGTGATCCAATCAATCCGCATTCCTTTTCCTTGCCTTGGCATTAGTTGATATTTGATATTTACTCATTCACATAAGTAGTAGGAAATGCTGGCAAAGCAAATTAATGAATAATGCCACACTTGAAGCTGACATAAATTATGGTTATTTTTCTCACTGGATGCGCAGCACTTTACCCCTTTTTACACCCACCCACCACAGGCAATCATCAGCATAAGCATGTGCCAGGACGCTGAGGATGCGTCGTATCCTGCCAACTGAATCATAATTTGAACAACAATGACTACAGTAATGAGCTACTGGACAATTGACATTTGCGACAATCAAACACACACCCACACACACTCACTCACACACACGCAAGCGCGGAACAAGGACAAAGGCTATTGCACCTAATTGGCCAATAACATCGAGCAGCATTGAATAGTTTGCAAATGGGTTTTTGCTTTGTGTAGCACCACCCCAACATTTACCTTTAATTGCCCAAATTTATGTCGATGTGCAAAGCTTATTGAGCTCCTTATCTCTCAACACCTATTTATCCTTCCAAAAGACCCATTTGGCAGTTGAATATTGATCAAATCTGTTCATTTTGTAGAATCTCAGCAATATTTAGCAAAAGTAATCTTATTTTATGATAGCTAATATTTGGTACTCTAATTTTTGTTGCAGTGTTTGGGTGATGGCCTCAATTGCAGTGGTTGGCAATTTACTTGTGCTCGCTGGTCGCTATTTCTACAAGTCGCGCAGCAATGTGGAGCATTCGCTTTATTTGCGGCACCTGGCGGCCAGTGACTTCCTCATGGGCAGCTACCTGACGCTCATCGCCTGCGCTGACATAGTTTTTCGCGGCGAGTATATACAGCACGAAGAATCCTGGCGACACAGCAGACTCTGCGCCTTCGCTGGTCTGTTAACTGATGTCTAATGTTATTGGCCCAATTTAATCGCACTCCTTTTTAGGCTTCCTGAGCATCTTCAGCTGCGAGTCTTCGACACTGCTGCTCACGTTGGTTACCTGGGATCGTCTGATGTCCGTGACGCGGCCCCTCACGCCACGCGATACGGAGAATTTTCGGTAATTAAAGAAGACATCTCCGACTAAGCTATATATATATATATATATATATATATATATATATATATATATATATATCTAGATCTTCAGCTTTTAAAACTAATTTAAAACTTGCACCGCATTCGTTCCTTAGCTTATATCTGATTTGTGCGAATCTAAACACTATATTTTATAGTCGACATATGAAAAACATAGGTTGCAGTTACAGAAATTTCTCGGCATCTAAATTTTGAAAAGTTTCGGCTTATTCTTAAGGCATTTGCTTACTGGATTTGCTTAGCTATTGTCAAAATATGATTATTTAACTTTGTTTTCGAGTGTCTAAACCACAATTGCAATCTGATGTATGTATATAGACTATAACATCATAGATCAACAGATCGGCTATAATGTTCGTAAAATACCATAAATTAATATGAAGATGAATTTGACTTGAAATATGCATTTCAAAATTTCAGCATTGTATTGCGTCTGCTGTTGGTGTGGGGCATCAGCTTTGGACTCGCTGCAGCGCCGCTGGTGCCCACCGATTACTTTGGAGCGCACTTCTATGGCAACAACGGAGTCTGCCTCGCGTTGCACATACACGATCCCTATGCCAAGGTCAGCAGCGGAACATAGAGAGAGGGAGAAAGATTGCATAATTTTTGATTTATTTCACAGGGCTGGGAGTACTCGGCGCTGCTGTTCATCTGCATCAACACAATCTCGCTGATCTTCATACTGTTCTCTTATGTGCGCATGTTGCAGGCGATACGCAACTCTGGCGGCGGCATGAGGAGCACGCATAGCGGACGCGAGAATGTGGTTGCCACACGGTGAGTCTGTCGTTGGTGGATGCTGCTACTAGTTGATTCTACTAGTCGAATCGGTTTGCATTCCGCAAGAAAGTTGAATTGTGGAAAAGCAGGCTTGCCACAAAGGCGTAATCATGGCTTGTGCTTATTTATTTACAGTTTTGCAATCATTGTGATGACAGATTGCGCTTGCTGGCTGCCCATTATAGTGGTCAAAATAGCCGCACTTTCAGGTATGCTATCTCTCTCGCTCCCTCTATCTCTCTCTCACTGTCTCTGTATTGGAGCTCATACTGTGCTGTTTCAGGTTGTGCCATCTCACCAGACTTATATGCCTGGCTGGCGGTGCTGGTGCTGCCGGTTAACTCGGCTTTGAATCCGGTGCTCTACACGCTGACGACGGCCGCATTTAAGCAGCAGCTGCGTCGCTATTGCTACACGCTTCCCACACGCACGCTGGGCAACAATGAGACGCGATCCCAGACGCAAACGGGCTACGAGTCCGGGTTGAGTTTGAGCTTGGGGCATTCGGCCAACGCTGGCATTGGTGGATCGGGACGCAAGCGTATGGCGCACAGGCGCACGAGCTACCTTTAGGCCCACCCTTTAGGGGGTGGGGGTGTTAACTAGCTATTAACAATTGATTGTACATGTGATCTATACTAAAAATTTTATTATACATACATATGTAATTCTATATACGTTCGGTATATTTTAAATATACATGTATTTGGAACTTCTCCCGCAGTCTAAAACTGCAATTACATTTTACAATTTCTTTATTTTGTATTTTTTGCGATTTCATGTGAAGTTTCGTCTACACATTTTATGTAAAATTGTTTCTGTTAACATTTTCGTTTATATTTTCGCTTGCAATGCTTGCAAAAAGAGATTCAATCCAAAATCGAATCTTAAATTTGAAATGGGATGAAAGTGAAGCATTGCTTACAGATATGGAAGCCAAATCGAAACCTCAAGAATTGATAAGTGTTAACTGCTGTTAGAATTTGACTAGCAGCATAATCGCAATCGATTACTCCAAATACAGAAGTTATTACATGTACCAAAGATGTGTTATGTGAGTGTTTTCAGTTATGTGTTGTTTATGGCCAGGCCAAATGTAAATTTACTGCGGCTCGGTGGCAATGTGGGCTCTACTCTGGACATGATAGGGTCCCTCATTGACATAGGTGGTAAAGCGAACAGTTTCAACGGCAGTGAATTCGCTGCTTACGGACAGCAGCTGCATAATCTCCCACTTCAGGTACTTCACATCCTTGTGCAGATCAGCGTGACGGGACAGCAGAAACTCAATGGAGCCAGCGGTGCGCTGCACAGCCTGAATGCCCCACACGTATCCGCACAGCGTTTTAAGTTGACTCAAAGCGGCTAGTTGTAGATCCGGGAAGGGTGTTTTAAGCAGCTCCATAATATGATTCACTTGCTGGCCACCAGCGAAGCTCTCGAACCACATCTTCAAAATGGAGCTGCAAGAAAGGCATTAATAACAAATAAAAAAGTGTAATCTTATTGAGTTGCGCACCTGATCTCATCGCTGGCTGGCGACTCCTGGGCATAGATCATATCCAGCGAGTTGAGCAGTCGAATCTTTAAGGGCGTCGATAGTTCCTTAATGAAGTCAGAATATTTTGACATAATTTTGTTCATAATTGGCATGTGATGGAGCTGTAACAGCGTCTTTCCATGCGCACTGCTTGCCAGATTGGCCAGTGCGTCCATGGCGGTGGGTAGGCAATGCACATCTTCGGACAGCAGCAGATCGAAGAGGCAGGTTACCATACGCGGATAACCGGTGATGATCATCTGTGGCTGCACTGCGGCAACTTTGCTAAAGAACTTCATAATGCTTGGTATAAGGAGCGTGTCCATTGGATTCTCCTCGATGGCCTCAACGCGACTGCTGATGATATCGAAGATGCGCCTTCGTTCCATATAGTTTAGACAGTGATTTTGCTCGGCAAGCGGCACTAGGATCTCCATGACGCTCGCCTGCAGCAGGACATCGTCGTTGTCCAGCTCGCTCAGCGCCGCATTCAGTATGAACTCAACGTTGTCCAAGGCGGCCGAGTTGCGCTTGGCCAACACCACGCCCAACTCGTAGGCACGACAGCGTATGATCTCGTTCTCTGTACACATCTTCATCAGCTTCGAATGCACGGACAAATCCGCTGGCCACTGGCCTAACATAATTTCCAGAATTTGTATGGCAGTCGTGCTACACTCGGTCTCCGATTGCAGCAGTTCATCTAACACATAGAGGATCAACTTGTTATTGGGCACAGTGAGGACATTAGCGCCGCTTGTCTGCTGGCTCAGCGCCTTCAGCAGACGGCTGAGGACGAGGGCGCGCAGTGCGGGATTGGAATGTTGCAGGGCTTGACTCAACAGCTCAGGCAGCTGAGCATCACTTGTGTCCAGCTGCAGTTGATCAAGGCAGATGCGTATCACATCGATGGACATGTTCACCATCGCCTCATTCGCTGCATCCCCAATGGCGGCGCATTCATAGAGCGCCGACGAGCGCAGAAGCGATTCAATTGCAAAGCGATCCACCGATTGTTCGTTGATATGCGTGTATATGCTAGTCAGTGTCTCCATGCGCTCGCCCTGCTCACTTAGTTTATCCACGTTTGCCTGCCACGCTTCCTTCTCCATTTTTGGAAGCTTTGGGTTTGCACAGCATACAAACTTCACCAAAATGGAATTGAAATTGAAATAATCAGAGCCAAGCAGCTGTGTGCTTATCGATAAATGGCAGGCCGAAAGCTGCTTGTCACCTTCCAGTGATGGGATGCAAAACATTGATGCGTATGAATATATCGATATTTTATTGCCATCACAAAATGTAAATACAATTAATACAATATGGTGAGTGCCAAAATTTAAGATGTAAGGCGTATATTTATTAAAACTAATGCAGAAAATTATAAATAAATTTTTTGACTATTAAAATGTCATTGTAATCGATGTTTAGACGATGATAGTGTGACTGTTTCAATTGTTATCTGTAGCACAGACGCTCTGCTTATCGATGTTTCTTTCTTGTACACTGCAACCCTAATTGCGACGCCATTTTACAAAGTCAAAAAGATTTTTGTGACGAAGCGTTGTTGTAATTAAACCGAAGAAAAGTGGTGTAATTTTGGAAAACTAAGTACTAAACAGAAGTGAAGATGTCGCAACGCTTTGCGCCTGGCCAAGCGCCGGTGCAGTCGCGCTACCAGCCACCGCCACAAGCGCCTGGCATGCGTCCCTATCCCGGGCCCGGAACCGGCGCCAGTTTCCCGGTAAGCCAAGAATCAAATAAAATCGATTTATTGCATATTCTGGACTGACAAGTCGATAGTGTTTGCAGCCACGCGGTTTTCCGCTGCACCCGAACACAACGCAGCCGGTGCCTGGGAGTGTGGTGGGCGCTGCTCCCGTCGGTGTCGGAGTCGGTCCCGGACCTTCGCTCCTCCAACGGAGCACCCAGCCCAGTTTTCAATCCGGACTGCGCGGTAGCGGTTCCGCTGGCGTTGGCGGCGGTGGTGGCGGCAGTAAACGTTCTGCAGAATCGCGCAACATGAACAGCGGCCCCAACAAGGGTGAGTTTGGCGGTGGCGGTGGCGCCAAGAAGAAGAAGAAACTGGCCGATAAAATCCTGCCGCAAAAGGTGCGAGATCTGGTGCCCGAATCGCAGGCGTATATGGATCTGCTGACATTCGAGCGTAAACTGGATGCGACCATAATGCGCAAACGCCTCGACATACAGGAGGCGCTCAAGCGACCGATGAAACAGAAGCGCAAGCTGCGCATCTTCATCTCGAATACATTCTATCCGAGCAAGGAGCCGAGCAATGATGGCGACGAGGGCGCTGTCGCATCGTGGGAGCTGCGTGTTGAGGGCCGACTGCTCGAGGACGGCAAAGGGGATCCGAATACGAAGATCAAGCGCAAGTTCTCATCGTTCTTTAAGTCGCTGGTCATTGAGCTGGACAAGGAGCTGTATGGGCCGGACAATCATCTGGTTGAATGGCATCGCACACACACCACCCAGGAGACTGATGGGTTTCAGGTAAAGCGACCGGGTGATCGCAACGTACGCTGCACCATCCTCTTGCTGCTCGACTATCAGCCGCTGCAGTTTAAGCTGGATCCACGACTAGCCCGATTGCTGGGTGTGCACACCCAAACGCGGCCCGTTATCATCTCGGCCCTGTGGCAGTATATTAAGACGCACAAATTGCAGGATGCCCATGAGCGCGAGTATATCAATTGTGACAAGTATCTGGAGCAGATTTTTAGCTGCCAGCGCATGAAATTCGCCGAAATACCGCAACGTTTGAATCCGCTCCTACATCCACCCGATCCAATTGTCATCAATCATTTCATTGAGAGCGGGGCGGAGAATAAACAGACCGCCTGCTACGACATCGATGTTGAAGTGGATGACACGCTCAAGAACCAAATGAACAACTTTCTGATGAGCACTGCCAGCCAGCAGGAGATCCAGGGCCTCGACACGAAGATCCATGAGACCGTCGATACCATCAATCAAATGAAAACAAATCGCGAATTCTTTCTCAGCTTTGCCAAGGATCCGCAAATGTTCATCCATCGCTGGATCATCAGCCAGACGACAGATCTCAAGGTGAGTGTGCATCATCAGAACCGTCAAGTTGAGTTTTATTGGTGACCAGAAAAATGCAGTTAAGATAGAGGGATAACAATTAAGAGATTATAAAAGAGACAGTCAGGCAGATATACCTTCGGCTTGGCTGAACATAGCTGATCAACCATCTAATAATACTTGAATCTGCTGGAGAATTCTCCAATTCTCGCCCAATCACTAATTTCCTCTTTGTTTGCAGCTAATGACCGATGTGGTTGGTAATCCGGAGGAGGAGCGTCGTGCCGAATTCTACTATCAGCCGTGGACGCATGAGGCCGTATCGCGCTACTTCTTTACCAAGGTCAATCAGAAGCGAGCCGAATTGGAGGCTGCGCTGGCGCTGCGCTAAGCGAACTCATCCATCTGCTAGGTATTTGTAGCGTGTGTCCGTCAAATTGTGCACACGGAGAAACTCTTCTTTCCTTCGACAGTTTAATTTAAGCTAAATGCTACTATATATGTATACTATATGTAATTATGTATGCCACTTTTGTCACCAACAAAAACTGGCTTCAGCTGCAACAATTAAAAGCATCCATATGAAATAGACTCAAAACCACACACTTTAATCTATCAGTTGAAGCTGCGTCAGAAGCTGGAGCAGATGCAAGCCAATCCCAAAGTTATTGATTGTGGCCAGCAAGCATTGATAATCATTTTGTATTCTGCGATTGAATGGGAAACACATTTTCAGCAGCTTTCCAGACGAAACTGAATCCCCCGGCCTTATTTGAGATAAGCAAGTATTAGTAAATGAATCATTCGAGAATAGTGATAATAATAGCTACCAGCAGTATATATATATATCTGTTAGATTATAGAAATTTGACTACAAAATACGAAGGTTATATTTGATATTTGAATCCACTTATTAAATATAATTCCTAGGTTGCAGTTTAAGTAAAACTTGTTCATCGATAGCCATACACATTTAGAGTATACAATAATAATTTAAAATGAACAGCAATCAACATAAGTACATAAAGATAGTTATAGTTATACAATAGTTATTTCATGTGGAACTAAGTTTTAAAAGACATTGAATTTTGCAATATTTGTATATGTGGGTTTATATGAATTTCGATTATAGAATTTAATTGATCGCATCGCGTCGCATTGCCTTGATTGTTAGCCTATTCTAAAAATCTTAAGTCGTACAATATTTTGTTTTCAGTTTCTGTAAAGATAAAAAGGTGTTCGTGTGGAGAGCGCTATTTAGTTACGGGTGGAATTGTTATTATTAACAGCCTATGGTTGCGACTAATTGCTAATTGCTAAAGAAATCGACGGAATGTGCAACTACTCCTAGCTAAGCCATGTGATGATGCCGCTAATCTAGTCTCGCTTCTTGCTGCGGGTAGCAGCTGCTGTTGATTTTGTTGCGCCGCCAGCCGCTGCTTGCGGAGGCGCCTCACTGATTGCTGTGCCCGTGTCCAGGCGCCTCTTATCAACCGGGTATAGCCAGCGCTGATACAAATAGATGAGGAACACAATATCGTCACGCAAACAGGCAACCCGATGAGCCGTCGGCATGGTGATGATGAATGCAAAGAAGTCATCGATGAACGTATTGAATGCCTTGTACATAAAGGCGCGCCACGGCAACGCAGCAACCGACTTTAGTTTATAGTTCACAAACAGTTGTGGCAGCATGAAGAGGAAGCCAAAGGCATAGACGCCATTCACCAGCGAGTTGAGTGTCCACGAGTACCAGGAACGATGCGGCTGATAGAGCAGCGAATAGACTGCACCGCCAAGACAAAGCGGATACAACAGATAGCTCAGATAACGCATCCCCTCCCGATCAAACTGCTGTGTCTGCTGCTCGGCCAGTTGGCCATTGGTTTTGGCGTTGGCATTGGCATTGGTATTGGTATTGGTGTTGCCATTGCCATTACGCTGATCCACCTCCTCCAGCTTGCGATTGATCAACGAGCTGAAGCTGAACTCTATTCGAAGTATTTTCTTGCACTTCCACAGCTCGATGAGGGTGCCGAGGCCAACGGGCACCAGCACCAGATACGATGTATCCTCATCCAGCAGATACAGAAAGATGACAAACTGCGAGAAGGCGCGCCAGAGTGTTGTTCGTGTCGAGAGTCCCTCGTACGATTGCTTCTTGCGCCAAAAGGACACGTCATTCTTGAAGCTCAAGAAGTCGAAGAGCATCTGCAATCGAATCGAATTAATAATATAATCAACTGATCTTAACTCAATTAAAACGATTATTGCGAGAGAGAGAGAGAGAGAGATACTTCAACAATCTGACGAGGGATACTCATCCCTGGCTAGCTACTCACATGAACGCTGGATATGAAGATAGTGCCACAGAGCAGATATACATTTGTATCGGAGAATATGCCCTTGACCTCATCGATGTCCTTGGTGGCGAAACCAATCGCAAGCAGTGCCTGGGTCGCGTGCTCCATGAGCAGCATCAGTCGCAGTTTGCCAACGCCAACCGGTTTGTAGTGGAAACTGACGGTGAATTCGGTTAGATTACTCCTCACGGCCACCAAATCCTTAAGTCGCGTATTAAAGCTGTCTGTCTGGACTATGGGCAGTATTTGTTGCATGCGATTCACGCGTATCAACTGCGCCATCTCGGGCGGCACATCCGCTTGCGACAGCGAGAACAGATCGGTCAACAGTGTCACATACACATTGGAGCGTATATGTGTAATGGGTTTGGAGGAGGAGGGAGTGGTAGTAGTTGTAGAAGATGCTGCTGCTGCCTTGTTGGATTTTTTCGTCAGTGGCGCCGACTGCTTCTCGGTGTCGCCAAGCAGATTGAATGCCTCCGCCCGTGGCACCATATAATCACAGAGATTGAGCGTATGCATCACCGTTGGCCCATCGCGACGAAGTGTGCGCCACTCGAGGGGTTCACCCTCCAGCGCTAGCACCACATGTAAATAGAGGGAGCCATTGCGGCGCGTCTTCAACGGCACATCCAGCTGAAAGTCGTGATCGAAGGGACGCCAATAATCGAAGCGTTTCTCCTTGTAAATATCGTGCACCTCGGACGCGATGGGACTGCGATTGATTGAGCTGAACAGAGCTAATTGCATGCGCGGACGATTCGCCAGGAAGGATGTGTAGCAGGGGGAGTCACTGCACTGGAGCGTTGTGAAGAGCTGCGACATTTGATAGATGGAATGCAGGATGTAGGCTAAAAATGCCACGCCCACCAGCGTTGAGATCGACGGCATTGCCATGATGGTGACGGATGGTGCTGATGGCAATGATGGGTTTGCCGAACGCCTGAAACTAAGGATTGTGTGAGTGGCGTTGGCAGCTAAATGATTTGCAATGCAAGCAACTACGAAAATTTATAATTAATGCACATCGTTGTGCACTAAATGCCGGCGTATCTCAATTTTTGTGTGTTGGCAGTGTGGCGAGCAGTGCTGGAAAATGCCGTTTGCTCGATACCTTATTGTGCGCTTCGACGACACATCGATAACAGCTTGATAACAGTGCAGGTTGAGAGATTTCAATTCTATTTACATTACGCATTACGCATTACATTTAATTAAAATTATTATTAACTGTTAAAAGATTCAATTCATGATGCATTCGCAATGCGAAGAATATGTTGATTTGTGTTTGAGTTTGTAGTGCTGCACAACACCGTGCG
This sequence comes from Drosophila cognata, assembly GCA_035041535.1. NCBI lineage: Eukaryota > Metazoa > Arthropoda > Insecta > Diptera > Drosophilidae > Drosophila > Drosophila cognata. The sequence goes on from JAWNLC010000831.1 coordinate 3,397,949, forward strand.
ATAACAGTGCTGCTCTTAACAGAGTTGAGCGGCTTTCATTTATTTTTCAATATACCATTTTAATTTGACTCATACAAGTTCACTCATTGAAAGTATTATGTATTTATATATATAATGCAAACAATATACAAGCACATCGACTGCATACATGCATTTGCCTGTCTTGTTATAAATAATTGAACTCTTCGCTTAACAAAAATGTTTTTTCCTCTTTTGAGTTGCGAATATGGTCAAACTATATCGATTTCGTTGCTGGTTGCTTTATAGAATGATAGCATGTGCACGCACCAGAGACGCAAATTGGATTACTGCATTGGCTAAATCACTTTTCAGCAAATAAATGCAGCATACTTGTAGGTGCGCCAATTAATTAATTATTAAAAGGTGCAAAACAATTCTGTAATATAAAAGAGCATCTGTTAGATGCACATCAATCGGCAAGAATCGAAAGTGTCTGCAGTAAACAAAAGTATTTGTGGGATGTGCGGCAGTTAATAATCGAAATCGAAATTAAATTTAAACTTAAAGTTCTTATTTTTATTTGGTAGCTGTTTTATTTAAAGGTTTATACACATTACATATATAGTATATATACAACATGAACTTGTAAAATTAGGTACTAGAGTTGTGATTTTTTGTTTTACACATTTATATTATGTTTATAATTATAGCTATTAAGTACTATTACTTTTCGTCACGCACAAAATTTCCAAACCTTTGGAATAAATTAAACGACTAAAATGTACACATTATGAAACAAAAAAAAAAATAATTAAGAAAAGATAGGGGCAAATACAAATCTGTGTGTTAATTAAAAATCGACTAAATAGAGATTGAGTTAGTTAAAGATAGAGATAGAGAAACAGACAGAGATAGAGATTGATATGTATATTGGTATGTGTGTATGAACAATCGATGCTATAAATATGTGGACAATTGAGAATGTGCTAAACAAAGGGAATAGATAAGTTTCCAATAGAATATTAGGTATATATATATATATATATATATATATATATACATGTATGAGTGGGGTATGTTTGAATGGGAAAGGTTGTCTATATGGTATATGTTTATATAGTATGTATTCGTTTATAGTATAGTATAACGCATAAATAGAGTGTTGGGACGCCGGCTTAGGCGAGACGTTTTTTTCGACTAGGTGACAAGATTTTCAGCATTGTGACCACCGGCGCCTCGAAGGACATCGAGACGACAAAGGACAGGAAATAGGAGGCGACCGATAGACCAAAGAACATGACGACCTGTAAATGCAGAAGAATAGCAGAATTATAATCCAAAAAGTGAGCGAGAGAGAGAGTATTGAACTTACCATCAAATCGCCGCCAAGATGCAGTGGCGCATCCGAGTTGAGGGCCATCGAGCGTATGACGATGGGATGCACCAGATAGGCACAGTAGGTGACACGGGAGAAGGGATAGAGGAAGGGGGCGGAGAGCAACGAATTGATGTAGCCGCCATAGCCCGTCGAGCAGGCGATGGTGATCCAGGCCAGGGAAAGCGCCCACGCCGAATGGCTCAGCGAACTGTAAGCAGCGGCCATAAACTGAGATAGATCTGTCCGATACAGCCCAAAGACCAGGACGAACAGGTTAAGCATGGCCAGAGTCCAGGCAGTGGCCACAGTCAGCTTGGGCAGACGGATTTTGCAATTGGTGCGGAACAGTATCCAGCCGACGGCCATGCCAATTAGATAGGGGCCCAGTCGGGTCCAGGGCTTATCGTAGATCTTGTCGAAAAGGGCGAGGGGATCATCGGTGTTGGGGCGATGGTTGTTCGTAAAGGCAATCACTGCCGTCGTTATCCACGACAGCACCAGGAACACCAGAGTCGTTATCGCAGACAGCTTGAAGTGACGCACGCCAACAATCAGAATAATTGCCCCGATCATATAGAATTGTGTATCGTTAGCCAGATACCAGCTCCACAACATGCACTGCAGAGAGAAGAGGGGAAGAAAGCGAGAGAGAGAGAGAATGAGAGAGAGAGAGAGTGAGAGAGTGAGAGAGAGATTAATTGAGAAATGTGTCCAGCTGCTAGCTTTTCTAATCTGATCAGAATTGTAAGTTGACTTATATATATAAATATGTATATGTATATATATATATGGATGTGGATCAGTTAGCGTCTTACCATCTCATCAACTGGAAACAGGGTGTTGATGTAGAGTATGTTGCGCCACCAGTAATCGGGGCAGGTGATGTGATCCATTGTGGGCGGATCGAATATGGAGTAGGCAGCCAGATAGCGCATTGTTACTTGAACGACGCCAAGGACGAACAGATAGGGGGCGGTGAGTCGCATAAACCGATAGGCGACAAGTCCAAAAAAGTGGGCGGTACCAGCTGTAAACTCATTGGCGCCCTTGCTCAGCTTGTTCAGCTTGCCCTTTGCATTCGTGCGGAAGTACAGATAGGAGATGAGGAAGCCTGAGATGAAGAAGAAGGTGTCGACACTGAATGGCCCATTGGTGATCGCCTGAAAGAAGAAGTTCTGCTCGACCTCCTTGCGCATCTCCATGTTGTCGGAGTACTTGAACACCACAATGCACGTATGCCCCAAGATTACCCAAGCCATGCTAAAAGCGCGCAGCCCATGAATGCAGGGTATCGTGTCGGCGCCCACATTGCGATCACAGATCGCATTGAAGTTGGTGATGGCCGAGAAGGATAACAGCAGTTCCGAGTAGATGCTCAGCTTCTCCGGCTCGTGCAGATGACCCTCCAAGTGCTCATCGGAGTTGCTGTTGTTGTTGCTGTTGCTGTTGCTGTTATTTTTGGTGGTGCTGCTGCTGCTGCTGCCGCCGCTGGCGCTAACACTCTGCAGTTGCGTCATCCGCTCATGGTCATGATGATGCGCCAGCTCCAGCTCGTGATCATGATGATGAAGATGATGATGATGATCCTCCAGCTCTAGCTCGTGATGATGATGCAGACCCAGACCATTGCCGCTATCATTGTCAGCATTGGTTGGCAGATTGAGCACCAGCTGATCGAGTTGTTTTAGCGAATCCGTTTGACTCGACTGCTTCAAGGCCTCATCGTGTGCGGTCATCGTGTCACTATAGTCGGAGGAGGCACACCCAATTCCCGAGCTCGTCTCACTGTTGTTCATCATCTCCTTGTCCTGCAGACGCAGTGCCTCCTGCAGCTGGCGTGTCAAATATATCTCGTAGAAGGTGCCGCAGCAAATCAAACCCAGCACAATGCAAGAGACAACACTAAAGTCGGTAGAGAGAGAGAGATAGAGAGAAAGAGAGAGAAAAGAGAGGGTGAGAGAGAGAGGGGAGATCAGTGGAGCTTTGTTAATTAGCTGCACAAACAAAAAAAAATAGATAAAAATAAGGGCGGGCCTGGTTGGCGCCCGAATGGTTAGTTTCGCTTTTTATGTTTATACATATTTGGGGGCCGTTAATGCTTAAAGCCAAGTTAAAACCTCAAACTGTGTTTGTGCTCAGCATTAGCGCCATTCAATTTTGAAAGCGAGTTTTGTTTGCGATTGAAGCGATTGCATTACTTACAGCAACAGGCAGAAGGTCTTGTCGGCCCAAATGTTAAATTCCTTGTCTGTTGGCACCCGTATATCCAGAACCCTCAGCTCCCGACTGGCCAAATCCCTGCGGGCATAGCCACTCATCTGACGCACGTCGGCAATGCTGCAGCTCGACGGCAGACACATGCCCATATAAAGGGTGCGCAGCTGCGGGAGAAGATAAGAATTGTTAATATTATTATATAATGACTTTCAGAGTCACTGAGATAGGTGGACTCACTGATAAGCTAAAGAGTTGATAAACAAATTAATTAATTTTGAAGAATTTGAAGAATTAGCATAAGCCTAACAAGATCGATAAGTAATTAATTGCTCTGATAACTGTACTTAATCGATTAATTATCGTTTCGACTGGGGAATAGTTGGATTAGTTCATTTACCATCTGCGTTGGCATCGTCTCATTCAGCTGCATCTTGAGCACATAGAAACCGGGCACAAATGGAGGCGGCGCATTGTAGACGCTGCTGTAGGCCTCGGCGTAGGCCTCGGCAAAGGGCAGTCCGTTGTTGCGATTGTCCTTGATGTCCTTGCTGTCACTTTTGTTGGTGCTGTCGCTGCTAGAGTCGCTGGAGAGGGTGCTGCTGCCATCGTAAATAGCATCGCAAAGAGCCAACGAACCCATCCAGTAGTTGTTGCCGTAAAAGAAACCGGAAGTATAATGGCCGGAAGCATCGTCCACTGAAATGGGCACAAAAAAGAAAAAGAAAAAAAAAAAACATGAAGAAAAACAAAATATAAAAAGTGCTTAAAGAGAAGGGCATGTTTTGTTCATGTAGGCGCCGCTTTTAGAGTCCCTTCTCTGCCTCTGCCAATCCCTACGCCAGTTTCTTTCACTTCTGGCTCTCCTCCTTGTATACCCTGTAGCCATTCAAATATGGGTATATACGGTTTCTAACCTATAATTTTCATTAATTATCTATATCTATTATATCTTTACAACTTTCAGAATTTAAGGGGACTTGGTATTAGTTTATACATTTTGCTAGTTTGTGGCGACAGGGTAGGGTATCTGCTAGTCGGGCGCACTCGTACTTATTTCATTTTCTTTGGTTTCTTTTAGTTTTGTGTGTGAAAAGTTGCTTTAGCTTGCTTGCTGCTGCGACTGCAGTTTATTATATAATGTTGCTTGCCTCAGTTTCGCCTCGACATCCCCTCCCCCGCACTGCACTCTCCCTGCTTGCAACGTGTTGCGCGCCCAGCCTGTGGATTTCCAGATTTTGTTTTTGTTTTTTTGTTTTTACTATGTGATCTTCCCCTGCATTATTTGCACAGTGAGTTTGCCGTTTATTGTTGTTGTTGTTTGATGTTGTTTTTTTGTGTCTTGTAACCAGTTGGCTTGTTGGCCAGCATCTGTTGTTGCAGTTGTTGTAGTAGCAACCAGTTTGCTGAATTCGTAACTGAAAACTTAACAAAATCTGAAGCTGCAACGGTGAGGCAACAATTTGTTGTTGTTGTTGTTGTTGTTTTTGCACACTTTTTGGCATTTGGGTTGACAACGGTTTGGAGTGTTTATTTATTGTACTTCTCCTGCTCGTCAGAAACATACGCAACATCTATCTTGAATGTGGGGCGTAGCTGCAAAGGGGCTGCGAATGGGTCGGTGGCAGTGGCAAAAGGTGCGAGCGGTCAGTGGGCTGATTAAGTGCGTCAATGGCCATGACCATGAAGTAGTCAGTAGTGGCTAGTGGTTAGTGGCTAGTAGCGAATAGCCTTTTGCAGTTTGGGTTTGACAATGAGCTGAAGGAGAGATGAAAGATTGGGAAACATTGGGAAATTTGGCAATAAGCCACGCTATACACTAAACAAGAAGAAAATTACTTAACTTGAGGCAGTGTTAATTGATTAAGCCATATATATCACATATCATTCGAATTAGCATATATTTAGTAAAATCAATTCTCGGCCAGCTGTTAAAATATGTGCCAAAAAATCGTTGACCTATTTTTGCTTGCATCTATAGCCACTTTTCCCACCAGCTGCTCCCCACCTGCTAGCCCCCTCTCCTTGCCCATACCTCTTATATATATTTTTATTTTCATTATTATTATTTTTTATTTAGTTATTTTTTTTTTTGCTTTTCAGTTTAATTTGCGATTGAGGTCATTTGATTTCGGCTGGCCTGTGTTGTTGCTGTGGCTTTTATGTAATTGTTAGGCCAGTCTTTGGTGGGAACAGCTGAAGACCTCAGTCGTATCTGTGGTGGGACCTCTAACTAGTCAGATTTCATTTTTATTTGTCTATTTGCTTGTTTGTTTGTTGATGTAGTTGTGTTTTTTTTTATTATTATTATTTTATTTTTATGTCTCATATTCAATTGAACGTGTCATTCAGGCGTTTAACAAAAATGATCAACTGATGAAGCAGCAGCAGCAGCAGCAGTGACCAAAAACAGACTCTAATGCGACAGACACGGACGGGCTCTCCATCAAGGTGATAGCGTACATGACTTAATACCAAAGCAAACTGCCGGAAAATGTCAGCCAGTCCCAGACCCAGATGGTTGTCTATGGACCACACACTCTCAGCTCTCTTGACTACCGTTTAACCCCAGCTGCAGCAGCAATACAGTAAAAAACAAAACATAAAAAAAACACTCCGGTTTTTTCCCCCATGTGCTTTATACTCGCTGCTGTACCCATATCAATTCTTGTCTAGTGACAAGGTCTTTCTTCGCTGCACAGTCAAGAGACACCAAACAAAACCGAAAGAAAAAAAACTTGACCAATTGGAATGTTTTTTACGGTAGTTAATCAGTGGCCAAGCAGTTAACATCGGCGAGGTTAATTGAATGTTACTTTGATGAGCTGACTTAAACCATTTGTGAGGTATACCCAAAACTCACAAAATCGTGATCATGCCACATTTGTTGTATATTAACTGTAAACATAAAGCACATTGATTTGATCACGAACCATATTTAAATTGCATCAAAACATAATACTAAATGCTTAGGTCAATGTTGACTTTGGCTTACAACGGAAATAACTCAGTGAAAACGTGATAGTCTCGCAAACGCAGTTTTTGCTCAAGTTCAACTTAACCTAAATTACCACCCACGTAATATACCTAAGTTACATCATATTATATTAAATCCCATTTAAGTTATCATTCACTTAGTTTATTTGTTGCAAGTATTGAAGAAATATTAAATCAAATTAAAGTCAACTCACAATAAAATAGACAAGTGCAAAAATACATATATAAATTTGGAAAATCTATATTTTATAGACCAAACATCTCTTTGTTGATAAACAATTAGAAGTAAACAATTCAATCCGTACAACATATGCAACATATGCAACATATGCGCACCTTGAGAGAGTAAGAGAAGACTCGCTTTGAATATGTGTTTAAATAATTGTCGTTCCACTGAGAATCAGTATTGTATATAGGAAGCTAAACATGCGTTGGGCCTCAAGTTTCATAGCTGTCAGCTATTTGTTATGCTCAATTATTGGATATTTATTTTTCACTTCTTGGCAACATTTTCAATGTTATTTGGCTGTCAATGAAATCGCCAATTGAAAACAATCAGCAAATTGTCAAAATTAGGAGAAAGAAGGGGAGGGGAGAGGGGAGGGGGGAGAGCTGGGAGAAGGCGTTTGGACAGACTGGAGGTTAAGGCAGAGTGTGTGGAGGTTGGAGCGCAACAAAAAAATCCAAGAAAAAAATTGTTATCGCATTGGGGTTTATCTGAATCGGGTCGACGGCGCCTGCGCAACAAAGGTGTTAACACTAAAACCGATTACAGCACAAACGGACAACAATAGCAACAACAGCAACAACAACAGCAAATATTTCAACAAAGGGTGGGGGGAAGAGTACACACCACGCCCCGGGGGCGCAATAAAATGACAGCGACAAAAAAAACACAGCAAAAAAAAAAGAGCTGTTGAAATTTTTGGTGTGTTTGATTGATGAAACGCCGTACAAAAAAAATAATAATAAATAATGTGCTTAACACACGAACAGCAACAGCAACAACAACAACAACAGCAACAACAACAACTGAAATAACAGATACAAATAAGTAGTTGTAGAGTCGTCTGACACTTATTATTATTACTATTATTATAAAACTGCCGCCCATTGCGAAAGGTTTGCAAAAAACGAAAAAAAAAAGGAAGCAAAAAGCAAAAAATAATGCAAGACAATAAAAAATAAAAATTACAAAATAAAAAATTAAACGTTTTGTGTTCATTTCTTGTTATATTTTTTTATTTGCTACGCGTCGCAAATTTAAATCATATAATTAATGCAGCAACGAGCGTGCGTCAGAACCATTTGCAGTCCCATAAACAAATCTGATTATTGTTATTGTTTATGTTTCGAAATCGTATTTGCAATCGTTTTTCCAAGCAATTAATACCTTTTTTCCTTTTTTTTTTTTTTTGCATGCCCAAAAACAGTTAGGATGACGTATTTCAGTTATGAATTTGATTAATGGGTTTTACGTGGAACTTGCCTCTTGCGCGGGCCACGATTCGCCAAATCCAAAAACTGGAATGCTTATGCAAAGCCAAAGAATTTTTCCGATTTTTGCCACACTGCGGTGTCAAAATCATCAGTCAAGTCAATACAAACACTAAGCAAATCTGTAATCGATTGTCAACCAAAGATTGGACAATATCAATACGAGGCTCAAGTTCCAACTGTCAGATCTGGTCAATAAATAGGTGTGAAAAGATTTTGTACACAATAATTGAAGGTAATTCGTAAAACTCAACTCAAAGCCTAAGCAAACAGTCAAGAAATTCTTTTGTCAACTTAAGGTTCTTAACATTCGATGCCTGTTCGGTAGAAAATTTCACTAGTCTTACAAAATTAATTACGATTTAATACGCCTAAGATCTACAGATATAGAAACAATATGATTAATTTTCACAAAATTACTCAACGAATATGTAAAAGTATCCAACAAAAAGAATATCAGCAAAATCTTAAAGATAGAAATATAAACAGTCTGCAATTTGAACAAATTTTCAAAAAGTTGATGAACCATTTGCTTTTTCATACTGATATATAATTTAGTCTAGCATTATTTGGATTTAACTTCCTGAATAGCATTTTGTTAGTAAATTTGCTTGTTCTTGAAGCAATTCTTGAAGCGCTGGAAAGCTGAACTTGAGCTCAATATCGTTGGTAAATATATTCCAAATTATTTTATAGAAGCAATATCATGAAGATGATCCCTATCACTATCATGAAGTGTTAAATGCGTTCCAAGCGATCTCTTGGCTAAGATATAACTGAACACATACATGTACATACATATGTATATATAAGTTCCATTCGATTGGGTAGCTAAAAACGTTGATTATCTTTGGATACAGACTGTATATATAGATAAATGATCTGCTGAATATTCGTATTTTGAAAATTGTATATTCTTGTTATTGTCCAGATCTCGCTGGTTGTCTGTATAAACAATGTCAATAGCAAATCAGGTAAACGGTTTCAAGACTTCTGTCCAAGCACTTCAGCCACTAAGATCATATAAACAATCTGTGCTTTAGATCGCTGATACTCAGATATACTCAGATGGATATAATAAACATATCTACTATAAACAGTTTCGCAATCTTTCCAAGCGATTCTCGACAATATCTTTACGCATTACTGAACTCGTGGAATTCGTTATGGAATTTCAGTCATCAATTCGATTATCTAACTACTTTTCAAGGTGTACTGTTTTCATTTTCATTTTCATTTTCATTTTAATTTTTATTCGTTTTGTTTTTATGTTTTTTGAGTACTTCAAATAATGAGCACCAAATTAGGCTTTATTGTGAGGCATTAAAAACGTGAACTTTGACTACATCATAAGAACTTTGGGTCAATAAAGTCACAGATGGGTAATCAGAGGCGTGTGTTGTACATTTAGTTGGAGGTGAGAACAGTTTTTGGCTAAGTTGTCGAGCTTTGTGGCTTCTGTGCGACTTTAGTTAATCTTTGATATTATGGACAAAATGTAATACTTGTTTAAACACATGTTTTAGTCTATCTTTTTAGTTAGTTTATTTGGGAATCATGCTATATAATATAAAGGCTAATCAACTTGATGGATCTAAGCTCTAAATGTGAGCTGCTCAAATAACTCGAGACACACTTTCAGACTTATGAATGGTGAGGTGATTGTTGTTGTTATGTTGTTATGTGGTTATGTTGTTATGTTGTTGTTTTGTTGTTGCCTAATTGAGTCACATCAAAGTTAAAGCGCGCACTTTGATAATTGTCAAGCTTGAAGAAGCGTCTACAAAGACTATTCAAGCGCCTTCTCGCGTGGCTGCCTGCCTGGCTGCCTGCCTGCCTGATGCTCAAATCTGTCAATCTTCCCGTCGGGCAATCATCAGTTAATTCACTTCCTGCTGAACAACAAACAATTGCTGCGTTGCCTGAGCACCGATTGTTATTCAGGTCTTGAATTGGAGACATCGTTGAGTTGTTGTTGTTGCTGCTGTTGTTGTTGTTGCTGTTGTTTCGATTAATAATGCAGAGTTTCAATGTCAATGTTGTTGTTAGTGCTGATGTTGCTGGAGTTGCTGTTGCTGTTGCTGTTGCTGGAGTTCAAGTGCAATAGTTGGTGCTGTGGGCGACATTGCCAAACAGTTGACAATTGGGTCTGAAACTGTCATCATCTCTAAAGCAACAGCAACAACAACAACAACAGCAACAGCAGCAACAACACCAACAACAACAACAATAACAACTTAATTATGAGCATGAGATTTTGCCGCTGGCGAAAGCTTGGCGAACATTGACAGCAAATTCGTGCTCCACTTTAGGCGAAAGGGAGAGCGAGAGAGAGTGACAGACCGAGAGAGACAGGGAGGAAGGGAGTGTGTGTGTGTCTGCGTGTGTGCCTGTGTGTGTGTGTGTTTGTGTGTGAGTCTGTGTGTGTGTTACGTGTCTCTTTTTACATTTTCTGTTTGGTTTAGTTTCTTTATAATTTGAGTTCCATTTTATATACATATACATAGTTACACACACACACACACACACACACACACACACACAGACACACACAGACACACACATACACACACACGTTTTCGGCTCGCAGCCTTTTTTGTTGTTGTTTTTTTTGTTTTGGAGATTCAGCACAAGGTCAGCTGCATCTTCAGCTTCAGTTTTGAGCTGCGGCTACCACAGCGCCATTGCCATTGTCGACCCGTTTATTTATTTTTCGGTTGATGACTAACTGGTATTTCACCTGATCGGACCCCACCTCCACCTCCACGTACACATCCACGTCCACCTCCTCCCCGTCTGCAACATTCCGCTGCTGCTGCTGCTGCTGCTGCGCTCTATCTTCAGACTGTCTTCGGACACGTGGCAATGGACAGTATTTTGTTTTGTTGCTGTGCTTTGCGTAATGTGCGTGCCGGATTGAATCAATATGGCATCTATATACGCACACACACACACACACACACACACACACACATATATATATATATATATATATATTTTCAGGGCTGCATTTCTTGGTGCCATTAACAGCACTGCTGCTTCAGTCATTTGCAATGGCATTATAATTAGCCAAAGCAATAATCTTGCGCTGAACTTGTTAACGATCGCAAATCGCAAATGCCAAAAGTCATCGTGAAAATGCACAAAACGCTGATAGTAATGCTGGAAAATTAACTATAATCGATGTATTATCTTACACGTTCTTCACGAATTCCACAGCTACTTTTTGAGTACTTTCTTGAGCGATTCATTCAACAGTGAACTGAATGCGACTGCAACATTCTTGACTTCAATTTGTAGACTACTTTTAGAAACCTCAAAATCACAAAATGTAAGCAAACAAAAAAAGGCAAAGAACAATAAACATTTCCAAGGGATACTGGCACGTAAGAAACCATTGCGAAAACCTTTCTCTCTCAATCTGAATTTAAATTTTCTATCTGTGCATATAATCGGTTATATAATCAGTCACGCCCACTTTAAATGGGCGTCTTAAGTGGGCAATTAAGCCGAATAGAAAAAGAAAAATTGCGATTATGGTCAATAACCCCAAAAATAGAGCGGCATGCAAAATTGCCATTAGCCAATTTCATAAGCCTTTATTTTCCAAATGCAAAACACGTCGCAAACTTTGCCTAACGGAAGTGCTTTTTACTCTGCGATACTTTTACCTCGACGGCTCCAAAAACGGGGGCAAGCATTCGTCTGGGAATGCACTTGAAGACAACTAACTAAAACACTAGCCGAAAGTATATATACTATATATATAAACGATATATCTATCTATCTATATATATATATATGTGTATGTGTGTGTGTGTGTGTGTAAATAGTCAATAGTCTAAAGTGGTCTACTGACCTTCAATTGAATGCAACGAGTGCGACATAGAAATCGCTTGATTAAAAATCGAAGACCAAGTTGCGTATTAAACTTGAAAAGCGATTCGATTAACGATTGCAATTACGATAACGATAGCGATAAACGCTGGCCATTTCGAATGCCCTAAGCAGACGCGACACACGCACAACAAACGGATTATGTGAGCATCTGCGTTCATAATGAAGATGTCGATGATGACGATGATGATGATGATGACGATGATGATGATGGGAACGTCTCTTTGGCCATCATAAGTTTACACAACGCACTCGTAACTCGTAACTTTTAATTCGTAACTCTTAGCTCGTAGGTCGTAACTTTTAACTCACAATTCGCAATTCGTAATTCCATTTCGGGCGAGACATCGTCGATCTGACGATCTGTCCAACTGTCGAACTGTCGAACTGTCGATCTGACTGTATCTCAAAATTGGTGCCGTCATTTACGCAGTTGGCATTCGCCAGCCAAACTCACGTTAGTCAACCAGCTCTTTTGGCCAGGCCCAAAGTGCAACTCAAGTGCAAACATTGTGTCTGTTTGCCAAAAAACCAAAACCAAAACCAAAATAAAAAAAAAACGAAAGAAGATAAAATAAAATTCATAGATTCATTATGTAAGCTGATTCATGCAGAAACTGGTTCACATCCTTAGCCACAAAATCGGTGTTAATCACAAAAAATGCTTAAATAATATTATGCAAACATTTCCGCTGCTTCAATCTTGTTATAGGCAAGACAAATGGTTGTTGTTGGCCTAAAAAATGCATTAGCTGAAAATGATGCCGTAGAAATTGCAGCATAAAAATGATGCATTGCATTGTTTCAGCTTATTCTAGCCTGCAGTGACAAATTGAACACTAAACGGCTTGAGCTTGGCTTGGGCATGTTAACAGCGCAGAAACTGACTGGTTTCTTAAGACGTCAATTGCCACAGAGTTTTGAGCCATAATTCATGATCAAATGCCAAGTTGAATTGCGTTAATTGTGCGCTTACAAAAAGTGTTGCCAGAGCTGCGTTAAGCCGTGGCAAGTTCGTTGCAAGTTTGTTGCCTAAGTCATTAGTGTGTGTGTGGCAGGTTGAAAAACAAAAAACAACAACAACTGATAAACTGAAAACATAAATGAAAATGAAACGCAAGGCGGAAAAACTCGGTCAAAGTTGAAAGTGTTGCAAACACACAGCTGCCACACGTTGACCGTTATGGCTGCTAATAAAAACAACAACAACAACAGCAGCGGCAAGGCAAACGCACATTTGCCTGCTTTGGGCCATAATTTCATTTTTGCCAACAACAAACGATAAAAAACAAAAACTGCAAGACATTGCAACAATCAAACAAAATTAAAGTTAAATTACATAAGCTTTGGCTTCGGCGCTTATCTGCAGTTGTTGTTGCCGTTGTTGTTGTTGTTGTTGTTGTTGTTAATGTTAATGTTGCTGCTGTCTTTACATTCCAGCCGGAGCAACAACAATAACAACATGCGCTGACTTGCCGTGTTTATTTGTTGTGCAATTTGTGTGTGCTGTTGTGTGTGTGTGCTGTTGTGTGTGTGTGTGTGTGTGTGTGTGTGTGTGTGTGCCTGTCTGTCTGCTTCTTCATTTTCATATTGCTTTATTGTTGCTATTTACAACTGACAGCAACAACAATGGGAAAGCAGTAGAAATTATGTTGCGTGACGTTTCATTTTGCACAAAGACTGTAATTGGTAACTGCAAGTCCCCCTCCCCATCCCCCCCTCCTCACCGCAAAGCCCCTTCGAACAGCCCCTTTTGAGCCGAAAGTCGGCTAAGTATATTGGCCTAAAAATGCGGCTATTGTGTCTAAGCTAATGACCAACAACAAAAACAACACAAGCAACATCAAAAACAGGCCAGGCACGAGTCGCGCATATTGCAAGAAGTCGCTTTGCCAATTTTGTTAGCTGGCCAATAAGACGGACAAGTTGGCCAACGACAATTTTGGCTTTTCATTATGATTTGTTTGTGTGTGTGTTTATTGTTTGGTTTGCTTAACATTGCCTTTTTTTGCTTTGTGAAATGCAAGACGAGGTCAAATTTTGGGATTTGCTAATGGCCAATTGCAATTGTGGCCAAAAAAGCCGGGCGTTGTTGTAACGTTCGTCGTGTTTCCTGGAAAGTCAAAAAGACCAGATAAGCTGTGAAAGCCACAAATAGGAAGTTTGCACAACACACCAACCCACCAACACACACACACAGATTAATGATCATCAGCATTGGGCCTAATGCTGTGAATGATTGTTTAAGCAAACATTTGCACTTCCTCTTTAAGCCACAAGACAATAGCCAGAAACGAAAAAAAGTGCCAAAGATTTATTTATATCATTTGGGTATTCCCAAGAATTCAAAAACTCGCCTTAAACTCAAATAAATAACATAAATTTCTTAGGATTTCAACTAATGCCAAAAATGTTGTTGCAGCTCTTGAGACAAGAAAACTTTTGAAAATATTTTTCATTTTCGAAATTCCCAGAAAATGTAAAAATTATTATTTTTGCTGGTTTTGCATAATTTCTGCGCTCATTCAAGTGTACAAAAAGGTGGAAAAATTTCGATTTTCTATTTCGATATAAATGCAATTTTCGAAAAATCGACCTTGTGTCATGAAAATGAGAAACTTGGTTGCTAAAATATCATGTCTGCTCTATTTGACGCTATAAGTATGGTTTTGTTTGGTTTTGTGCTCTTAGAGGCATTTCATTGCCAGGATTTCCACATATGCCGTGGCCCAGAACCAGCCAAGCCGAGCCAAGCCAACCATGGCTAAAACGTTTGGCCTTCAACTAAGTCGCCAAGCTGCAAAAGCGCTAACCAAACAAAGACAGCTATTAGCTAAGACACTGGGAGTGGTGGCAAGGGGCAGCGGAAGCAACAGTTGGTGGCAATTGTCGGCCAACAGCAGCAACAGCAACAGCAACAGCAACAGCAAGCAATCGATTGCATCAATCAGACAAAGCAACCAAGCGTAGTTACAACCAAAACAACAATAAGAACAACAACAAACTAAACAAAAAAAAAAAAAAAAACAGCAACAAGTCAGAACGCACGCTGAGCCCAAAAGTGAAGCTGGCCCGACTTGGCTTATACCCGAACCCGATGAACAAGTTAACAACTTCAGCTCAACTTCAAACTTGCAGTTAGAATTTGCTTTAAAGAAGCTTCTCAAATTGTTTGTACCTGATTAAATCAAAACCTGCCAAAAATGCATTAAAATCGACATTCAATTTCACTTGAAAAAGCTCTAATTCGAAAATGTATTGTCAGATATAGGGGGCCTTCAGAATGTTTCCAAATAAAAATACTCACAAATTAATAAATTTGAATGCAATTTTCACTTTGCCAATTAATTGTCTGTCAAATATTTTGTAAGAAATCGGAAATTTGTGCTTTCAATTTTCCCTTACTGAGAATCAATTATAGTTGTAGTTGAATATGAAATATCAAAGAAACACAGATATAAATATTTTATCAAAACTTAGATTAAAGATATATATATATAAATATTCACATGACACTTTTAAGGCAAAGCAAAAAGTCCCATTTGGCTTTGGGTGGTTCGGGTGTGTAAAGTCAACTGCCAAAAAGAAAACGCAACCACATTGTTTGGCCATTGATCTTGGCCATTAGAGCGGCTGCTCAGATCTTAAACAGCGATGTGGTCGGCAGCTAAGCCGCTTATATCACAATTATAAGCCAGGTTTAAGTGAATGAATGGATGGCAATGCGAAGACTTGTAGAATAAAAAAAGCTAGAATAATATTTAAACAAGCTTTTGAAAACCAAACAATTTGTTGTTGGGCATTTTTAGTTAGACTTAGTGAAACTTTGGAAAGAAACTAAGCGAATGAACGACTTCAATTTTTGCCGTTGTCTTCTTTCGCTTTTCTCTTTCTTTCGGTTCGTTTTGACGGCATTTTGTGTTAATTGATTGCATAACCGTCGCAAAGAGTGTGGACAACAGACACTCGCTCATTCAGTCAGTCACTCGGTCAGTTGGTCAGTCAGTCTACCAGTTGGTCAGCTGGTCATTCAGTGGTCGTTGTAAGGCGGCCAAGGGGGCGTGCCATCAACACCGTGGGGCAACGCAAAGCAAAAGCCAAATGAAACCAAGCCGAAAACTAGTCGCACAACATATATTCAAAATATTATTGATTGCAGCTGCTGCAGCGTTGAATTTGCAGCTAAGTGCAAGCAGTGCAAGCAAGCAGTGCCACACTTGCAGCTTGCAGTTCCCATTAACGGCAGAAGACAGTTTCTGTTGTTGTTTTGCATTTTGAAACTTGCATTTTGACTCAACTAAATGTTGAAGTTGCTTGTAAATGTGGCTTAGTTGGCAACACTTTAATGCCATTCATTTGACAGGGTGATTAATGCGGTTTTTGATTTAATGAAAGGAAAAAAAGGGTCAGTATTGCGAGATATGTTATGATTGTCCAAATACTCAGCAAATAGATGCAGTACCTAGTCAAATTTTGAAAGATACAGTTAGCATGAGTAGACGAAATTTAATTTGGGCAGCATGCTGTTGTTGTTGTTGTTGGTAAGCCGCTGTTGGCCAACAATTTTGGTCAGGAGTGAACGGTGCCTTAACTCAGTATTGTATTGCATTATGTGCAATATCCAATTACAGTTAGGGGCCATTGTTCAAAACTGACACGGGGTGCTGACATAATGACCAAACAATTTGCCAAAAACTTGATCACACTGCACGCAAAACTCAAACGCAAACTCAAATCAAAATCAAAAAAGAAGAAACAAAACTGCACACAATTGAGTTGAATTGTTGTTGTTGTTGTTGTTTGCAGCAAGTTGCCGCCGCAGTCCGGCAAGAACTAATTGCGACCTTGGCGTCTGCAGCGGCGCATGCATATCTCAACAACTCTGTAGATAGATCAAAAATCTCGACTCAAAATGTTGAGAATGCGCCGCAGCCAAAAAGCGGTCCACAGCACAAATAACACGTTCACCAGTGCAACAACAGCGGCTCAATTCATAATCACCAAACCAGCGAGAAATGTGAATATGCAATACACACGTATGTGTATCTATATACATATGTGTGTGTGTGTGTGTGTGTGCTATTTGAAAAGCTATCAATGCTAAGCGAATATTAATCTAAATGCAAAGTGATTTGCCAGTTGTTGCCTGATCACTCAGATAATGGGGCAATAAGTGAAAACGAAATATATTTATTTTATGCACACATAAATATATATATAAATATATATTTGGATAACTAATAAAAACGATGCAATATTATCTGTATATAAGAAATCAAATTGTACTCGGAATATATTTTCATTTATAAAATGAGTTTATTTTGTTCCACTTCGCATTTGTAGAGTTATCGATTGGTTTCCACTTACTTTTAACTGCCCACATTTTGGCATCCGTCAGGCCGTGCAGATAACGGCGCATGTCCTTCGTGCAGTTGACGCTCAGCATGTGTGTCGCTTCGAGGCGTGGCCACTGCGACGCCAGCAGCGACAGATCGAACACATTTAGAGCATCGCGCAGACGCAGCGTTCGCGTCAGATCGAAGCTGACGTCGCTGTTACTGCTGCTGTTGCTGCTGCTGTTGATGTTGCTGTTGTTGGTGTTGGTGTTGTCTGTGTGTAGTCTCAAATTGATGAGATTGTGCTGATCGGGATTAATGATGACCGGCAAGGACTTGTTGTCCTGGTTATCGATGGCCGCCTCTGTGAGAGTCGCTGCCAGCGTCAGCGTCAGCGCTACCGTCAGCAGCACGCGTAAGCGCATGATTTAAAGAATAGTGCACGACAAATCCAAAAAAAAAAAAAAAACTATGTCCCTCAAATTGATGGGGCACGTTTGACGCGCGTCGCTTGCCCTGTGTGCTTCACTTTCACTCAACAGGAAATCACAAGAAAAAATGTTGAAAAAACCAAAAAGAAAAATATGATTTACACTTCTAAAAATATCCCAAAATGTGTATCGATTTCGATTTCGATTTCGTGTGTTTCTTATTTTTGATTATTGTGGTTAAATAATTCTGCAAGATTTCTTTGAGCACACTTTGTTTAAATCATTATCACAGCAAAGCAAAGCGTCGGCAGAAACAAACAAATTTGTATAGATTTTTTTTTTAATTATAACACATCATACAAAGAAAACAAAAAAAAAACTCTTCTTTTCGTCTTCACTTTTGGGGCGCCAGTTGTGTAATAAGCGCTGCTCAAGCGACGCTTGGCTTTTTTAACCGTTAGAATTTCTCAGTTTTGTGCTTTGTTTTTTGTTGCTGTTTTTTTTTTTACTTAATTTTTTGCTGTTGTATTTTTTCGAAATCTTTTTTATTTATTTTTTTCTTAGATTTATTTATTTTGTTTTTTTTTTTTGGCACTTTTACTTTCGTTGCGTTGCACACGCGTCGAAGGGGCAGGAAGGGGTTAATTTAGGTTTAAGGTTTCGGGAGCTGCGACAAGCGACGACCGCTTGGCATGAACGCACGTTAACGAATTGCGGCTGCGCGTCTTGGACAGCTGTAAAAATATGCCAACAATTTAAAAAACGCAGCCTAAAAAGTCGCAGCTGCGCAGCAGCAGCGCGAGAGCAACCAACAACAACAACCGAAAATCTCGGCAGCATAGGCCCGACGGCGACGGTGACGGCGACGTTGACTGAGGCTTCGGCTTCGGCTCAAGCTCAAGCTCAGCGACGAGCTTGAAAGCGCAAGTGAGCGACGGTAGTGCAAAATTTTACCGTTAAGCATTGGTACAAGCGCATTGAAAGTGCTGCCAAAAGAAATGAGATGCAGCCAGAAAGAGAGAGGGAGCAAGAGAGTGACAGCGAGAGTGAGTGATTGAGCAAAAGAGAGCACAACAAAAGCAAAAAGAGAGCAACAACTCTTGCTGCTGCTGGACAGTAAAAAAAAGAAAGAAAGAAAAAAGCCCTGCGTCATCGCCGATGTTGTAATAAGCATTTTGTTAACAAACGAACGTCGTTGTTGCTATTGTTGTTGTTGTTGGTGGTGGTGGTGGTATTTATGTGTTATGCTGCTGCCATGCAAGTGTTGCAAAAGTTAGCCGCAAAAAAACATAAGCAAAACGACAAAATCGGAAAGCAAGAAAGAAAGAGAAAGAGAAGAGCACCAAAATAAATGAGCGGTAATCCAAAGGGAGAATGAATATGTAAACCACTCTGAGTGAATAACTCTAAATAAATCAATTGAAAGGAACTAGGCTATTGTGAATGAATAGCTGAATTGAGTTTTGTGAATAAAGGCATCAATGGCCAATGAGCATAAATCAAAACAAATATATGTATCTCAATCTGAATCCGAGTTGAACCTGAATATGAATGAATAAAACAGTATTCGTTATTCGCATTGAGAGTGAATTGAAAAAGTTAAGCAAATAAATTGCTCAGTAATTCATAATTTCAATAAGGAACGCTTAAATCAATTTGAGCTTATATTCTCAAGTTGTCATCGCACATCACATCAATATTAATTGCGCATTTGAATAGAAAAAAATTAATGAATAGAATGAATAAAAGACAAACTAAATATTGTATTCACAAAAAATTACCTAAAGTACGCAGATAGATTTATGATTAACGCTACAGAATGAATAACCAAACCAACTAATCAAATTATTTGTATGCTGAAGGTGAGATTGAAAAAACTTCAAATCAATGAGTTAAATCACTGAACTAATGTTGCTTAAAGTGTAGCAAGCAAATCATGTCAATTTTTTAATTCATCATGCATTCACACTGAATGCCATGACAAATGAATAAATAGTTAATTAGCGTGCTCGGGCAAACGTTAAGATCATTAATTTCATCTTTAAGAGGGCTTCGAAATCTGTTGCTAACTAATTAATTTAGTTGCTGCCGATTGAATAATATGCACTCGATTTATTCATAGCATTTTTCAGACACAGGATTAAGAAGTGTTGCAACTTTTTGCTGACCTGTTTACACACACACA
The DNA here is from genome assembly GCA_035041535.1 of Drosophila cognata. Taxonomy (NCBI): domain Eukaryota; kingdom Metazoa; phylum Arthropoda; class Insecta; order Diptera; family Drosophilidae; genus Drosophila; species Drosophila cognata. The sequence continues at coordinate 3,417,845 of JAWNLC010000831.1, forward strand.
CACACACTCACGCACACTCGCACACATGCTTCAGCATCAGGTGTATATCTATATATATGTGTATATATGTTGATTCAATATCCAGTCTCAGGTTCCCAAATCGAGCCAAGTTGTAAACAGCAACCAAACGAACTACAGCTTTAACAAGTTGTCTTTCTCGTCGTCTCTTTCTCTCTCTCTCCCTCTCTCTATTTTTCTCTCCCCTCTCTAAATTTGTTAACTGAAGCCCATTGTGTAATGCTCGAAAACAAATCCCCCAAATGTCGTGCAATGCTTTTTCAATTTTCCAAAAACAGGCAAACATGAAAAGTTGAGAAAATACGTTTTAGGCCACAATTGAGCTTTGGCTATAGCTTCAGCCTAGCCGTTCACCGCTTTGGTAGTTGAGATTCAAAAAAGTAAAAAAAATATATAAAACCAGTTCTTAAAGATCTGAAATAAAATAGCTGGCAAAAACTGCAGGCATGACTGGAATTCTCTCCGTACTTGTGTCTTTGAGCATGAGTGTTGTGAGTGCGAGTGTGAGTGCAAGTGTGAGTGTGAGTGCGAGTGTGTGTAAAGGGCAAGTCAAAAAATGCATTTTGGAAGATGTGACCAGAAGCACCAGCAAATCGAAACAGAATTCAGTGCTGACAGACGGCGGGTAATTGAAAACGGGTTTTTCTCAATCGATGCTAATGGAAAAGAGACGATGCCAAGTATGACAGCGGGGAGGGAAGAGTTAGGCTACTGCTGCTGCTTCCGAAGATTGACACAATTTCGGAAATCAAGACAAAGAAGCATCAACTACATGCCCACATATGACGCATACATTGCCTGCAAATAGTATTTTCATTGGCGTTGCGATTTTTTTTTATTTTTTTTATTTTTTAAATTTCGCACTGTCGACGCTGGATGGTAAGAAAGCGATAGGAAAGCAGTAACTGTCAATAGAGGTGTGAAGAAGTTATTATTAAATTTCTAGGTGAAACACTTCCACATCACCATCATGGCCAGATAAGAAAGTGGTTAAAAAATGCAAAGTTCGCAACTTGAAAATGCTTAAATGATATGCAATAATAATATCTTGCCACTAAATATTGACATGTGTATCTTAATAATATCTAAGTGCTTGAGTAATTATCTAGCCACATACACGTATACATGTAACGTATCTAGGTGATCCGGGCATTCACTTGCGAGCGCTAGGTGTACAAAGAGAGATGGGGGTAGGGTGTGTGAGTTGACACCAAAAGCAACGGTAACGATTGCAAATGTGCACGCAGAAGAGATAGGAAAAGGAGAGTGGGTGGCCGGTGAGAGGGGGAACCAAGATGCAAACGAAATCACAACAAACAAAAAAAACATATGTATGTTTTAAGGTTACATACTATATGAGTATGTATGCGAGTGTAAGCAAGTATTCATATTCGTATTCGTATTCGTATTCGTATTCGTATTCGTATTGTAATGCTGTCAGCAGAAACCTGTCGTTGCTCGGTCTCATATTTTAATGAGAAAAGTGAAAGTGTCAAAAAACAAAAAAGTATAAAAAAGGCCGCACCGTCAACAACAACAACAACAACAATAACTCAAATTCAGCTTAACAGTGAATAAATAATAAAGTGCTACTAAAGCCCAAACACAAACACAAACACAAATACAAATACAAATCGAATACGAATACGAATACGAATTCGAATATGTAAAAACTAATATCACAGACATCCACACTCGCTGGCCTAGGGCCATTGGATGACAGCGTAATCGGAATTGGGAATCGCTGACAATGCTTGAACTCAATGTTCAAAACCCAAATCAAATGTGTGAAAATCGACAATGTTGTATGCGACACTTTTGCAACATTGCTATTGGCCGCAATTCAGTTCACTTTTGAAATAATTGTTTTTTCTTGAGTTACTATAGCATATAGAATTGGTTATATCTAGTCCTTAACTAAAATCTATGATCTCCATTTTACCATGATATTCAAGGAAAAACGTTTTTATATCGTAAAACCGATTTACCTAATCAAATAACGATTTTTTCTTTTTTACTGCCATTGACTTCCCAAATTAATCACATTTATTTACGATCATAATAAAAACGGAAGTTATTGCCCAAAATTCCCTTGAAATTTCCCTTTTATATTGCACCGTCTGATATAAAGTGAAATTTGTACATTTCATTTGCAAACTACAGTAGTAAAAAATACATTTTTATATTTTAATATTATATACATACTCGTATATCAGCGTCATCTTTTGCACTTTCTCGTATTTTCCTTTAATCAATAAAACTCTGATTAAGAATTTTTCGAAAATATATTACGTAACGATATGCGCTCTTTTGAGGTCAATGGATTTTATTATACTGATCTAAGTTTTTAGGGCAATACGATTGGTTAAGTAAGTTATCCATAATTGAAACGAGTTTGACCGACTAAATCTTGGACTGTCTATCTCTTTCTCTCTCTCTGTTTCTTTCTGGGGTCAGTGAATAGCGTACCGTTACATCACGTTTGACACTTTGACCATGAACGCAATTCCACAACAACAAACAGCTATAACAATAACAATAACAACAACTGAGTCTGAACCAAATGCCGTTACCTTTTCTTGCCTCGTAACTGATTTTTTTATTTCATCTTCGGCATTTGATTTTGTCGTTTTTTTTTGTTATACGCACATATGTATGGATGTTATTGTAATTATTTTTTTTTCTCTTTGTTATTTAATTACTTCATTTGCAATCTTTCATGAAGTAATAGAAGAAAACGTTGCTAATTAAAAACGCATCCGCACAGATTCAAATGAGCTCAGATTGCCTCAAAATCTACTCAGTTGACATTAAGGGGGGAGAGGTGGATTATGTTGAGGACAGAGGGAGAGAGAGAGGGGGGTGGGGGTGGATAGCTTACAATAGCGGCCTGACTTTGCGGCGACTTTGTTTGTTTTTTTAATGGCTCCGCGAAGTTCACCGAGCGCCAGTTCGAAGAGAGGGTGGTGGGCATGGTGTGCTGGAGGGGTGGGGGTAGAGTAGCGAGCACTCTTATGCAATAAAGAGAAAATTTACAACGCAAGACAAAAGCGCAAGAGAGTCCCACAAAATGCACTGTCATTCACCCACTAATAGCGCCAGGTATACAAAAAAATAAATAAAACAACATAGCCAAGAGACGAGAGAGTGCTAAGCCGACAGATACCCTGTAAGCAGTTAACAATATTCTAGATAAGAATGCATACGATGCATAACATTAATTCGTAGCAGACATTTAGTAATCACCAAGCTGTGCACTGCTTGCAAGCAGTAAACAAGCCGCCAGCGTACAATAGATGGCGCCAGCACATAGATATTGAAAATTCCGTTTAATTCTTTTCAAAATTTCTGTTTAATTCATAATGCTCTTTGTTTCTCTTATATACATATTTATATATATATGTGTGTCTGTGTGTGTGTGTATGTTGGTGTAATAGAGGCATATGTAGAGCGATTTCTGTGGTAGCTTTAACCAATTTACAGCTATGTAATATAATTATGTGTTATTATTTACGGTATTTTTGCTGTTGAGCGCAAAAATTGCGCAACACAAAATGTTTACAACTTTTAGTTTTTAGTTGATGTAATTACTCTGCAATTATGTATGTATGTTTGTTTCTTTATTTATTCATTTTTTTCTTTTTGCTTTGTTTTAGTAACTACAACTTTTGGGATTGGGGGCTGGAAATAGTGCTCAATTTTACTCATTTTCTTTTACATTCATTTTCGATTTCTTCTGCGTACATAAGCTTTTTGCTGTTGTTTTTTCATTATTACATATATAATTTTTACATAATTATTTTCTTTGATTTATTTTAGATATTTGTTCCTGTGGCTAAAAGCAAATTTACGTATATATATATATATATATATATATATATATATATATGTTTCTGTATAATTAAAATTTCTATATAGTTTTTTCTTTATTTTAATTTTCATTTTTATTAATATATAATTAGCTTTCCGTGCAGTATTCGCACCACTTTTGTTGTTGTCTAATTTTTGCTTCAATTAACTTATGTTTTGTTGCATCTTTACCTAATTATTAATCAACAAGACAAAAAAAAAAAACTCACGCTTTTTATAGTTTTCGCTTTTGTTATTTTGCTTTTAAGGTTTACCTGCTCTCAACAAAAAAAAAAGTGTTACTGTTTCTTGTTGCTCTGGTTTTCGCCGTTAACTTTATATTCGTCCTCGTTATTAGTTCAAGCCGCTACTTTAAAAAAAAATTGCAATATAAAAACCAAACATTCGAAACTACAGCGCATTAACCTATAAACTTGATTTTATGTTTTATAACGGAGCTTAAGCAATAATATTGTTTAGTTTATGTTTGAGTGTGTCCATTTATATATATATATATATATATATATATATATATGTATGTATATATATAAATATGTAGTACTCATTTATTATTGGTTTTAATCCATAAATAGTTTCTTAGTTTCATTTGCGGTATAGTTTTGTTCTTCTCCTCATGTCGCTTTGTCTCAAGTTGCTGTCAAAGTGTATGTCGATGGAAGGGGAAGTTTAATTTTTGTATTTATGAACATTTTAACTATAGTTTACACATTAATGCTTGTTGTATTCAGTCAAGTTGGCATGGTTGAATAAACAACAAGTTAGCGAAAAGTAATCAACTTTCTTTGCCAGCTGCGTTTTGTTGCATTACAAGTGGCAACAAATCTAACTACCTGTTAGAAATACTCGATAGCATTTTAACCTAATTGATAGAAAACTGAAATTTGAGATAAGAAATAAGAGCTTCTTATTAATATATGTTTCTGCTTAAGGTCACCTAAAGCGAGAGCGGAAGAGAAACAGTGAGCGAAAGAGACGGGCAAGTGTGCAGCTGCACTGCTTTAAACTGCTTGCTTGAATTGCGGCCTACTGCAAAAGAATAAATGCTGCGTTACGTGTGTGTGTGTGTGTGTGTGTGTGTTTGCAATGCTATCAATAAATACAATTCGTGTATATGCCAATTAGGAGAGATAGACAGAGAGAGAGAGAGATAGAAAGGGAGGAAGCGATAGGGATCGCGAATTTAGTGAGTGTAAAGAAGAGCACATGTGAAGTAGTATATAATATTTAGTAAGTAGTTAATCATTACTTGTATTCGCATAAAGTATCTATATAAATAAATATATATATATATTTATATATACATATATATATTTATATTCGTAGAGAAAGGCACAGATGAAATTATTACATAATTAAATTTGTTTCTTGTTGTTGTTGTTGTTGTTGTTGCTGCTGTTGTTTTTGCGTAACGCCCGAGAGAGGCCCCAATCACACATTTATCGTATATAGCATAAAATTTCTAAGTTCGATTTGTTGCTTTTTGTTGTTGTTGTTGTTGTTGTTGTGTCAAAAAAGTTTATCTAAAGTTGTTTTGGGGATTCTCTAGAGTAGTTCTACGTTTCTAATAAATTTTTTTATTGTTCTACAAAGAGTGTAAAAAATGGGTAGTTTTTGTTTTTTCATTTTGGAAATTTTTGTTTTCGATTTCGACCATATTTGGAAAATTGACAGTGTTTTGTGTTCAACGTCTTCTTTGCCTTAATCTTCAACTACATTTGTAACATTTCACTTAATTCTTTTTGTTCTTGTTGTGTGTTTTGCATTTTAAAGTGTAGCCGACTTTAGGGTTAGCTATTGTAATTCGTTGATAGTTTCATACACAAGATTATGTATGTACATAAATACTCTATATATATATACTCTATGTATACTCTGACAATAGGCTGAAGTCCCTAAGCTTTTGAAATTTGTAACTAAGTTTTATTAAATGCCACGCCATAAAGTTGTTCTGTGTGGTTTTCGGTTTTCGGTTTGGGTTTCGGGTTTCGCGTTTTTTGTAGAATATTTTAGTTCACATTACGTTTCTATAATTAGGGATATACACATTATGTTTAAACCCGACTACTATCATTAAAAGTTGACAACGTTTTCAATAGCTACACAGTTAAGACTAAAAAAAAAAAAATGGTATTCGCCCTCTTTAGTATATATAAAAATAAACATGAGGGCACTTTCGTCTCTAGTTGTTGTCCTTATTCCAGTAAGGGTCCTCTTTGATCAATTAGTTATATATTTATGTAATTCTGGGTTTTTTTTTGTTTTGTTTTTTTTTTGTTATTACGACGCAAAGAGTTGAGATTACCCTTACTTTGTGTCTGTGTGTGTGTGTGTTTTTTCTTGTGTATATTTGTTTGGCACAATTTTCGTTGAAATATGAGCGAGATGACGATAGAGCAAGGACCGAGTGAGAGAGCGCACTCTTAAGGCCCAGAAGAGAGTGCGCCAAGTAGTCGAAAGATTGTCCAGAAGAGCATCGTGTCTTGTGAGTGTTTCTGTGTTAGTGTTAAGTACCTATGTAAATTCGTTTTTTATTAATTTTTTATGCGGATAGTGGCAACAAAAGTATCTATTTTTTTTACCTCTTCTTTTGATTTGTTTTTTTTTTTGGTTTCTTTAATTTTTTTTTTTTTTTGATTTTGGGATTTTTGTTCTTAATTAGGCTAGATTACAATCTTAACAAGCTAAGTTTGCTATTGCTTGTCATTGTGTATTTATTTTAAATATATACTGAATACTGCGTCAATTGTTGTCAGCTTTAGTTTTTGGACTAGACTACATAAAATACAATGCATACTCTAGGTTGTACATACATACAGCATAAGTATATGTATGTGCAAAGAATATATGTATATGCTTTTCTTGTCCTCTTCATATAAATGTTTTTAAACTTTAAGAGCTAATCACAGAGTTGATGATTTTTTGTTCACAATTTCCATCATGTATGCATGTATGTAGACTCCTTTTCTAAAGTCCTATATATATTTTTATATAACTGTGTATATCGCATATAACGCTTGTATATACATATATATATATATATAATTAATCAGCATCTTGTTGTTTTTTTTTCCCATGTTCTCTTCTTGGTATTGAATTTTTTGTATTTTTTTTGTAGTATATATTTTTTCTTGATTGAAACGGAAAACGCTCTAAACAACAATTTTCATTTTAATGTTTTATTAAATTTGCTTGATACCTTTGGATTTTTTGTTGTTGTTTGTTTTGCTAAACTTATGAAAACCGTAGATTGCACTAAAAACAGTTGACAATTTTCTTTAGAGTAGTTATCGTTAATCGTTTAATCGTTATCGTTACAGTTATAGTTACAGTTACAGTTATAGTTACAGTTAACGCCTAACGCTAGTGAGTAATGTTATCGTAATCGTTATCGTTATCGTTAACATTATTACCTAAATAGCTAACGCTTTAGTTTTGCTTTCTTCAAACTGAGCACTTGGAAAATTCCCTAAAGTTTTGAATAGGCTACAGTTACATGTATGTTTTTCTATGTGGGTGAAAGAGAGATTAAGTAAGCCAATTGGCCTGTTTCGTTATCGATATTTACTATCGGTTATCGGTTAACGGTTATCGGTTATCGCTTATCGAATTTGTATTTCTTCCAGCACTAAATGAACTAATTGAACGGCAATTGTAACATTCAAATATATTATTTATATAGTCGACAATGCTGATAATTGATTAATTTTTTTTGCTGAAATGAAATAGAAACGCGTAAAACGAAACAAGCCCGGCAGACTATACAAGAGAGAGAGAGAGAGAGAGAGAGAGAGATAGAGAGAGAGAGGGAGGAGGAGAAAGAGAGAGTGAGGATGCTTAGCTTAGTCCGTTGATGACTGCGGCGATTTGACGAGTAGAAGCTCATTGTAATCGCTATCCTCGTTGCCGCACTGATCCCGCTGATCCATGCGCCGTCGCTCGCTGATGATGCGCATTATGTCCGCCGTGTCGGACTTGTTTATTGCCACCGGGCAATCGCTGCCACTGCCGGTAACGGTACTGTTGTTGCTATTGCTGCCACTGCCACTGCTAGTGGTTGCTGTTGCTGCTGCCTGTTGCTGTTGTAGTGTTGCTGTTGCTGTTGGTGCTGCTGCTGCTGTTGCTGGTGCTGCTGGCAGCAACAGGGAACTCTCATCCATGTCGGCGTCCTCATCAAGTGCCTGCTGCTTGAACAGCTGCTTGGTGCTGCCGCTTCGACTGCGCGGTGGCATTGAACGCGGCACCGATAGCAATAGGCTGCTCCTGCCCATGCAGCCCTGATCGACGGACTGTGACCAGCCAAATGGACGACGTGGTTGTTGCTGTTGTGTAACGGTGGGATGGGGCTGAGCTTGGGGCTGAGGTTGGGGCTGAGATGGAGGCTGTGGCTGGGTCGTGTGTAGAGCTGTTATTGCTGGGTGCACGAGGGAGCTGACCAGCGCCAATGGTTCGCCATCTAGATCGGATCGCGGACGGGTTATGACGTCGGCGCTGCGTATGCTGCGCACATCCAAATCATAGCTGGAATTGGGACTGTTGCCGGCACCGCCATCGGACTCGAGGCTTTCGAAGATGGTGCCGCGTCGATAGTCCAATGCATCGCCACCCCACGGCAGCGAATCGCAGCTGGTGCGTTTCGCCTCAAGGTTGCGACGTCGGATGGCCTGCTCGTCCAGCGAGCGCTCCTTGGACAGCACGCCGCGCTTGCGGAAGCCGGCGGCAGCTGAGGCGCGACGCCCGCGCCGTCCCAGTGGCGGTAGCTGCAATGGCAACTGTTCACTCGTTGCCCCTACCGTCACTAGGCCGCCGCCAAAAGGTTCGCCCAGCCGGGCGCCTAGCCCCTGAGGCGTCAGCGCGCCGCCCATTTCAGCGAGGCTGAGGCCCAATCCCATCGCTTGCTGTTGATTTAAGTACTGTATGGTCTGGCGACGTCCGACGGCTCCAGCACCCGCACCCGCACCACCACCCCCACCCACACCCGCACCCGCTCCCGTACTGGCCACATTTAGATTTGTGGCGGCACTGCTGTTCAAGCTGGTATTGGGCGGTCCAAACTTCTTGTCCATTGATGGGGTGCTGTAGATGAAGTTCTTTGGCAGCGATTTGACCTTGGCGAGTGGGCGTGGCTGTACAACAGCGGCCTTGCTCTGCGCCTCCGCCAGCTCCTGACAGAGTTTCTGCTCCTGTGCGAACTCCTGTTCGCGTACAAGCTCACGCTCCAGTTCGACCTCCATGTCGAGCTCATCTTCCATTTGCTTGTGGCTCTCCTCGAGGTGTTTCATCAGTACAGCCACGACGACGTTCACTAACACGAATTGCGCCATAAGAACGAATATCACAAAGAATATGGGAGCAATAACCGAGCTGACGCAACAATTGCGTACACAATCGGCCGCGTCATCGCAGTTATCCCTCAGCGTGTCCTTCATGATGCCGTTCCAGTTGTCGCCAGTCGCTACGCGAAACAATGTGAGGAAAGCCATGCCAAAGTTGGCGAAGTGCGCATGCTCGCCGAGACCCTGGCAGGGTATCTCATCGGAGCACTCGAGCCGCCCAAATAGCTCCACGCCCAGCGCCGCAAATATGAAGAACAGCAAAAAGAACAGCAGCCCCAGATTGCCAACCTGTGGCAGAGCCTGCATCACCGTGTCCAACAGCGCCCGGATACCCTTGGCCATTTTCAATAGTTTGAGCACACGAGCGATGCGCAACACCCTCATCACCCGTATTATGGTCGGATTAATGGGTATAATATTCGTTTCCAGTTCCTCGAGGACGATGCCAACGATCGAGAGCAGAACGATGCCGACATCCAGTTGATTCCAGCGATCCTTCATATAGAGACGCCAGCCAAGCGCAACCAGTTTCATATTCGCCTCCAGTATGAAGACAGCGGTGAAGAAGTAATTGAAGATCTTCAATGCATACTGCAGTGCCATGGGCATCTTATAGTACTCCATTGCCATGGTAACCACATTCAGGCCAATGACAGCGGCAATGGCCAGGTCAAAGTACTTTGATGTGACCACATTGTGGACGAACAGGCGGGTGGGTGAGTAGTTCGTGTAGTAGGGTGGCTCGTGCATGCGACGACGCTTCTTTTCCATTTGGAGTGCCCTCTTGGCGGCCCGCCGTATCTTCTCCTCCTTCTCCTGCTCCTCGCGACACCGATGGAAATTCTCGACAACAACGCCCACAAACATGTTGAGCACAAAGAAGCCGACGAGCAGAATGAATGCGATAAAGTAGAGTAGACGCCATTCGTTGTAGTTGACAATCGGCTGCTGATCAACGCCGACAGCATCCAGGCCGGTATACATGATGTTCACCCAACCGTCGCGGGAACTCAGCACAAACAGGGACATCAGCGCTTTGCCCAGATCATCAAAGTTATATTTGCGATTGGTCCAAACGTTGCCGGGAATGCTGCGACAATCGTGGGCATTGCGAACATTCTTGATGTTCTCGCCCTCGCAGTAGAAGAAGGTGCCCTTGAACAGCTGTACGCCCAGTATGCCAAAGATGATGAAGAAGGTGCAACAGATCAGCACAATGTTCCCAATGGGACGCAGGGATGATAAGAGCGTTTGCACGACTAGTTTCAGACCCGGCGCTCGATTAATCACACGCAGCGGCCTCAGGGAACGAAGTAGCCGAAACACCTGCGAACAAGACACGTGGGGAATGGAAACGGATCAGTTACTGTTCTCAAATGGTAGCTGCCATCATTCGATTAATTATTATCGTAATCGTAATCATCACTGAAATTATTATTATTATCAACTATGAAACGGAAAACTATAAAGGAAACTGCAACTCAAATCGAAACTGAAACGGCTGCACTCTTGAAACAAAGGTGATTAGAAAAAAGCAAAGCCAAAATGGTTTCCAATGGGAAATGGGAAATGATATCAGTTAATGGTTAATGAGTGCGTTAACTGGGGTTAACATATATACATACATACATATATCGAACCAAAATGAGCTGAATGCATAATGGGAATGCTGTGAAAATATTACATAGATAAACAAATTTGACGCTTCTTGAAACGGGAATCGACAAAAATAATGCAAAAATGAACGGTCTTTAACAGTTAGGTGTGTAGAATTACAATAATATATAGTTACACGATAATAAACCCCAAGTGGGCTGGTTGGGAATAGGTATGGATGTTAGTTCTACAAGGCGAGTGGCCCAAATGCCCAAACAGAGCAATTGTCTATAGATACTACAGGGTAGTTGTAGTTGTATATTAATCTCTAAGAAGTGAGACGTTTCTTATTAGTATTTGTAAAACATTTTACTGGATCGGATGTGTAACAAGTATTCCAATCGTATTCATTTCAAATTTAAGCAACGTTTTTCCATCTATTTGTTTTTGGATTTACTTAAATATTTCTCTCCCAAATATTAATGTCGAAAGGAAACCCGCTAAATAAATACCAAAATACCATCGACTTCAAAACAGTTACGATCAACGCAATTCGCATAGCAATACAAAATGTGAGGTTATATGGCTGTGAGTCTGGGGAATTTGAGTATGGTGCCGTGGTGATAAGGGGCAAAGAAATGCATATATTAAGGATTAACTGATTATTATATAAATGTATGTACAACAAGATATGAGAGTGAGCCAATAATTTTGTCTTACTTTTGTAGGGATATAAACATTTTGAAAAGGGGGAAGGGGAGGGGGGGGGGATTCTACGCACACACAGATAAAAATTTATGAATAATTTTTGGTTTTTATTTTTGATTTTGCCATTAAATGATATAGCAGCGAGAATTTACCTGCAGATCGGTTTTTGTTATACGTTTAGTTAAGTTATTGAAAACCCGATTTAAACATAATAAAGCCCATTAATGTAAATAAAGTATACATCTAACATAGAGTCTTAGAAATATATATGTTGAAAACAGATTTGTTGATGGAAAGAAAATGTAAAACGTGTTCAGAGTTTCCAGATGATAAAACGAGAGATGTGTGTTGGAAAATAAATATAGAAAGGGATAGTGAAAGGGTCAATAGAAAGAGACAGCGATAGAGTTAGAGCTATATAGACACGGAAAAAAAGATAGAAAGAGACAGACAGATAGCGAGAGAGAGAGAGAGAGCGCGAAAGAGCGGGCAAGCGAGCGAGCAATATCGAGAACTTATTGATGTTTATACTCTGATATCGAAAATCGAAATGTTTATCGGGTTTGAGCAATGTCCGTCCGTCGTAGAGTCGCCACATGAGCTTCATTTCCCATATGTTAACAGCTGGTATCAGAGCATGACGCAGCCGGTTAAGTCCGACAGCAATGTTCTCACTTGTTTATTTATTTTTATTTTTTGAATTATTATTTTTGTTTTTTGGTTTTTTTTTTTTTTTTGTGGTGCTTGGTTTGTCGTTCAAGTTGTCGATTTGTGGTTAACACATGTTGGTCGCTGTTTGTCAGTTCAATGCTGCATGTTGCATGTGACTTGTGATGCTGTTGCCTGCCTGTTTGCTGATTGGCTGATGCTGCTGGTTTTGTGTGCCAGTTTGCCTGTTCAGAGCCCACAAACTTACCCTTAAAATCCCAAATATCCTGGGGCTCGATTCGCTAATCAATGACATTAACAAATCAACTATCGAAATTGTAACCAAAGATCCATCCATTATATTCCAGCCGGATGTGAAATATGCATCCGGGCCATAAAACATGCCCGTGGCAACTACCTGCAAATGTTGCAATAAAATACAATTGTCAAAACTCAAAACTCAAAACTCAATTACTAAAATCTGAATCGCATGCAAATGATTTCAATTTGATTTTTAGATTGTATTGAAATAAATTGGAAAACGATGAAGTGCGTTTCTCGAACTCACCTTAATGAACATTTCGACAGTGAAGACGACGGTGAAGACGTAATTGGCTGTTGCCAGGAACACTCTTTCGGTGCTGCTTGGAGGGATGTTTGGTCTTTCCATGGCGAGTGTTATGCAATTGAGGGCTATAAATAGCAGCACAACATTGTCGAACCATTTCTGGTTCACAAACCAAGAGCAGACTTGCCGGAACCTGTGTGTGTGTGTGTGTGTGTGTGTGAATCAAAAACAGAGCGAAAATAGTTAAATGTAAATGGTTGTGTTGTGTTCCCGGCAAGGGGAAAAAGCAACAAAGTTCAAATTGAATTTCCGCTTCTTTGAAACTCAAACTGAAAAAGGAAAACGAATTGCAAAAGTGGCTAAAAGCGACTGCGACAAAGTTGATAGCAGTTCATTTTGATGGCAAACCAATTGAAAACTATCAAATAAAACTGGTTAAATTGGAGAGATTTTGGTAGTTGATAAATGGCAAATAAAATGTAAGGATTTCGCTTAAGCAGCGCGGAGTAAATAAGTTTCAGTCAACTGATTAACTTATTCAAACACTCAGTGTGTGAAAAGAGAAGCTTTTACAGCTAACCAATTTGGGATTGTATCAAATTTATTATGATCATTTTATAAAGTATTATTGCCAAGGAATAGCTATGACCTTATTGAGCAAGTCTTTAATCTAGCTGAAGAAATCTTGAGTTGCGTTTGTCAGTGTTGCGTACCTGTTGTCCTCCGGAAAGACATACATGGAGTAGGAGTCGCGTTCTGTGGTGAAGTGTTTGGGTGTCAGACGCTGTATGATCATCTTTAGCTTTGAGAACGGTTCCGCTCCGCTTGGTACCATGGAATGTTGTTGCTGTTGTTGCATGGATAGCTGCTGCAGCTCCTTGGCGAGCATCTGTGGCGGTAGCTGTGATTCCGTTTGCGAATCGAGTTGTTGCTGCTGTTGCAATTGCAACTGCTGCTGGTGCAGCTGCTGCAGCTGTTGCAGCTCCTTCTCCTCGAGCCGCTTCTTCATATTATAGTGACTGATGGAGTTTTTGCGCTTATCACGCGCCTCCATATACTGTTGCAGCATGTCCGGTTCATTGAGATTCGTGTAGGCCTTCTGCCACTTGTCCAGATCCAGCTTGGAGTTTGTGTACGACAGCGACTTGCGGTTCGCCTCCAAATTGTGCAGATTCAAATGAGACGTCTTGCTGAATGCCAGCTCAATGGAGCTCATCCGCCGCTGCCCGGCACCCCGCAGCTTGGGCGGCTGGTTGAGATTCTGATAGACCTGCGAATTGAAGATGCAGGCGGAGGCCCTTCGACTCCCCGGACCGCTGCCAATGCTGAGCGTGTTGGACAAACGCCTGATCGAGTTCTGTGGACTCAAACGATTCGTGTCCTTGTGCCGCAGCTCTGCCACTGAGGCAGCTGTGCTGGTGGCAACGGTGGGATTGGTAGCGCCAATGCTGCCCGAACGCAATAGACAGTTGTTGTCACTGCCGTTGTTCAGCTGCTGTTCGTCCTCATCGGGCGCACTAATGTGGCTAACATCGGCTGTGGTGCGCAGCGTTGAGGGTCGCTTCTTGCTGCTGCTGCGATGGAAGCGCTGTTTAAAGCTGCTGCTGCTGCTTGTTGTTGGTGCTGGCGGCAAACGTTCGCTGGATGAGCTGCCGCTGGTAGAGGCGACACTGCTACCAACACCCGTTGAACCCGCCAACGGCGACAGATCCAACGACAAGCTCAAGCTCGTACTATGACCATCGGCTGGTGGTTGCAGGGTTGTCGATGCCGTCGATGATATGCTCGGCACATAGATGGGCGTGGTGGTTGACGTTGCGCTCGAATTCTTCGAGATGTCATCGATGATGACGCTGTGCATGCTGCTGCCCAGCGCACTGGGCAGTAGGCTGCTCGATATGCTGGTGCTGCCAGCTGTGCCACTACCAGCAGCCACACTACTCGCAACACCAACCCCAACCCCAATCCCAACCCCAACGCCAACGCCAGTTGCACCCTGTAGCTGGCTGGCATTGAGTATGTTCAGCGGCTTGTGTGCCAGAACCGGTGACGGTGGTATAAGATCGATGGACGGTATTCCCTCGTCCAGAGTCCGCGAACCGCCGCTAAATATGTTCGGTGGCTTCAGCAGTGACGGCGATGGTGGTGGTGCCGGCTGTGGATTGGTGAGCGGTGCAGTCAGAATTAAAACTCAGAATTAAGTTTGAACGGAAAATGAAAACTTGAAGTATTTTCATAACCACTTTTATAATTCCTTCGAGTATTCTGTTCTTCTATATAAATATGTCTTACAACTTTTTTAAGACTGTAATGTTTGCATACGTTTACCGTTATATATGTATATCGGGTCGAAATATAAATCTTAAATAACGAATAACGTTTTCAAAAATATGTCAAAAATCTATTTTTTGTATTTTTAACCTTATAGCCCAGGAGTAAAATGTGAACCTCTCAGGTAAAGTTCTTACATTTTTTATGGTCGAAATTCTACATTCTTTACTGATAATGTGGCTATAATTGAAAATGCGTATCAAATTATAATCAGAACGTACCTCAAGATCACCCCATTGGCGGAAGCTCATGCCTGGCTCCATAGTGGTGCTCGGGGAGTCCTGTGGCGTTGCTGCCGTTGTTGTAATAAGGGGCGGATCGCGTATAAGTCGCATCTTGGATAGGCGTGGCGCCTCGCTGCGTCGATCCTTGATCGAGTATGTCTGTTGCATGCAATGTTTTAAATGAATGTGTGTGTGTGTCTCTCGTTGTTGTTGTTGTTCCAGTTGCCGTTGCTGTTTCTGTTTCTGCTGCTGTTGCGCCCGCAACTGAAGTGAACTTACCTTTTTGAGGCCACCGCGAGGCTTGAGGTCGTCGTGAGGGAGTAGCTTGCTGCTGGGCTCCTCGGTGTTGCTGGTGCCGCCTCCTCCTCCTCCTTGGGAGGGCAGCTCGTTGATTTGATAGTCCTGGATGGGCTGCAGGAGGCGCTGGCGATGGGTATTACTTTTGCCCTCAATGGTCAGCTCCGATGGGTCCTGCAGCTGCTGGGGCGGCGGATAGGCAATAGGCGATAGACGATAACGATAACGATAGACCATAGATACATACTACATATGTGCATACGATACATACCGTGGACAGACTCTCTAGAGCACACGCACTCAATCAATCTCTCAGTTATTCAATCATACATTCAATCAATCGATTAATCGATTAATCGATATCTTTCAATGCATGCCCCAGAGTCTCGGGATTGAGGTATTTACTCTTTCGCCTCTCACTCTGCTCCACTTACCTTGCGCACATCCTCAGCGCTGCGCCAGCGATTGCGTACCTCGTAGTAACTATCGTTAGTGGTCGATGAATCCGCTTCGCTGCGTGATTCATCGTACATACCATCGCTATAATTTTCGGCCAATGTCTCTTCGCGTAGTTTCTTAACCAATTCGCGCTGTTCGCGCTCGCGACGTTCATTTCGCTGAGGGAATCAAAATTTCAAAATTAGACTTTTTCGTCAACGTATCGCTCATCGTCGGGAATTCTACACGAACTATCATTGTATGCTTTTTGACAATGTTTCAAATATCGTATATCGATTACTTGATATTTTTGCGCAAATCGTTATCAGGATCTTATTACACAATCGGTTTCGTTATCGAATGTCTTTCGATAACTTAACAAATTTCAGAAATTGTGTTTTTTTAATATTAATCGATATCACTTTTAAAACATATTCAAGCGATAATTGAAACATTGTTTAGTGACTTTAATCGGTTATTGAATCATATTCTTAAAGCCAATTATATCGTATATCGATCATTTAAGCTTGAGCATCGTTTCAATTATTTGCACTACAGATTAAAGAATATTTTCGCTTTTGGAATTTAAGTGAAACGATGCCCACATTGGCAGAAATTTGAAATACTTTTCACATTATTTTTTTGTTAATATTTTTAGGAAAATTTCGTTATTGGGTGTTGTTGGCAAAACTCTACCTCTGAACTGAATCCCTCAACCAAAATGGCCACCAATAAATTAAACAGCACATAATTGCCGAACGTCATTAGGGCCACAAAGTACAATGCGGCCCAATGACTTGTCTTTTCCATGCCATTGAATAGAACCACGTTCCAATCCTCTTGCGTCAGTATCTAAAAACATT
Organism: Drosophila cognata; assembly: GCA_035041535.1. Lineage (NCBI taxonomy): Eukaryota > Metazoa > Arthropoda > Insecta > Diptera > Drosophilidae > Drosophila > Drosophila cognata. Next base: position 3,434,739 of record JAWNLC010000831.1, read on the forward strand.
TTTTTTTTTGTTTTGTTGTTGTTGTTGTTGTTTTTTTTGGCGATGGTGGTTGTTGTAGTTGTAGATGTTGTTGTTGTTGTTGTTGTTGTATCGGAAGTAGTTGTTGGTTTTGATGGTTTTATATTATATTTTTTGGTTGGTTGATTTTTGGTTGGTTGGTTGCAGGTGGTTGCGGGCGGCAAAACGTGGTGCATATATTGATATATATATATGTTGGATATATGTATATATATATATTTGATATATATGCATAATTTATGTTTATATTTGAAAGAAGCGGAAAAAGAACAAAATACCATAAACATATGTTGCATTGGATTAAAAGAAATGTAAGAAAAAAGAGAGCACAAAAAACATGTTGGAGAAGCAAAACGCCAAAGTGTTAGATATTTCATTTTTTCTTTTGTTTTTTGTTTTTTGTTTTTTTTTTTGGGTATTATATAATTGTTATAAGATTCAATATATGTTAGGTTAAATATATGATTATTATTAACCTTTAGCTTATCCATTTCTTTGGTTTCTAACTCTTTTTTGATTTATTCGTTTAACTTACGAACTTGGAACTTAAACACAAAATATTTAATGCAACCTTTTACTCTGGCCCCCGTTTTAAATGACGATCCACGATTTTCATTGTCTATCTTAGGTTTTAGACCTTTTCAAAATGCAAGAATAATTTAAATTTGAAATAAATATTATCCAATCGAAAACATTTGATTTTTATTGTGAACCTGTATCCCCAAATGAACATAAAGTATTTAACAAAAGTGAAACTAGTATAAAGATCTAGACTTTTTCCAAGCTAGACTAACCTGTCCCAAGACCAACCCATTGTCACTATTTCATTTTGACAAGCTGATGCTGGTATTTTAGTTAGCACAATATCTTAAATATTAAAACAACATTCAACATATAATAAGTAGAACAATTAAACGAAAAGTTTGCCATAAAGTTTGCGCAGTAAAAGCAATTGGCGAATGAAACGTTAATGAACTTAGGATCAAAGACACGCACTGTAAGGAACCCAGGAAACAGAACGAATCTAAGTACAAAGAATACTCGTAATTCGTGGTGTGGTTTAAAAAACGCTTAAAAACAACGCAAAGCACTCGAGAACATTTTCAACTCAAAATACAAACTCCAATTCCAAAAAAGACTTAAAAAAAAGACAAGTAATTTTTTTTTTTATATGCTGCAAAGCGCGCAAAAATCTTGCATAGAAATTCAAATTTTATAAATTACTAATGTGGTATTTTTTGTTGTGTATTTTTTTGTTTTTTTTTTTTTACACGACGTGCCAATAAATAGTTGTTGCTATGGGTTCATATACAAATCGAATATATTTAGAATTCTTTTTTTTTTTTGTTTTTTTTTTTTGGGGCGTGACTGTACATGAGAATATGCAATTTGAATTTGTATATATAGTATTTTTATTTATTGATTTTTATTGTTTTTAATGTTGCCAAAGCGCAAAGGGCAAATGAGAACTGGTAGCTAGGCGTGAACGTAAAAAGAAAAGGAAAAGGAAACGAAGAAGAACAAAGCAGCAGCATTTGAGGCAAGGACGGGTTAAACAAGCTAAAAAACAAGACAACAAACGAAGCGCTTTCCATAAAAAGTAAACACAAGGCGTCTTATATGGCCTATACAGATGGTTCTTAAATATATATAATATATATATACATATGTATATATATATAAGTTATATATATAACATAAATGTTTAGCTGTGTGAGTAGTAAAGAGGACTGCATGTGGAAAGCAAGGACTCAAGAAATGGAACAAAACTGATGAATTCAAGAATCGAGGACAAATCATGCAGCACGAAAATGAGCAGTTGAAATTTGTATGTTACACATGTGTGTACTGTATGTCTGTCTATGTGTATGTGAAGGACTGAGAGAGAGCGATACAAAGAGAGAGTGAGAGAGAGAGAGAGAGAGAAAAACAGATAAGGAGAGCCGGAAGAAAAAACCAACTGAGTGGGCGAGGGGGTGTGTGCAAGTAGCGAAATATGTGAGTGTGTTTGTGTTTGGGAATCAGAGAACTTACTCAATCCGATACACCAAATAGGGAGTGGGTTTGAGAGCTAATCAAGTTATTATTGAAAACTCTGTTAAGGAAATATTAAAGTTAATTCAAGATACGATTTTCTTTACACTTTGGATATGTTTTTCTATTTTCTTAAATAATTTAAATTTTTATTTACAAATTCAGACTTCTATATATCTGACGGTGTATGTATTAATTGATTCGATGTCAAAATTCTTTAGAGCTTTGCTGAAAATTTAATCACTTTACTTGATCTTCTTTCCAATCGAACATTCGGATTTTAGTTGTATATCAGATATTCAATAATATTTAAGGGATGAAATTTGAATGACTTGCAATTATTCGCTATGCTGGAGTTGTGTGTGGAGTTGTGTGTGTGTGTGTGTGTGTGTACATTTGTGAATGAATGTAAAACTACTTGTTTATTGGAAAAAGGTAGTCAGAAAACTAGGCAAAGTTATGATAGAAGAAAGGAACGTAAGAACCAAAACTTATTTGAGGCAAAACAACTAAAGTTAACGCTAGAAAACGAGTTAAACCTATCGTTGTAATATTTGGGAGTGAAAAAATATATTTATATATTTGTGTATAGGTTAAACTAAACTAAAACTAAACGGGTATCCAAAACGCAATGTATGTACGTAAAAAGTAAACTAGAGTTATAGATTAAGTTGAAAGAGCTGCACTTTTTGAAATGTTTTTCATTTCTTTTGGTCGTTTGCTGTTTTTTATTTGGGTGGTTTTGTACTTAGAAAAAAAAAAACAACAGGTAGGTAGACAGGTAATTGGTAATTGGTAATTGGTAGATAGGTAATTGGTATATATTTTTATATATATATATATTTATTTTTTTGTGTTTTTGTATTTTTGATTGTTACTGGTTCTTACTTGGAAAACTGTGACAGTGGCCCACAAAATGTTGTTGAAGTGTTTGCGATCGCATTCACATTGCGGATGTCGGCTGATTATTTCGGGACACGTACATTCGCGTTCGAGTCCTGATTCGTCCAAAAATTTACAAAACTTACCGCCAAACAGATACATGCCGAGTATGCTGTAGGTTTATACGTATATATGTTTTATATATGTATGTATATATCATATATATAGATATATATATATATATAGAGTTAGAGATGTGTTCGTTGTATTATATATATATATATATAAAGTAGTGGTATATATATGTAGTTGCGATTCGATTATGAATATATAAACGAGTACATAAGTAAGGTTAAGTAGTACGAAGTAGAGCTAATGGCCCCTCGATTATCGATTTTTTGTTTTGCCTCATAGCTTGTTGTATGTTTTAATATATATGTATATAAGTGTTTGTGGTGTATGTATTGTATATAGAGACAGTTCTGTTTATATATGTATAGTTATATACGTAAACAAACGGTTATTTTCAGTTTCAGTTTTCTTGAGTATTTTGTTCATTATTTTGTTCAGTATTTTGTTGTTGCTGTTGTTGTTGTTCTTGGCCCAAAATTTATATGTTTATAACGTAGAGCTTTGGGGGGGTGGGGGGTGGGAGAGTTTCTTTTTGTACAGATTGGATAGATCTGGGATACTTTTCATTTGTTGTTGCTGTTGTTTCTGTGTTTTATTTATATATATACATTTATATTTATATATATATATGTATATATAGAAAAAAGTTGAGTAAAGCAAATAAAACTGGTTTATTTTACAGAGTTTTTATTTCAATACATATATATATTTTTTGGTGGTATTTTTGTTTTTGTTTTTGGGAACCTCAAACATGAACTGACAAACACTAGAGATTGTGTATATGTATGTGTGTGGCTTATGGTTGTATATGTTGGTGTGTGGCGTGTGTGTATGTGTGGCTTAAAGTTTCAGACGTTCAGAGTTAAGTGGGTTGGCATAGTTTACAGTTAAGAGTTGAAAGTGTGAGAGTATTTTGGTTTTTTTTTTCGTTTTTTTTTTTTTTTGCTGGAAGTTTGGGTTTGTGGGAACTGGAGTACTAAACAAACTTGAGGACTATATAGTATGTAAGTACCATATATACATACACAGATATAAAGATATATAATTGGGGAGTATGCACAAAAAACAGAGAGAGAAAGATAGAATAAAATGTGTACAAATGTATGTGCGTGCGTGTGGTTTTTGAGGTGTGTTTGTGAGCGTGGTGTTCGAGAAGACAGGCAAACGACGAGTGACAAGTGAGAAAACAAACGAGACTTAAGAGAAAAGAGTAAAGAGTATAGCGAGTCTTATAGCGTATAGAGCGAGTGTATGTTTATCGAGCTTATAGAACAATCAAGCACTTTTAAGCAAATAATCGATAAGTGAACTATCGATGGCATGCCAAGCAAACGAAATGAATAAAACAAGCAACTGATTTGCTATTGCAGGCGGTTCTTCGAACTGGAATGCTTACCTGTGCAATGTATGAATACATATATTTTTGTATATATATATATATATATCTGACTTATAAGCTAGCTATAAACGAGCTATTTTACAATTCACAATATCATCAAATATCTTAAGAGCTGATCTATTGAAAGAATGGCATGCTTATGCGCGCTGTTTTCTAATGAACATAACTCAAAACTTCGCATGCGATTTTACAGCACTCGTTGCTTAAATATACTTATCTAGCTTAGAGAGGGCAGGCACAATCGAAACAATACGTAACGGATTGGAATGGAACACAATTAAAAAAATAACACCACAACGAAGAGTACTACACACCACAAATTAGTGCGAGCGAGTGAGCAATCGATAAATCTATCGAAATTATAGCACACATAATAAACAAGTAAAATAAAATTATTTCTCAATTCCTTAGGCGACTCTAAGAGGACAAATTTTATTTTACTAATATAAACACACACAAAAAAAAAGCCAAAAAAAAACACACACACACACGCTAAGGCGCAATAAAAAATAAAAGACAGACAGAAAGAGAATGAGAGCATGGGAGAGTTTGATAGGCGGATAGAGAGCGATGGGGAACACAAAAAATAGCACAACAATTATAATTGAAAGTAATTGTTAACGTTATTTGTTATCGGTTATCGGCAAGCCTAGCACATTATGGATTGTCATCATCATCAACGAACAAACAAACACAAACGAACCAACTGAAATGTTCAACATAATCCATAAAATGATAAACTGAAGACAAAATGCTTCATTTTTTTTTTTTTTTTCGTTTTGCTTTTGAACATTTAGTGTTAGTTATCGATAGAGTATGGCATAAGATTAGGTGGTATATATATTTAAGCATATTTGTAAGTGGTATTTATTTAATATACATATATTTAGTATGTATAAATATATATAGTAAATAGTAGTTAAATGCTGATAGCAATAGGTCTACCTGAAACACTGTGACGAGCGCCCAAAGCAGGCTGTCGAAATTCTTACGATCGCAAATCTTCTCTCCGTTAATTTTCTCGCAGAATTTACATCCGAACAGATTCATGCCGAGTATACTAAAGTGATGGTTTGGTATTTGTTGATATAGTATAATATGATATACATATATATATATATATTTCGATAATATAATATTCTTATAAATTTTTTTTATTATGTATTATTGTTGTTATTACAATTATTATTATTATTTTTTTTTTTTCTTGTGTTTTTGGTTTGGGGTTTTTGTTGTGTTTTGTTTTAGCATACAATTTTATTAGTTTAATTTTGGTTTAAAGTCATTTTTAGTATGTTTAACAATTAATTCGTATAGCAATTGTGTGGTTAAAGAGAGAGAGAGAGAGAGAGACAAAAGATAGAGAGAGAAAGAGATAGTTAAGGAAGAGAGAGAGAGAGAGAGAGAGCAGAGAGAGAACGAGAGAGAGAGGGAGAGAGAGAGAGAGAGAGAGAGATAGAGAGTATGTGTTTGTAAGTGAGCAGCAAGCGAGCGCGTCATTTGAAAACAAACACAAAAAACTTGTAAAAAACTATTACTCAACTCGATTTTGAGGAGGGCACACAAACTCAAAAATGGTTTCGAAACCCATTTAACGGTTACTTTGAAAAGCAGCTGCAGTACTCGGAAGAGCATTAGAGCATTTTGATAGATGCACTCGGATGCAATCGGACAACTGAACAAAACTGAAAGTTCAACTTGAAACAGAAAAGAGGCGTGAGCTGAAGCCTAAAATTGGAGCTGTGGAAAATATTGGTATTATTCATTTATTTATGTGTTCGTTTTTTAGTTGTTGTTTACTTTTATTGATTGGGGGCATTTAGTTCAAGCGTTTGATTTAGTTACTTATGTGTATATATGTATATGATCTGAGTAGCTGTGTTCGACTTCTCAAAGTGTTCCCATTGCACATGTGATTAATATGTATGTTGATATGTCAGATGTATTTTTGTTGTGAATGTTGCATTTTTTATGCTCGTTTCTTTTTTTCATATTTAAATATTTAATTTGGTTTCTAACTACACAAACGTTTACGACTTTTAGTTCAGAACAGAACAGAGCAATTTAACTAAACTAAACTTGCTTTTGTTATTATTTTAAGTATTTCGAGTACTTGGTATTTAATTATTTGTTTGGCTATTTGTATTTTGTGAAATTAAGAACCAAAAATGTTAAATGCACTTTTATAAATCGAATATTAATAAAAGAAAAAAACTATCTGAATTTCAAAAAAATCGCCCTTAATAAAAACCAGAAAGTTTTTCTTGTTTTCAGAAATATTAATAATAAATATAAATTTTAAATTAGCTAATATTGGAAAAGTACCCTGGAAATTAGACAACATTTTTTTTTCCTCCAAAATTTCGGAAAACTGAATTAAGAAAACAAAAACCCTACTTTCTGAATAATAGGGTGAGATGCCGTTAGCGCCAAAAGTATGGCTAATTTCCAAAGTTCAAGGCGATTTTTTCTGAGTGTATGACGAGAACAGAGTATTGTAGTAGAATATCAGTTACGAGTAGCTATTATTAGATATATATTATCACTTAGTAAGATATATATATATAATTAGTATGTGGTAGGTACGAATATGTATGAAAACTGTAGCGACTGCAACTACACAATAAGCGTACGACTTTTACGAATTGTACTTTAATTTTGTGGTATTTGTTGTTTAGCTCTATCTAAGTGATGTGCGTGTTGTTCTCGTTGTTGTTGTTGTTGTTGTTGTTGTTGATGTGGTTTCCGATTCTATTGTTTTCAATTTTACTCAACTAAAGATTTGTGCTGCGTGTTTAGTGTTGGGTAATCTGTGTTGTTGCAAAAGAAAGTAGTGAACCGAGCTTAAGCGCTGAAAGTGTTGTGTGAAACTTGTGGCTTTAAGTGTTCCAGTTAAGTGTTTGCAATCGCTAAGAAGCTAATAGACACATTTAGTTAATTTAATTGAATGTAGCTTTTTAGCGAAACTTTTAACTAACTTTTAACTAATTGTTGAAACCGTGTTATCATTGTTATTGTTGTTGCTGTTGTTAATGTTAAATCAAATTAAATCGAGTGAATGAAATGATGTAATTGAACATGGTCTGAGCGAGTATTTAGGATTGTGTGAGTGACGAGTTAGTATAAAAAAATATTGAAAATCGCATAATGTATGCGAGTGTTTCGGGGCTCGTGAATAAAGTGGCGAGCAGCGAGTGACGAGTAAGAAAAGAAACAAACGAGTAGAGGAGATAGTTCGACTTCACTAATAATTTAAGAACGCAAATCGTATGCGTGATCTAGCCTTAAAGTATGCAACGACTTATTGTCGGTGCTCAATATCAGATTTGTATTTTATTATGTGTGTGAGAAAAAGGGAGAGAGAGAGAGCAAATTGATAGGCAAAGTAGAAGAAAATCACTTGATTACAATACTGGCCAAGTGTGTGTTTGTGTTTGCTTGTGTGTGTGTGTGTGTGTGTGTTTGTGTGTGTCTGGGTGTGTGTGTGTCTGTGTGTGTATGTGTTTCATGTAACTCGAGTATTTCGTATGCAAAGTGAGCGAGCGAGCGATTGAAAGTGTACCACAACTACCGGCATCAAAGGATTGTGTTTGATAAAGACAGACAGATATAGATACAAAGAACGAGAGACAGAGACAGAGAGAGAGAGAGAGAGAGAGAGAGAGAGAGAGGGAGAGAGAGTAAGTGAGAGTGAGAGTGAGAGAGAGAGAGAGGGAGAGAGATAGGTAGCTTGAGAGGCAGGTGGTGAAAAGTACACTGAAAGAGCAATTAAAATTGTTCAACTTGGACGTACGACTTGAATTGATTTGATTGTAAAAGTCTAACTACGAATCGAGATAACGAGTACATTTAAAAAGTAGAGACAGACTTAGAGTGTGTGAGAGATAGAGAGAGAGCGACAGAGAGCGAGAGAGAGAGAGAGAGAGAGAGAGAGAGAGAGAGCAAGAGACAGAGAGAAAGTCTTACGCAATCGTTTACTCAAATGGTACGCATGGTTTTAAAATTGTTTATATTTTGTGTTAGAGCATAAAAAGTACAGTTACAGTTATTACCAGGGCTTTCTAAGTATTACAAATTGTTTGTTTTTCCATTTTTTTAATGGGCGGGGGTGGTACGATTCTGGGGCAAGTGTTTCGTGTTGTATTACGTAGAATAAGTAGAAGAAGGAGAGAGCGAGCGCGAAAGCGAAAGAAAGAGAGAGAGAGACAGAGGGAGAGAGAGAGAGAGAGAGTCGATGTTTGTGGATGAGAGAGCGTTTATGAAGTTGTGTGATCAAGAAGGTGAGAGCGAGAGAGAGAGAGAAAGATAAAGGCGGAGAGAGCAGAAGCATGTGTGTGTGTGTGTGTATGCATGTGTGTGTAAACGATTTGTTCTGAATGTTTCTGCGTGTGTTTCTCATTGTTGTTTTGTTTGTTTGTTGCTTGGGATTTTTATAGGCTAGCGGAAAGTATGGGTTTTATTATTAGTGGTATGCATATAGGTATTATCTAGACATTAAAGTATTATCAGAGTTCTAAGGTCTGTTTAATATTAGTCTTGAGTAAAATCGTCGCAAATCAACCGACTCCTATATATACACATATGGGCTAACAAGGCAATCAACTGGCTTGTGGTTCTGTGGGTCATTGGGTTTATTGGGTCACTTCTTGGGTGCTTTGTGTTTATTGGGTCTTACGATTCTATACAGCTTTAGGAGATTTTTTTATTGGGATTATCGCAGTGCTTACTTTTGGTCACATGAAAATGCTGGCAAGTCGTGGAAATTGAAAACACAATTCCTAATTATTTACAAAATACAAAATTAAGAAATGGATGCACAAATTTTATATAATCAATGAAAAATAAATACAATATGTTATACAAATTGACATAAATTACCCAAAACATAAAGCTTGTATGCCAAAATAAAATGATATTTTCTTTAATGGAATTTTAGACAATCTATAAGTCTTAAGCAAAATAGACTGTGAATTGATTTGAGTAACTTCTCTGATATATTTCAGTTGTCCAAATATTTAATTAATACAAATTTCCATTCTTGACAGCAATTTCATGGCGCCCTTGTTGATTTTCTCTTTTTCTTTTTTTGTTTTTTGTTTTGTTTGGTTTGTTTTGTTTGTAATTTAGATGTTTGTTATCTTTCATTGTCATGTTAGTTGATGTTAAAAAAAAATGAAGGGCAGAAGGCGCAAACGTCATTGGCAGACGTCCAACTTTAAGGCATTAGTTGTAGTTTGAATGTGTGTATGTTGTATGTACATTGTTGTGGGTGTGTGTGTATATATGTATGTAACAATTGTCTGTGTGTGTGCGTATTTGTGTGTGTTGTAGGTGTTGTTGTTGTTATGTTACCTATTATTGTAATGTTGAGTGCGGCAACAATGGAACTCACCTGAATATGAATATAAAGAGTACGAGCAGGGAGAAGAAGACAGCGACATTGTCCATGGTGCGCAGCATGACAAATAATTGACGCCTCAAGTTGGGCATAAACCGGACCAGCTTCAGGATGCGCAGGAGTCGAAAGGTGCGCAACACTGATAAGCCCGAACCGCCTCCGCCAGTCCCGTTGCCAGCAAACGTTTGACAGATCTCAATGGCGCTGAATGAATATGAAACAATATGTATTTAGATATTATATATATTCTACTGCAGTCTCACCTGAGTATGACAATGATGCCATCGAAGACATTGAAACCATTTGCAACATAGCGAAAGGGTCCCTCGGCAACCACCTTGAGCAACATTTCGACGGCAAAGATGCCGGAGAATACCACATTGCTCGTCTCCACGATGGCTGTTAGCTCTTCGGGCTGATCGTGATACTCAATGCCCATGGACAGGGTATTGATGAGTATAGCGAGGAGTATGCCCTGCTGGAAATACTTGTGCTCCACTAGCCGTTTGATATACCTCCGAATCCAGCTGCAGACGCGCATCAGGCAGCGATAGATGGCGATGATTAGACGAAGGATGCCTGAACGTGGACGCCGCCGTTCATCCAATGGGGACAGTGCATTCTGGTAAAGATCATAGCAGCAGGCATAATCCTCCATGTAGTTGCCCGTGGGGGCGTGGCTGCTACGCTGCTTATTGTTGCGATTGTGCTTGGTGTTGCTATTGTTGTTGTTGTGATTGCTATTGTTGTTGTTGTTGTTGTGATGCTGATTTTGCTGATGATGATGATGCTCCTTGCGGCGACTCTGCACTTGAGCCTCACCACTCCGCCCCTGGCCCAGTGGCAGAGCAGTAGCCGTGGCCATGGGCACATGCGGCACAGCTGCCGAGACAGCCGCCAGCTCAAGACTCATTGCGGGCGCCAAAGTCGATGCCGGCATCTGCTCTGTGCCAGTGTTGTCCAGCAGATCAACGGCGTTAGCAGCAGCATGTGCAGCTGAGCCCGCGCCTGATGTGGGTGCCACGGCGACTCCGGCAGCTACGGCGGCTGCAATGCGCTTCTGCTGCACCTTGTTGAACGCATCGACTGTGTGGGGATCGCAGCGGGCGAGCGATGAGTAAAATGACTCGAGCGTGCTCTGTCCCGTGGGCAATGCCGCTGAAAAGGCCACAGAGAATGCTAAGAGCTCTTGACAAGTCATCGCATCGTGTATACCCAGTTCAGAGCAATCGGCGTACGGATTGGCAATGGTGCCGATGGTCTGCGGTAGATTCACCTACAGTTCCACATAAAACACATATCGAAAGAGAGACAACGAATTATTTACTGCTTCTATTTACTCAACCTTCAAAAAGAGGGAGACAGAGAGAAATAGAGAGAGAGAGAGAGAGAGAGAGAGGGAGAGAAATCACTAATTCTCGAATATGTTATTTGATTGAGTCTGTTTGATGAATAACTCTTGACTCAATAATCGCCATTTGGTGCTTAGAATGCCTATTTTAGAGGATCTCTTTGCCGTGATTCACAATTTTTGCATTGATTTGGATTTGAAATCATAGACAGGGTTGGAAAGAGCGTTTAAATGGATAGTTGAACTCACCTGCCAGATGCTGCCATCGCCCACCTGCGTCATCTTCTCCGTTGATGGAATGTTGTTCTTGTCCAGGTTGGCCGAGAGTTGGTTGCTGCTGCTGCCGCTGTTGCTGCCAATGCTTGTTGATGTTGCCGAAGGTGCAACAGTTGCTGCGGCTGGTCCGGTTGTTGTTGGTATCGTTGTGGTGGTGCCAGCAGCAGCAGCTGTAGCAGCAGCGCCAGTTCCACTCGACGCTGGCTCGGCACTGAGCGCCGGCGGGGTGTGCAGGAGGACATATTCATTAAACATCACCGAGGGTCGGCGGCTGGCCGAGGTGGGGGGACTGAGGAAGCCCGAGGTGCAGGGATGGCTCTACAAAGGAGGCAACACAGCACAGAAACACACGAAACGGATCCCGAAGAGAAAGAAATCATTTCTATTAGTTGGGTCACGACTTAGGCACAGCTTCAAATTGGGGATTATGTAACAAATGAATCGATAAATATGTCGATTAAATTTCAGTTTGAATCTCGAACTGAAAAATTGTAAGACTTCTGGGTCTATGTACAAAGGACATTAGATAAAAGGTTTCCAATTACTTAATTTAGCCTTGAAACAAAATTGAACAACTAAATAATTTTAGGAAATGGTTGCATTCTCAGGAAGTGCTGAACTTGGAACACTTGTATTAACGACAATCTTAACAAATTAAAATGAAAAACAAATATTCATCAAACCCCCAAGTTAATGAGCAAACAAAAAACTCTGACTTATGTTAAAGAATTGTTTTAGTAAATTGGAATATTTTTGCCTTCAGATTTGTGTCCTTGATTGAACAAGTTGTAATCCTACTTCTACTCTGAGTACCTCTTAAGTTTTCTACAATTTGTCGCTTGTTTGCACTCGTTTCAGTTTACGAATCTAATAAATTAACGAAATGTCGAAATGAAATTTACAGAACAATTCAAACTTCTCTATAACTTTAACACAAATCGTTTAAATTGAGTGCAACATTTTATTCATGAATCTATTGTTGCTTTTTGTTGCTCTTTCCGCCTACAAAGTGCCATCTCCCTTTATCGGGAGAAGAACCCAATTTACATATGTAATGAAATAAAACAATATATTTTAATAATTAAATATCATTTGAACAATGGGAATATTTAAACAATGGACGTCAACAGTCAACGGTCAACGAGCAATTACAAATTGCTTTCATTTTAATTGGCGTCATTTTCTCTCATTGCTCGGGTTTTAATTGTTTTATTTATTATTTTATTGCAGGTGTGTAGGGCGTGTTTATGGTCATTTAGCTAGGCCCTCGCAGAATATAGTTAACAATTTGAAAATGTATTATATATTGATGTGTGTATATATAGATATACATATGTATTACGTTTATATACAGCTTGGGCTGCCTCGGTTAACCGAGGTTCTCTTTCTAATTTATATTCCTTATAATATTTACGGATTTAAGTTGTGATAGTTTGCAATACCTTGCCTAAATTTCCCAACTGCAGCTACGCGATGTGCAACGTTCGTGGCAAATATGAAAGATCATTATTAGCGGTATTACATAGTAAGTAAGTTGGTAAGTTGGTAGGTTGTCATAGGTAGTATGTAGTATGTACATTATTGGAGTTGGTATTATTGATTGTCTGTTTTTGTTCAGATATTTCAATTTGGAATCGGCAATCTGTACTGCACTGTACTGTTTGCAGTTTATATATCGTATATTAAGGATCGTATGTCGTATATGGTATATCAAATTGGTGTTAGCTATTGTTGATAGACAAGATCAATCAGTTCGCTGCAATTTAGTTCAGATTACTATGTCGAATATAGCATATAATATATATATATATATATATATATATATATGTATATATATACATATATCATTTGTACTATTGTACATGCTATATTTTGTAAAGTACATTGTATATCGTATTTGGTGTATTGTGAATGGAACATCGTAGCATAATATCAGAAATAGTTATTTTATAAGTAAGTACAAGCGTACTAATTATAAATAACATTATATATGATCTATCAGATTTGAAATATGATCAATGGTGTATCCTATATAGTATTAGAGTTAGTGTATTTCATATCGTATTTAGCTCATCGAATCATTTGATCTAAGAATTTCAATTGTGAATCAGTTTATCTTGGGATGGTTTGGAATTTCTGAGTTTCTTTTATGGGGTTTGGTTCTTTTAGTTCTTGTCGCGGATACTTACAATCAGTTGCTCCGAGTCGATGACCTGTTGCGGCAACTTGAGCAGGATTGTCTTTTGCTGCTGTTCGAGGGCTCCGCCAGTCTCCAGCGGCATCAGCTGCATACTGTTGGTGGGTTTCTTCAAGGACGACGTGCGGCGCGCAATTCCCCAACCGCTGCCCCCCTCGTCTGTGTTGTCCGACGAGGATAGCTGTGGTGCCGACGCACCACCTGCACTTGCGCCACTTGCCCCACTTGTCAGCTGCTGGTGTTGCGTCATTGTGACGCTGGCTGCGCTCCCATTAATGCCGTTAATTAGGGCCACAGTTGTGTGATTTGGAGCGGCACCAGTGCTGCCGTTGTTGCTGCTGCTATTGTTGTTGCTGTTGTTGTGGTTGTTGTTGTTGTTGTTGGAATTGAGCGGCACCATAACGGTAATCATCTGATCCTGCATGCTGGACGGCTTGCGATTACTGTACTTGGGGCAATTCGGATGATGGCATTTGATCCTTGACGGCGAAAATGTCAAATTGTCCGCATTGGGCAGCAGACCTTCCCGACGTTGCTGGCGCTGATACCTGCAGCAAGGACGACGCCAAGGACGACAGCAGTTCGAGGGGAAGTAGAAGAAAAGGGCAAAAGGGCAGAAGGATATATATATATATATGATAAGTGTGCTGTCAGTTGGCAAATCATGCATAACATATACACACACACACACACACAAGCACATACACATACACAGGCACACACACACACAAACACACACACACACACACACACATTGTTTTAGGATGGCATTACGTGCTACTTGGGGTGTGATTAGAATGTGGTTCCTCACGGGAGGTGGGCTTGCGTGTGTGAGGTATGTGAGGTGTGTGAGGTGTGCTTGTGGGCTGTCTGTGTGTGCTTAACAATTAGACAACAATTACATAATTCAATCAAATAAACAACTCAAATCAGACCAAAAACAAGGCCAACAACAACAATAAGCGAGCGTCAAACAAGACGAGAATACAAACTAAACCAAGTAAGAGGTGTTATTTTCGGATTACCGAAAACTAAATACCCTTGCAGAACTAATATTCTGGTTTAATGAATATATTACAGTACAAAATGTAATACTTAACACAATGATAACCACTTCTTTCATAGAAACAAAATACAAGAGTTTTGTCTCTTTTGATTCAAAAGCGAGAGCTGTTCTGAGTTTTCAACTGATTATTCCAACATTGGTTATATCAAAAGTGAATGAAGTAAGCTTCATAGAATCAGACATATATTCAATCACATCTGCATTACTCAGTCGAAATATGGCTTACGTAGTATGTATAACTAACCCATTTATCTACACAGCTCCTCAGCTTAATCAAGAGCACCATTTTATGGATGTCGAAACTGTTTTACTTTAATACGTTACACAATGAATATGTAATTTAGAATACACACTGCAAGGCTACACAAATAATTTACACATTATCCAGTAATTTTGCCGTAGGAAGACTGGGGGATGGGGAGAGCCGCATTGCTGGGCATATTAGATATTCCAAGAGCAGAAGATGCTGTGTGATGTGTGCTGAACTTCTACAAATTATTTGATGTATTGAGATCGATTTAAGGCTCATTGCTTTACTAGCTAAGAGTGGCACTTTAACACTATAACCCAATTGAAGCTTTAAGCTGCTTAACATTCACCAGAATGGGAGATAGATAGAGCGACAGAGGGAGAGAGTGAGAGAGAGAGAGAGAGAGAAGCACACAGATTGAAATCATTCCGAAAGACGCAAGTGAGGTTAATCGGATGCTAAAGTGCCACAAGTGATGGTAATGAGTAATAATCAAATCACAGCCCATACAATTACTGCAATATTAACATGGAGCATTGGCAACTTGATAAACGATATTTGAACTACGAACCCCGATTTGCCAACTAACCTAAAAATAGCGTACTATATTTTAAACCTATGCCACTTGATTCACATCCACATTCACATTCGCCATTTGCAACCATATTTCATGACTAAGTTTTTGCTCTGTGCAATATTCATTACAATATCGCAGTATTGTTCTTTGCAACTACACACATGTAAACACACACACACACACACACACACACACACACACACACACACACACTTAGAGAACAACACATACACACACACATTCACACATTCACGCGAGCAGATGCAAGTGCAAATAATTGAAAAGCAGTAGTCGTAAAAAATGCATAGCTCAAAAGTTGCCAACTGTAAAGAAAAAAATCAAACAAAACACAGAAAAAAATATACAAAAATAAAAGAGACGAATGAAAAGAGACGAAAGGCATAAAATACAACCGCGCCAGGATACGTGAACTGCAGAACAGTAAAGGACACAGTCAACGCAACGGAACGCATGTTAAATGAATATTTAATAAATCAAAGAAAATATTGTGAATATATATATATATATATATATATATATATATATATATAAGTGAAGGTCAGCTCCAAGTTCAATTGCCACAAATAAATTGCAATAAAATCACACGTGAGGCCATTAGCTGAGACGGTGTCCTGGTTGGAGGCAGCTAATCTAGATATATATTTTCCTATTTATTTATTAACATACAAAGGAATATTACAACTGCTTGAGGATATCGATTTGTGTGGTCAAGGTTCCCCTCTGGCAGGTCATTTTCCTTCTTTTTGTACTATCGTTTAAGAATTCGAATCTGAAGTCTGCAAATGAGTCTCTATAATTGCCAAGCAAATTTCAAATAAACTGTGGAATATTCGTGTGTGATGCTGAGGCAATCAACGGCCCCAAAACGGAGTCAATCGCTTAATGTGAGCTGCTTCGAAGCTATGAATCACAATCAAATGGAATCAAGGAGGTGGATTATGGACAGGGATTAGTATTATATTACAAAACCTGAAGATGGACGCTGCAATGTGGCCGTTGCACATATTGTTGTTGTGTAAGCAAAGCAATTTTGAAGGTGATGTTAATGTTTAATGTTGGTTTTTTGTTTTTACACAGTGAGAAAAACAAGAGCACAATTGAACGATAAACAGGAGAACAGTTCAACAATAAACAGAAAACATAATTGAATCAACTGAAAATAGTCAAGCAGCATACTTATATAATCTGTACTTCTTTAACATTCGTCTCTTGAAGCGACGCCACAGATGCGCAATATATTTCACGATCTCTGCATAGCAAGTTGCCGGCTCCGAGTTATTCGTGCTGCTCGCCAGCGTTGACGTGGACGTGTAACGGGCCCGCTCCTGCCTCATCCGCTCCATTTCGCGCTTCTTCGTCTCCGAGAACTGGGTGGCAATAACGACCAGGCACAGGTTGATCATGAAGAACGAACCAATCTGTCAGAGCAGGGGGATATATATAGAAAGACAATTAATATATAGATACAAAAAAAGCGACGATTTCGATCCACATCTAAATGTTAGAGTCTTAAAATTCGAATTAAAATCGGGAAGTTTGTCAAAATGAAGAATTCATTTTGAAGCAGTTTTGACAAGGTTGTGGCCAACAGAGCAAAAATGGGAGTTCAGATACAGCAAATAATCAGTATAAAAAAAGTTGTTCAACAAAAATTAGATATAGGGGTTGTTGCCACAAATTGAGGCACCTGCTTGCAATAGGAAACAGGCAACATTCAACTGCTGCTCAAACTATCTCTAGTCTAGGAATTGCGGAGTAGTCCAAATTGTGGAACATTTGAATGGCTGTGTGTTCAATGGCTTTTCTGCAAATTATTTGAACTACCAAGTTCACCTCCTTTAACCCATCCCACTCTGTACCCTCTCACTCTCTTCCCCGCTCTCTCTCTCTCTCTCTCTCTGTCTCTCTCTCTCTCCCGCTTTCTCTATAGACTGACATCCATTAGAAGCTGTTGCATTTTAATATCTTTCTGGCAACAAACAAATTTGCAAACTTTAAATGGAAAACACATTTCAACAACAATAGCAACAACAACAACAACAACAACAACGAACAGCAAGAAAGAGGACAACAGGAAAAAATGTGCAAATTTTAGATATCCTTTTGATTAGTACGCTTCTTGCTCTTCGAGTTGTTGACGACAATGCTTTACTCAATATTTTATATTTAACTATTTCTGATTTACTGTTATTTATTAATATTATTATTATTATTATTATAATTAATGCTTTCTTTAACCAGGCAACTATGGTTTCGAGAGATTGGAACTGTTTCTAATCATTTGCGAACACTGTACAAACTCATTTGTGTTTGCCACTAGTTTACAGGGTATACTTAGAAAAATGTTTCTAATTTTCTTATTTGTGTGTTGCGCTCGCTGCACAAAATGCTTCTAAGAGCATAAATATGCAATTTGCCTGTCTTACCTAGAAACAAGCAGATTCGATAGGTGCTGCACAGAGCGAGACGATTCACATGGAGACCATTCATACATATATATGTATGTATACAGGGGGTGTTTAGGCGGCAAGCTATTTGCATTTGGAAAATTGTTGTAGTTCCTGTGTTCTGGGCAATAGCAAAAATCATTTTGAGACAAAAAAAGCAGAGCGAGCGAGTGCGAGTGAGAGAGGTAGCGTAGGGTGCGAGCAGGAGAGAGCGCCCGATGTGAGCAAAGTTGAAGCATAAATAATGAAATTGTGCACATGTGACTAAGTTTGTGTGTGTCTGAGTCTATTAGTGTGTGGACGTGTGTGTCTGTGTGTGAATAAGGCTTTTAATTAGACCAAGGGCACCTGTCCTTGCATACCCGTACACGTACACACAGAGCACAAGACACAGCAGCTTGCCACATGTTTCCCAGTTGGTCAGTTGCCAGTTCAGACGAAGAACGCCAACTGGCTCTTCACATTTCAATTGACAAACTTTTGTGGTTTGTTAATACTGTGCCTGTGTGTGAGTGTGTGTGTGCACACAGTTGCAAAGTAATTTTCTTATTTACATTTTCAAATTGCTTTAACTGCAGCTTTTGTGAGCCGAACTCCGCATAAGAATCAAAATAAGCGAAAGGCAACTTATACATATTATCATTCCGGGTATATCCTCTTCACAAACAGGACAACTTAAGAAATAAACATTAGAAAACTTTCTTCGATGTTAAGATGATTTAAGGACAATCAAGGCAAATTACGAAAGTTGCTAGTGTGGAAATAAGAAAGTCGAAATCTTATTATAGAAATTCTTTATTATGGAATTGAAAATCTTAAATAACAATTTGAAGTCCCTGATTCAGAGTTACAATCCCAAATCTAAAGCACGAACTCTTGTTTTTTCTTTGTTTTTTTTTTTTTTTTGTTGTTGTGTACACTTACGACAATTAGCAGGACAAAGTAGATCCAGTCCCAAAAGCTATGCGCATCCTGTACGTAATACATAATATCTGTCCAGCCTTCCAACGAAATGACCTGCAAAAGAGGGATGCGAAAGTGTAGTTATTTTTTCAAAAGCGTAATTAGCGAGAAACAGCTCGAAAGTCAACAATAACAATGACAATAAATGTAAGCATAATTATTCTACCGTTGTGTACCATGTCACGTATGCGTAATATTTTTGGACTCGCTACGTGTCGTAACATGTCCAGTGCTGACCGCATCGCAGCTGGTTTAATGCATATTTGATTTGTGCTTAATTGCGAAGCATTTAAACGCCAGCCCAGCACAACCCTCTTCATTCATCCCTCATCCCTCATCCATCATCATCCCATTTGCTTACATTAACAACCCCTAATGGGCAAATACGTAAGTCACAAATCAAAGCAGAATGATGATGACTTAGCGTGGGATAAGGCGGAGACGAGTGGTTATTTAATTAGCAACAGATGTATCCGTATTTATTTATCTGAATCGATTGCTTTTAGCAAAATCTAAAGCTGTATTAAATATCAATTAAATAATAATTAATTAAAAATCAATCTATTTAAAACTTGGACATTGCCATGAATATATGGATTTAGTTTTTGAAGCTATCAATTAGAATTCACATATGTATCTCAATTGTTATATATGTATATATATCTATTCCATATCGTATATTTTATGCAGTCTAGTATATTATATTTTGCACAATTAATGTGAGTTTCGTATCTTATATCGTCTACCAGCATCTGTATCTATTCTCTAATATTTTATGATTTTATTTATTTTGCTGTCAAACTGTAATTAACAATCATTAGTTTATACCAGCACGAGTATTTATTTATGCAGCTGTATTTAAATTACGCCCAACTATTCCCATAATAGGTTTAAGCACTTCTGGTATAAGCGAACACATAACTAGTTCAAATTATATTTATTGCAGTAATTGTTAGCTTGTGAAGCGAAACTAGACTAATTTATTTTCTAGGCAGCGAGCGACAACAAAAGCCCAAAATGTGCGCTATGCAAAATTGCCCATTTAAACGGACAAATTTTGTAGTTAGCCCAATAATCTGCTTCAAAATGGTTCAATTAAACTCTAATGAGTTTGACAGAGAAGATTGCCTGCAGGCAGCACTCTGACAGCACTGGCAATTGACATATTGCGCATACGCCGCATTGGTTCGCGGGGGCAACAGAAAAACATGTTGAGCTTGGAGTCGCCTGCATGCCGCCCTATGCAAATTGGCAGATGTTGTTGTACTTGTTGTTGTTATTTTAATTGAAAGCGATGCCAAAAGTGGCAGCTGCCACCGCATTTGCCAACATGTCCTGTTACCCCCGTCTGTTGTATTGAGGGCTCTGTGTCAATGTTGTCAATTGTTATTTGTGTAAGCAAAAGTTGAAGCACTAATTGGTTAACTCAGTGAGTCAAAATGCAACGAAGTTGAGAACTCACCAGAAATATGGCCACCCAAGCCATGCCGATGTTGTCAAAGGATATGGTGCCCTGGAAAGGATTCTCCCCGCTCTGTTTGCAGCTCGTGTAATACTGGTTCCAATTCACGCACGATGTGTTCGTCGGCTCATTCAAGTCCAGCAGCTTGGCCTCCTCTGCGAAAAAGTACACAGTATAGATAGCAGATGGTTAGCGACAAGTCTGCTTACGGGTTGCTTGGTTGGTCTTTGGTCTGAATGGAAGTTGTTGATGGTGGTACGATGGTGCCACAAAAGTTAAGCAACGTGCCCGAGCGCGAAGGCAATTAAAATTGCCATCAAAATTTGATTAACACGTCCCATTTTCACCTCATTAACTCAGAGTTTTGAGCTCAACGTGGTTGGTGGTGGGCGTGTGGTTGTTGTTAAGACTTAGTTTGTGACGGGTTTCGGGAGAAGGTGGAGGTTTTTCGATAACTTACCGCTGCAGACCAGTGAGCCAATGCGATAGGGCGGAAAATTGCCGCACAAATGCATGCCCGAATCTTCGGGCGTGGAGCAGATATAGTCCTGATCCTTGGAGAATTCATAATATTGCGAGAGGCTGCGAGAGTGTTTTTTTTTTTTTTTTTTTCGTTACAGAAAATGTTTTCCATTGCAAATAGTTAAAAACAAGTTTCGAAAATCAGACAGACAGAAAAGAAACATAATAATGTATGTGTATATATAGAGAGAGAGAGAGAGAGAGACAGAAAGAGAGAGAGACAGAGTCGGACAATGACAATAAAGAGAAGAGAACACAGAGAAAGAGAGAGAGAGAGAGAGAGAGAGAGAGAGAGCACAAAAAGAATCGATTTGTAACTATCAAAGTTCATATAAATTTTATAGACAATATATATTTATAATAATTGATACGTAGAGTCAATGCCATTATGCGATTACGAATATTTGTAACATTTACATATACATGTACAATTGGAGAGAGTACGTTGAAAAGATCTATGAGAAATATATATATCGAGATTTGAGTTTTCTTTTGATTTGTTCGTATGAGTAATTTGGTGCTTAATTTTTGAGTTTTGCGCTTTTGACAATTTTGCTAACGACTGTTAGAGCCACACAGCCATACTGAGAGCACATACCACTAATTAGAGTGCGTGAAGCGATAGAGACATAGAGAGACAGAGAGAGTGATTGAGTGAGAGAGTGAGTGATAGAGTGAGTGAGCGAGCCAATTAATAAAGAATCGTATGTGACAGATTGAGACACGTTGATCCAATGCATTATCCAATACAAAAGTGAAGAGCGTGAAAATGAGAATCAAGTGGTATATACGAGTGTGAATGCGTGTGAGAGTGAATTGAAAGCTTGAGAATAAGCCTTGAGCTTTTTGAAAAGTACGAATATAGATTTAAAGCTTTGAGCATACAGCTTAGGGTTCGCTAGCTTTTTAAAAGCAGAAAGCTGATCATTAAACATGAGGGACAGCAAAGGCGCAAAGCTCTTCAAGCATGCACATTTAAGCTTTGATCCTGAGCGCGAAAATATTCGCCTTGATCGGGAATTGAAATTTTTTAAAAGCAAGCTTTAAGCTGAAGAATTTATTATGAGCGTTGCTTTAAAGCTAACGAAAGTGACCTTTGGGAATGATTCAACTCCCAAGCTGATCATAAAGCTTAAAGCTGATGTGGAATGTTGCATGCAGTGAGCAACCAGAGCATAAAGCCGTTAATTTTCAGAGTGAATAGCGTCAAGCCTTGAGCGTGAGAGAGTCGCCAAAGCTTTAAGAGCAGAAGCGACCACAATCAATATATGCAAAGCGTAAGAGAAAGATAGAGAGAGAAAGTTGTGAGAGAGAGACAAAGCCGAAGAACCTTTGGCAATAGCAACTATGCCAAATAGTAAAGACTACAAGCACAACTGTACCTGTTGTACGTAGAGTGAGACAGAGAGAGAGAGAGAGAGAGAGAGAGTGAATGCTAGAGTGAGAGTTTTAAAGAGAGACGGCTAATCCGAAATCGAGAAAAAACGTAGACAATTAAAAAAGTGCGCACTCAAAGAAACCAGTCACAAAATTAAAACTTAACCAGCAGGTCTTAAAAAAAGAAATAATGAAGGGAAAAAATAAGTCCACCAGCAAATGAAGATAAAACGGAACAGAATAAGCAGTACAAGTAACTGCAAAGCAATTTAAATTAAATGCGTGACACTACCGCAAAATGGACGTAGGGGTCGCAGCGACACGGGGTGGAGAGTAGAGGTGGGCGGGTTGACGGAGTCGGAGACGGAGACGGAGGGGTACCTCACCAAAAAATGTGAACGTAAATGTACGTGTATGCGTGGGTGTGTGTGAGTGTGTGTGTGTGTGTGTGTGTGTGAGTGACAATAAAATGTGTTTAATATGCAGGTGCGCGCACCAGCCACAAACCCAAAAGAAAAAACCAAGTGAGTAGGTTGAAGTCGGGCATAACCGACTTCGAAATACTCTGATAGCAATCAGGTGTTAGCAGCAAATTTTGTGACTTCAGCTTTCGTATTGTGTGATATATGTGGTTTTATCGATTACAGCCATCTGGTTTATCGATTTTTGTTTTTATCGATCTTTTACCGATAACATACATTCAAAATTTGGCGACTCTGGCTTACAAATTATAGAAGATATGCGCATTGTCCGAAAGCGGATGTGGGCATCGATCCTTGAAGAATATCGCAAAGAATACACCAACCAAATTTGGTGATTGAACAGACAACATGGCGGACACTGCACAGAACTAATATACCCTTGTACCTTCGGTAACAGAGTACACAAATTTTTTAAAAAATAAAATTTTCAGGTAGCAATTCGCGCTCAAAAGTATGGAAAACTTTGATATTCATGTGTATGCGTGTGTGTGTGTGTGTGTGTGTGTGTGTGTGTGTGTGTGGAGTATGTAATGTGACTTTAATTTGGATTATTGTTGTAGCTTTCCATTTTTGTGGCAAGCTGTGTGGAGACAGGGAGAGAGATGTGTGTCGGGCGTTTGTTACAGTGGGGGCGGGCAGCTTTAAATACCTTTGCAATAGAAACTGATGGTTTTTCCTGTAAAAAGAGTTGAGCTTACAAAATATACACACACATACACACAGAGATAGCATTTGGTAATGTGCGTTTGTGTGTTTATTGGCGTAAGTGTGTGTGTGTGTGTGTGTGTGTGTGTGTGTGTGGAAATAAAAATATTTGCAAACAACAAACAGATCTGAATTTGATTGCGAGGGAAGTGTTCGGAGAATTTTCTAGGGATACGCTAATAAAAAACGCTCTAAATAAAAAACAAAAAATATGTGTTTGTGTGTGTGTGTGTGTGTGTGTGCTTGTGTGTGTAGTGGCTAATTGGTGTGCTTGTTGTGTGTTTTACATATTTGGTATTTGGTAGGCTGTAGTTCTCCCTATTTTCTTTTTTTTTCTGTTGTTCTATTAGGGTCAGTTTTACAATAAACCAAAACTGCAAAAAGAACTCAAATAGAAACTGTAAAGGGCAACAGACAGAGACAGGGAGAAAGTGATGGAGAGAGAGACAGAGAGAAATACACAGACAAACACAGAGATAACATCAAATCTAAAAAATACAAAGTTAACGAAACAAACAGCAAAACTTGAGATACGTTTGTGTAGTTCAAGTTGAAATTGTTTAAACATTTACGAGTACACGAGTACTCGACTATGAATGCAAGTATTCACTACAACGACAATGAAACAGACACACAGACACACACACACACACACACACACACACACAAAGATATAGAGAGCGAGAGAAGGCTACAAAACATTACGAGTAATTAGTATCTGCCGCAGGTGTGCGAGTGTGCGAGTGTAGTAGTGTGTGTTATAGGTGTAAAAAGAGTAGGGACCAAAGACTCAGTGGCCGCAAGTGGCGTTGATGAAAGCGCGAGAGGAGAAGCCCTAAGATCAGTTCGAAACTTCTGAGACAGTGATGAGAGAATGGCGAATGAGCTACGAGTAGAATTCAAAGATCAGTAAAGCTTAATCGAAGCGAGAAGGTTTTCGGAAAACGACTTGAAACATTTAAGTTCAATTTCATTCGTAGATGAACATCTCAGCTTCATTTTTCTTAGGGCTTTCACTTTTTATTAAGACTGGCTTCTCGCTGCACTTCTGAAAGTGGATTCGTGTTGTTTCTTGCTTCACATCCCCGCGTTTCTCGCTGCCACTCAGCTAGTCAGCCCGTAAGTGTACCGTTAGTTACAGTATTAGTGCTGCATAACGTGTCAAGCCAATGCGAGAGACAGTGTTTGTGAGTTGAGTAACATTTAATTGAGCTGTTAGTGTTGGTGGTTGTTGTTATAGTTATAGTCTATACAAAGGATTTGTGAATATATATATAAATATATATGTATATCTATGTAGTTTAAAAGTATTAAGTATGTATTTAATTTGTTTAATCAAATATCTGCAAATATTACTTATAAAGTGTATAAGAGAGAACCTGAGAGAAAAATATTCGTTTAGTTTTAATATATAAACATATATGTATATATATATTTATATATATTGATCAGAATGCTGGGGAGCACTTATAGAATAGACATAGACAAAGAGGTAGGAGGACAACAGCCAGCTAGAGCTTAGCAGAAAAGAGACAGACAGAGAGAGAGAGATAGAAAGAGAGGGAGAGAGATATTTATAGAGGTATAGAGATATATATATATAGAGAGCGTGTGTCACAGAATTGAGCAAACGGGTTAAGTGCTGGCGATATACATATATGGCAGTTTCGCTAGGGATAGCTAGCGAGCGAGCGCTTGCTTTACGTTTACGGATTAGAATAGAATATAGAAAGAGGAAGATTACGCTAGGGAGAGAGAGAGAGAGAGAGCGAGCGAGAACTAGTAGACAACTAGGGTTTGAATATATGTGTATTGTTGTTGTGTTGTTATTGTCATATAATAACGTTTTTTTGTTAGTTAAATTCTCTTTTAGTATTTGTGTGGTATTTGTTTCGGTATTTTATTGTTTTTTTTTTAATGTGTTTTTTTTTTTTTGTATGTGTGTGGTTTTGTGTGGGTAGGTATTAAAAGGGGAAAAATAAATCATTTTATCTTACGAGTTAACACGGACTCGAACTCTGTACACTTCAGGTAGTCCCCTGTAAACAAAAAGTTTGTTCCCGGTATGATTTTTGTATTGGTTTTTTTTCTTTGGTATTGATATTTAATTCACTTGAAAATTGTAATTAATCATTTCAAAATTTGAAACTCAATACGACAAACAATAATTGGAAAATATATATAGTAGAAATTTGGGAGTAATTTTCAAGAATTTTTGTTCAATATTTTTCCAACATTTCTTCACTTGGCTGCCAATGTATCAATTCAAATTGTATTTGTAACTAATATGTTGTTTACTGTATTGTGCCGTTGTTTCGGCATTTTCAATTAAAAACAAAATAAACACAAAATTATATAGAAAATAACAAAAGATAAATAGAATAAAAAAGAACTGAAAAAGTATAGATATCCATATATTTATATATGTTGTATATATTTGTGGTATATTTGTATAATTGTTGAAGTCTGTTGTTGTTCTGATTTATGTTACTGTTAGTTGTTGTTGTTGTTGTTGTTTGCTTATTTGTATTATCTGTACGCTGCTCAAAAATAAGAAAATAAGAAAAAGAAAGAAAATAAGAAAGGAAATAAAAAAATCTGCGCCCTTTTGTAGAGGCCTCTTACATTGTTGCTCAATGGCCGAATGAATCTCGAGTGCCTCATCGTACGAAGGTGCCACACTGTGTGTGGGTCTGTAGGTATGAGTGTGCACTATGTACGAATGTGTGTTTTTTAAAAGTTCGCCACTCAACACAAAATTTGAAAGACAACTAAGCAGAAACAGCGAGTCATAAGTTCGATTTTAATCTGGACTCGGGTTAACACCCTTCCAAATTAATTATTGTAACAAAAAATGATGGCTACAAAATATTTGTATATCTAGCTGTATCAGGAAAAATCTCAAAATCTTTGCAAGCTATTATTAAAGTAAATATTTTTGCATGTAAGAATGGGGAACCTTTTCATCAATCTAATGAAATTATAGTTTTAATAATAATGAGTAATCAACTTGGGTGTAAAACACATTTTAAATCTCCTTTCATTTGCTCCTGGATGACAATATATTTAGTTGTTGTTGTGCATTTTCCATTTGAATATACATTTTAATATCAGAATCGCAATCTGTGACGGGTTTAGCATCTAAATTACGATAAATAAAAATACTGCAAGTAAATTATAATAAGCAAAGCAATTCGATAATCACATAATATAAAAAATATCCGAGGATAAATACTTGGGAAATCAGTTGCCACACTGGCAAGCAGCACTTGTGCACCTTGTGCGCATACATAGATTATATGTACAAATATGTATTTACATACTTATGGACAAATATCCATAAGTTTTAATAACTTTAATATCTAATGTACAAAAGCCCAATTCTCAACAGTCTCATGTGCTATCAAAAGTCAAAAATGGAAACAAATTTCATTTCATTTTAACGAAATAAATTCGCAGAACGACATGAAATTTACACACACTGTTGAAGTGCAATTAATTTAAATTTATAAAAATGTATATGTATTAAAGACAATATTCGCATCAATTGCAATAAAAAATGATAAATATGCAAATTGCGCCAAACGGAAATGTAAAAAAATATATATATATATATATATATATATAAATAGTGTGGACAAACAAATTCGCATTGCCGTCGAAATATGAAAAATAATTATGTAAATCAGTGGAAAAGCCATAAAATGAACACCTAAAATTGTGGCCTTTTTCCGGCAATGCAAGCGAAAGAAAATTATATTATATGTACAGTTTTGTGCATGCAAAGCAAAACGATTACCGATAACAAAAAAAAAAGAAGCTGTATCAACATATTTGAGTTGAGCAAAAACAAACAAAAATCAAACTCTTTTTATGTTGCCTACTTTTTTGGGTGTCCATCTGCGAACAAAATACTACGACATACGGTGTGTGTAAGTGTGTGTGTGTAAGTGTGTGTGTGTGTGTGTGTGTAAGTGTGTGTGTGTGTATGTGTGTGCGTGTGTGGGTTATGTGTGTGTGTGTAAGATATATGTGTGTGCCATTGCTGACGTATCTGACGTATCTGGCATTGCCATACACACAGAGAGAGGGGGACTTGGCTCTTGATAAAAGATTGTTTGTCAAGTTTAAAATCTTTCCCAGCTGTCAAAGCCAGAATGAAAACTTGTTTGGAAAAGCTGCAGCTTGGGTATTCGGCTTGTAACCATCGAGTTATTGTTTGAAACTTTTTAATTTGCAACTCAAGTCTAAGTAGACTGGAAAATAGTCATATTCAAATTATTTCCTAGGCCTCAGTGTTTAATTGGTAATAAAATTGAATAAAGTTGGTTCCGAATACAACAGCTCTTCGCAAAGTTTTATCAAAAATGTTGTCATGGAGAATGTAGGAAAGAATTTCCCGTCAAATTTAACTGCTGTCCTTCATGGTCACATTATGTGCCAGCAAAAAATATTGTGAGCCACTTTCTAGGAATGCATCACAATTTTAATGCGAAAGTTAGAAAAGGACAAAATTGGAATGACAAAGTCAACAGCTGTTCTCTGTGGTTTAATGTGGTGCCGTAAATAACTTTGTGTGCGCTTTACAACACTGTGCACTGCTGAAACAGAAGGCGGCGTGTCATTTGCAGCGCAAAATGGCCAACACCACAAAGTGTTCTTCAGTTGACATCCATCACAGAAGAGCCCAGAAATCGTTGGGCGATGGGGAATTCATCAAATTGACGGGCGACCATTGCATTTGATATGCAAATTGTCATTGTTAGACAAAGGCAGCATCCATCCTGATTGATGTGTGCTATGTGTGCGTGAGTGTGTGTGTGTGTGTGTGTTTGGGGGGTGTTTGCTGTGAGCTGTCAGTGACATTGGCCAAAAACCAAAAGCAAAGCCAACAGAAAAAGCCAAAAAAAAAATTAAATAAAACCAAAAACAAAATATGAATTAGCAACCAGGCAGCCCAGAGAGAGAGAGAGATAGACTGAGTTAGAGTGAGAGTGAGTGAGACTGAGAGAGAGAGAGAGAGAGAGAGAGGGAGACAGTCAGCGGGAGGGAGAGCGCGGGAGAGAGCGCCTTCCAAAGCTTTAAATATGCTAAGCAGCTATCAAAAATCAAAGCCAAAATGTAAAAAACAAAAACACAAAACTATAAGCAAAAATGTAAAAAAAGGTTATATCTAGGCGATACATAGTTATATATTTATATATATATTATATAAGTATTATGGGCGTCTTGTTGACAGAGACAAAATACATTTGCCTCAATATCTTTGTCTTCTCAGTAGGATCGTCCGTTGCCCCAATAAAAAAACCCATCCAAAAATAAAGTAAAAAAATAATAATATATATAGAAAAAAGATGTCGTCTCGGTCCCGTTCTACTTACGTTATCGGATAGATCATGCCATCGGGCCGATCCAAAGTGCAACGCTGCCTCAGTATACCCTGCCACAGCTGCACCCCAATAATGCCAAAGATGAAGAACACAAAGAAGCAGAGCAAAAGCACATTGCCCAGCATGGGCAGAGTATCCAGCAGGAGCATAACCAGAATTCGCATACCTATGGAATTGAATAAATGATATATGCATGTGATCGAATAGCAGTGACTATCCCACACTTACTAGGTATACGATTAATGGCCCTTAAGGGTCGCAGCACTCGGATGGTGCGTATCGCTGTCAAATTCAGATTCTCCACATGCATCACATACTCCAGCAGTCCGGCCAGTACGATGAAGAAGTCCAATCGATTCCATGAGTCAGCCAAATAGGTGTTCTTGCCACACATACCCATCGCCACCATTTTGATGGTCATCTCCAGGGCGAAGAACGCAAATATTATATCGTCAAAGATCTGCGTGCAGATAAAAACAGTTTATCTATAATTACGCCTATTTTTAGAAGTCTGTTTAGACATTTTTTTCACGTTGTTTTTAAATGATTTAATCTGTTTAGTTGCAAAAAGCATTAACCTATTTCTTGGGCATTTTTCATTGTCGCTCCCTGGAAAGCTCAATGCTTAAAATTTGAGTAATAGATAGCGATAGCCAGAGAGAAATCTCACTTAGTTGTTAATAAAAGTGTGGTTGACAGTTTACGTGCCTTGCCACATCGTGCATGGAGCGGAGTCTCTATCCTTTCACTCTCCCCTTCCCCTCACATCCCTCACTCGTTCGAGGACAGTGCAAACAATGTGAAACGGCGGTGAGTCGTGCATAAACTGACGCACATGTATATATGTATATATGTACATCTATATACATCTATATACATATATATATATATATTTAAGTGTATGTCGCATCTCGGAAGAAGTTGTCCCTGACTCAGTTTTAGTCTCCGAGTCTGGGGCGCTGCTCAAATAACTCTCAGCAATTT
Organism: Drosophila cognata; assembly: GCA_035041535.1. Lineage (NCBI taxonomy): Eukaryota > Metazoa > Arthropoda > Insecta > Diptera > Drosophilidae > Drosophila > Drosophila cognata. Next base: position 3,464,672 of record JAWNLC010000831.1, read on the forward strand.
GGGCGCCACTTATGTCCTTGTCGTGTTCATTCCCATTCCCATTTGTGGCTAATTTGGCAATGGCTCGCCTCGTCTCGTCTCGTCCCGGTCTCGTCCCGGGGTCGTCCCGGTCTCGTCCCGGTCTCGTCCCTCCTCCACACACACCTTGGATGACTCTGCTGGCCGCCCTTCGCATGCTTTACACTTGGCTGCGGCCAAAAATGTCTGCCTTCCATATCATTTACAAACATTTTCGCACGTTGCGCTCAACATTTTCTATACGCCATAGCACTGTAATTGCCCCAAAAAAGCCAGCAACCCCTCCCCTGCCCTGTCTGTCCGACCCCTGCACTCCCGGTTCCACGTTTTTGCCGTGTGCGTTGGCTGCCTAATGAGCCGAAGTGCCTGTTTGATGTCATCAGCAAGGCAGACACAGGAAGTGAGCCAAAAAATTGCTTAAATAAATGACAGTTAATGTGACGCCAGCGGTGACAGCTTAGCTTGCCAATGGAGGGAATTACGGCAAGAGTGGTGTGTAGGGAAAGTCATTATGCTATGCCATACTATGCTATACTATATATATATATATATATATATATATGTATATTTACTCACCTGCAGTATCTTGCAGCGCGGCTTCAGACACGTGTCGTCCACACAGGGCTGGTACATGCCCAATGTTATGCAATTCAGTAATATGACCAAGATCGAGATACGCTCGAACCACGTACAAGTCACACAATAAAAAGTTAGAATTAAGGATTTTAACCAAAATATGATGATGCTGTGGGAGAGTTAAGTTTACCCTAAATCCAATTAAAAGCAATGAAATGTAAAATAATAAAATAATTCTGTGGATTATCTGTGCCCAAAACCAAAACTCCCTCAACTTAAATGTTAAAAGCATTTTTTTTTTTTGTATGATAATTTGATTACCACTAGTTTTACCAGATCGAGTAGCCAAATCGAAGAGCTCGACTAGGCAATACCTTGGACTTAACTGATTATCTATTCGTATTACTTATTTAAGCCAACACTCTGTAAATTGACCTAGGCTTAGGCAGAAAATGTAATTTGGTAAATATGACTGTCAGATTTCCTTCCGTCTTTCTCAATCCATATTGATATTGAGTGAAAGATTGTTATAATGTCAAGAATTGTTTTATTATTGCAATTGGCAGTTCATTTCTATCGATATTTACTCAAGGGGGAGTTTCCGATCTAAATGACAAAAGGAAAGAAAAAGAAGCTCCAAATAGAAATCGACCCTTTTATGCAGACAAATGGCTAAATCGGCTCGGCTGCTGCTGCCGATCAAGAATTTATATATATAGCTTATGTCAGAGATGCTTCTCTCTGCCCGTCCACATACTTCTGCACAACTTCATTATTAGCACTTTGCCCAGTTTCAATAGCCCTCAGGGTATGCGACTGAATGCCCGTCCGTTTATTGACAGCGCTTTTGTCCTCTGAGTTACGCAAAACCAGTCAAGGAAGAAACCATTCGACAGTTGCGTCTGTAAGCTCTTGATGGGAGATTCTTCTAGCTGTTTACCATCGCCTCTAATGCGCACTCGAAGGCTTGTCAACTTGGCTGCACTTCGTGCTCGACGTGCTTTTCCTTGTTGCTGTTAGTTTATTGTGGTTTCGCTACAAGCAAAATGGCAAAGAAATGCCACAAATTGATGACAGTTACTCAGGCAGTCATCCAGGCAGTCAGTGGCAGCATAATGCAATGCTGCAACTGCTGTTCAAGAAAGATGTTCCCTCGTAAGCCTTTCAGCCAGCATATTAGCCAGTCTGTGCACTTACTGTGGCTGGGCACTTAAATGCAGATTATGCGCAAACTGAAAGTGGCTCACACCCGAAGGCTCGAATGCTCACTCAGAATGACTGTCAATGTGAGCCAGCTAGAGTCAGTTGATAAATGTGGGAGTCAGTGCATGATTAATGTCTGTTTGCTCAATTTTGTATTAGTGAGGGAAGTGGAATGAAGCTAATGCACGTGGCTAATTGAAAAGTTTTATTTCGATCCGAAGTGAGAAGTTCATTTAGAAGAACCATCCATCAAGGTGGAGTGTTGGCTAAATCAAAAGAATGAAAGAAATGAAAGAATCATGTTTCTAAGCCAAAACCACAAACGAAGATAATAAGTAACTTGGGGAGAAATGAGAGCAAAATCAGAAGCGAGAAGCACAGTGAGAAAAAAACAAGTTAAGATGTTGCCATACAAGTTGTGCAGCAAATTGAGGCACATAACTGCGAATGCAGTTAGAAAATCAACTGAAATTGCCACTCGCGATTAATCGAAATGAGTTCAAGCTTTCCTTTTGTGCCAAAACATATAAAAATGATGCTACTCGCTTGGATATGTTTCTGGCCGCCTCACTCGCGATTTCAAATAGCCCGCAAAATGGCCAAACATTTGCATTAAAATAGCAATCAGTTTGCTATTTCTGCCGCGACTCAACAACGGTCGACAACAAACAATGCAAAGCCAAGGGCAGCAGTGGGTGGGGGCGGAAAACAGGGCCGCCTTCTTAATGCATTCCACATAGCCACCAAGGACCCACAATTTTTATGGCGTGCGCAATTACGAGTCAAATGCGAAAGGAAAAACCAAGCACGGACAACACCAGCAACAACAGCAAATGAAAATAAAAACAATGCATAAAATGTTTATGCTATTAACGCACAATTAAAGATAAAAACGGACACAACAATGCCAACCAAAAACAAAACAACAGCAACAAAAAACACACAATCGTCCGGGTTTTGCTTCAATTCATTAGAAGGTAGCGGTTGGAATGCACGAGTCCAAGTGACCAAGTGTCCAAGTGTGTGTGCGAGAGCATATGCAGGTCAGGTCGCCAGTGCCATAAAAACAAATGTGAAAAGCGTCAGACGACACACAGCATACACACACATACACACACAAACACACACAAACACACACAAACACACACAAACACACACACGCACAGAAAAGGTCAGCGCTTTTTGGACGGTTTGGAGGCTGGCAATCGAGCTGTATAAATATTGCAGCAGCTCAAATATGGGACACTGCCGAAATGGTGGAGTTGGCTTTCTCTCTCACACTCTGGCGCTCGTTGCAAGGCTTGCGTGGCTGGCTGGGATGGCGGAAGAGTGGGGGGGAGGGGAGGCGTGGTGTCACGTCAAGTAGGGGAAGTAGGCTGGCCATTATTTTTGATTTGGCGCGCAGCGACGACGGCAAAGGCCACCAAACCAACAGTAAACAAATTAAGTCGAGCGTAAAGTCGGCCAACTCTCACAAACACACACACAGAGGGCGTCCAAAAGGGATGGGGTGGGTGGGGCAGGGGTATACGCATGGGAGCGTGCAAAAATCGCAACAAATTAAAAGAACTGACAAACAAAAAAGGCGCCCTTGAAGCTGCCGCAGATGACTGGACACAAATAATTTATATGAATACCCCCCACAAAAAAAAAAGCGCAGAAGCACAGAAATCGAACACGCAAAGAAAAGGTGCAAAGATGAAAGCCAGAACAGTAAAGCTTGTGGCATGGCAATACTTGAAATAATTGGCAAAAGCAGCACCAGCAGCAGCAACAGCAAAAACGTTTCCAATCAAATATATATATATATATAGTATGTATATGTATATATATATATGTATATATATATATACCACATGCTTTTTAGAAAAACTAAATAAATGACAAAAAGTTTGGGTCTGTTTCAATGAATGCATCCATTAAATTGCTGGCATATCCAAGTGACGTGTGGATTGCCAATTGAAATGATGAAGGACGATTTATCAAAGTGCAAAATGCTAGTTGACTTGTAGTGCCTCAGCTCAAAAGGATATGCATTTGTCCTTTGTATTGCTAAATTAAGTGAGCAAGCTTTAGCAATCAAAAATAGCTTCTTCAATTTAAAGCCGATTACCCTTTGGGCTAGTATGTAATAAAACATAAGCAATTTGTGAAATTCGACACATTAAAAAATTAGTCAGTATGCACTCAATATACATATGTATAAATGTATATATGTATACAAATTGAGTGCTTGAAGTTGATGGTAAATCTGTTCAAGCATTTTCCTCTTAAATCAAGTGTTGATTAAAAATACTTTGAGTATGTCTAACAGGTTTTAATTGGTGCCTAAGTTAAGACTTGCATTTATATTCTCACTATTGTAAGCTAATGCACAAAATGCATTATATTTTATTAAGTTGTTAGCTTTAAAGTCGGTTATATATTACGGATAACGAGTGCTCCTTATTTGACTCGAAGCAAGCCAACATTGAGACCTCAAGAGCAATGAGCCCCCAAAGAAGAAGCCACACCTCAAACCACCAAATCGAATTGAAGCTGGGGGGTGTATAATGAATCTGGAGCGAGTGGTTGGTAATCAGAGCCAAGAGTTCACCCACAGCGCACAGCGGTTGAGGGGTGGATGGTGGGTGGCGGTGGTTGGTTTAGGTGATTGTTGCTTGGAAGTGGCAGAAGTAATTTATTGCTTTTAAATGGACGAAGTAGATGCTACAATTAGCTGTAGGGCGTGAATATCGTATTACTATCTTATAAATCTTTTCCCTTGCGCTTTCTTGCAGCATGCTAATTATGTGCATTGAAAGCAGAGGTCCTTGAGTGGATGGTGTTGTTGTTGTCCTTGCAAATTATAATCGCCGTAAAATAGGTAAGTGTGTTCCTTAAGTTTGGTGTCATGCTGCAAGTGGCAGCTGCGTTTATGTTACAGCATGTTGCATGCTGCACTACATTTCGGGTGGAGCACTCAAATATGTTCATGAGAGTGGCAGTTGAGTCCTTGACAGGGCGCTGGCTCCACCATTTTGTGTTTATACCCTGAACCCATGTCAAATAGCTTCAAAAGGGTTGGTTGGTTTTGTGTAAGGGTATGTAACAGACCTGGCGATATAGCTATGCTCGTCTGCCTATCTGAGAGACTAAAAGAGCTAGAGGCTTCAAACTTGGAATATATGTTTTCGTCTATGTGACACAGATCAAGTTGGCTTAATCTTATCGGGAACTGTCCCCGTTTCTCGAATATTGATCAATTTCGATTTATTCCACAGTGCCTGTAATTGTGAGAGTAATTTCACTCCTAAAGGGAGATTTGGCAATAAAACCAGAATCTATTTAACAGCTGCATTCAGGGTTCATCAAAGTCGAGCTGACTTAACCACAGCATTTTTATTTGTTATTTTTGTTTTAGCTTTTTTGTTGGTAAATAGCGAAGTTGACCTCTTCTCGAATTTGGTGGTGCATGCCACAATTTGTGGCATCGTGCATAGCGCCACGTAGACGAACGAGAAGCTCTTAACTGAAATTACTTTAGCAAAATAAAATCAAAATTACAAACAGCGCCAAGAAAGTGATAATATCCAATGGTAATTGAATTGCATCCAGTTATTTCCAAGTTATAAAGTTGCGAGCTGAAAATATTTGCAACTTGCAGTTGCAAGAAATCGTTGACAATTATTGCTGGGCGACGAAAAGAAGAGGGGGTTTAATCCTTGAGAGAGCAAAATATATGCAACGAGAAATATACAATTGGAAAACTTTGAGCTGATGAACCTTAAATACCCTTTGCATATCCAAGCAAATATTAAATATTTTGAACTGACAATATTAAGTATTTTTAGTATTCATACTATGTGTGTTCAAGAACTAAACATTGAATATAAATAAGCATTACGTAATTCATGACAAAATCATGAAACCCTTGCTAAGCGATTGGTCGCTCAAACAAGATGGTGCAAATAATGTTGGAGACCAGAAGTAGCTCAAAGAGCAAAGGGGCGAAAATTTATAGCTAACAATTAAGTGGTTGGAAGAGGGGATGCGGGACGGGAGTGGAGGGGGGAGGGGAGAGGTTGGTGGCAGAGCGATTATCCCGTTATTGCCGCTGACTGTGATATGCAATTGGCATTTGCCAATTGGAAGTTGGAAGTTGGCAATTGGTAATTGGTAATTGGCAATGGGAATCTCGGCATCGCACATCGGATGAACGACAGGAAATGGCAAAAGAGATACAAATAGGAAGTGCCACAGAGAACAACAAGAAATGACGCAAAGGTAAAAGCGATACAGTTGCAATACAAATAAATACTTTTAAGTCAAATGGCCAAAATGAAATGAGCAAATAGATATCTGAAAGAGCTCAAAGTTAGTCAATTGTTGTTTAAGTTGGCTGCAGTTGGCTGCTGACGCTGGACTGATTAGCTAAATAACTCATTGAACACAAGTCTACTTATTTATCCAGCAGAAGTAAAAGCTAGAGAGAGATATACGAGAACAGAATCTGCTCATTTCTTCAGATATTTATTGATCGAACAATTCTTTCCGAATGAATGGAAAAACATTTGAATTGTTGCCCTATGATTTGGACTGATTTGGCACTGTTCACTTCTGATGCTTGAAATAATATTTGATGCATACTCATCTTCTTCAACATATTTCATGGTTATTTATATGGTAGTCCCCAAGGAGGATACAGTCGTTTGCAATGCAGGGAATATGTTTATCTTAAATATTAACGTCACTCAATTTTAATTTCAGCTTAAATTAAATATAAAGTGCGCCCGCAAGTATGCAAAGTGATTTTTCATGCACATGGCAGACAGATGCCAGGAGCAGGACATCTGATAGGCATTGGGCTGGGGCTGAGGGTGCTGAAGGGGGCTGCGCTTGGGTGGAGTGTAGACACGGGCACAGGCACAGGCACAGGCACAGGCACAGTCTCTACACTGATTGACGCACATTATCCCCTCGCGACAATAAAAACAACAACCAAACAGGACGCTTCACAGGAAGCAGCAACTGCAAATGACGGCAACAGCTTTAGCAACTGCGGCAACCCTGGCACTGTCTTCCGCTGACGTGACGCTGCCGGGCGCCGATATTTGTTATTTATGCGCCACAAACACAAGCACACACGCACACACATTCACACACACGCACAGACAACGAAAATAGCATAAGTAAATATACAAAAAAAAAAAACAAAAAACAGCAGAAAATGAACACGTGTCAGAAAGCTCAAAATCTGCTGATCGAAATCAGTTTTATTATCATCGAGCATTGGCAGAAGAAAAACATGTTTAATATTTGCTTCATGTGCAAACATTTATAATTGAAATCAAATTTATAACCCAATCTGAAATTGAGAAATAATATAAACCAGAATTTCTTTTCTAAAAATTCTCAGTTCTAAAAGATTAAGTGTAGAAAAAATTAAAAAAAAAAAACGAAATATTTGTAAATTTCTTTGCAATTAGATTGATTAGCCAGATGAGCGGCCAGTAGAAAATCTATCGATACTAAAATATTAAACCAGGAAAAGATGCAGCATCCTGGGGATGCATGTTTTGAGATAGAAGACCTCAAACCAACAAAGATTCCAGCATTTGCGGAGGAGCTGGTGTTGATGGAGCAGCTATAGGCTGTGAAGGGCATTCCAATTTATAATAATAAAATATAATAATAATAAAAACATTCAAAATTCAATAATATTCATTTTCAGCTCCTTTAACAATTTCCAATTTGATATATGGATATGTAGGCTCGAATAACCCACTGGGTTTTTCTGGTCTTACCGAAATTACTTTTGAGTTGAGTCGTATTCTAACTTTACCCTTATGGCAAGGACATGAGACATGAGGGAGTAAAAATCAATTTGACGAAATGAGGCGCGTGTGCAACAAGGACATTTTGGCGGACGAGGCAAGCCAACCGAAGGACACGTTTTGTTTTGTCAAAAGGATATGGATTGGTGATAAGCATGAGGCACCAGTTGCGCGGTCGCGTATATTGCGTCAGAGCCTTCATCGCAATCTCTGGGA